>QPKB01000006.1:26137159-26565247 GCA_003546025.1 Camphora micrantha | reverse complement strand
GATTAGCCAACAGATTCATCAAAATTAGAATGTTACTATGTACACTGGCAAAACAAATATGAAAAAATGATTTGGGTTCTTCCCCAAAAGCTAAGCAACTTGAATATAAGTAAATATGATTTGGGTTCTTCCCCAAAAGCTAAGCAACTTGGATATAAGTATCTGCATCATTAATTTAATAGCCCATTCTAATGTTTCTACAAGGTAACTGAAGCATCTTATAGTTGTTTATGGAAATATTGTAAGTTAGGAAAAAGCTTCGTGATCTTCTTACTTTCTAATAAAGTTGAAACAAGTTTTGTGGGTAAAAGTTCGAACATGTTGAGGAAAGTAATGGTTCACCAACAAGTAAAAATGCACATACATTTTGAGTTTTGATTTTCTTTTCTTTTTTTATTCTATTGTTTTCTTGAGTGTGCAAGGTAGTCTCTGTACCATAGTTAGATAGGCTTTTTGTGATACCAGCTCTCTCAAAATATACCTTCGTACCTACATACTTTTAAATTCATCAAAGGTTATTTAACAGAAAAACTAAGAATAAGAATAACCCTCCATTCCAAGGCTTGAAGACTTTTACTATCATTTCTGAATCCCCTTTGTCAATGACTTTAGTCCCTAGGCGTTGTGCAAGACCAAACACTACATGATGAACTGACATACCATGCATGCATGTTTAACTTGCAAATTAGAAGAATAAAAGCACAGGTGATGTTTCCCTCTACACTTACATGAATTGAATGACCAAGTTAGAGTAGTAGCTATGGAAGATCACCTAGGGGCTTTAGGTTCCAATGTCTTTTTAGGTACAAAAATTATAGTCATGTTTACCTTTTCTTAAAGGTTGAAAGTAGAGGGAAGAAGGCTTGGCAAGTTTCATCTAAAACTAAATTCTGCTTCAAACTGCAAAATCATGTTAACAGGTCATTTTGTCTAATTACTATCTCAGCCTATAAAAGTGGAACTTAGGTGAAATCAAAGGAGTTTGAGAGTCGATAAAGCAAATATAAAGTGTGCCAAATCTCCAGCATTCATTTGATTATACAAAAGAGGAGAGAAGCAGGAAAACGAATTGATAAAGAGTTTTAGGGCATGTTTGTGTAGCAAATTCCCATAGAAAAGGAGGAAGTTTTAGGGCACGTTTATGTACACACCCTTTCCGCGGAAAAGGGAAACTGCCACGTAAGCAAATTCCATAGAAATAAAGACCTTGGAAAAGGATTTCCATATAATTTAGAAATTCATGTTTGGTGCAAAAAGAGTTTCCTCATTGAATTGGTGCTAATGTTGTTTGGTGCGGCCTTAGATTCCTTATAGAAAATCAAAATTTCTTATTTGGTGATATACTTTTTTTGAATAAAAATAACATAATATGTATATTATTTATTCAATATTAAATAATAATTTATATAAAGAAATAAAAAATGAAAGATTTGTAGGGTTTTTTGGTTGAAATGGACAAGAGTGAGGAAAAGTAGATGAAGTTTTCCGAGGAAATCCATTTCCCATACCCCCCATAGGAAACCCATTTCCACAATTATCAAGGAAAATGCAGACTGGACAGGAAAGCATTTCCGCGGAATTGTTCCGCACCAAACGCTGGACAAATGGATTTTCCGCGGAAAACCATCCACTTCTCCACGGAAAAGCGTTACACAAACATGCCCTTATGCAGAAAACTTACTTTTCATGTGTTTCCTATGGGGTATGGGAAGTCCTTTCTAAACTTCTTTTCCTTTTCCTACCCATTTCCCATCCAAAACCCTAGCCCCCAGTTCTCTCTTCTCCTTCATCGACGAGAGCTACCTTTGGACGGCACCCCCCCCCCCCCCCCCCCCCCCCACTTACTTAGCCCACAACGAATGAGGCTCAATGAGGGCCTGTTGAATGACCACTTTGTCACTTACAACGAATGAGGATCAATGATGGTCCAACTTACAAGGAATGAGGCAGGATTACCACTTCCAATTTGGGCCTGCATCAGGATCAATGATGGTCTCAATTGTGGGTCTCACAAGGAGGACCACACCTTATCACGTTTTAGTCGATTACATCTGATTTTCTTAAATAATAATTAGATTTTCTTATCTATTAACTTATGTGATTTACTGTATCATCTTATCCATTAACAACATTAGTACTAAACAATGAATGGGTTGATGGAACATTAAAAGAAACAAGAGTAGAGTATGTCACCCTTAGACCTTAGGGCCGGTGATTATGTCAACCTTAGGTGCTTAGGGTGGGTGATTGGTGCTCAAAAGGAAAATTTTTCATGAAGATATGTCACCCTCTAACTTTGGAACAACTAGGTTTATATAAAGTTATTATTTTACAGATGATAGTACCATTGAGTTATGTTATTTTTTCGTGGAAAATGGCCGCACCAAATAGTAAACACTGGTTTTCCGTACTGAATTTGCAGCCGCACCATACAACATTAGCACCAATTCACAGAGGAAAAACTTTTTGCACCATACATGAATTTTTTACTTCCGTGAAAAACCTTTTTCGAAGTATTTAAAAACCATAGAATTTGCTGATGTGGCAATTTCATCTTTTCATGGAATTTACCTTTACACAAACGTACTCTTAAGTAGATGACAAGGAAACATTGGGGCAGGTTTGTGTAACCGTTTTCCACATAAAAGTGGACGGTTTTTCACCGAAAACTCATTTTTTATATATTTGGTGTGGAATAATTTTATGAAAACGCTTTTCTACCTCGTCAGTATTTTTCCTTGTTAATGTTATAAATGAGTTTCCTATTGCAGTATGGGAAATTAATTTCTTCAGAAAACTTCTTCACGTGTTTCTCACTCTTTTATATTTCAACCAAAAACCCTACAACTATTTCATTTTTCATTTCTTTAAATAAATGATTTATTTGATGTTGAATAAATAATATACATGTTATGTTATTTTTCTTCAAAAAATTATACCACCAAATAAGAAAATTTGATTTTCTATAAGGAATCCACAATCACACCAAATAATATTAACACCAATTTAATGAGAAAAAGAAATTCGCACCAAACATGAAATTCTAAATTCTACGGAAATCCTTTTTCCGAGGTTTCCATTTCTATAGAATTTGCCGACATGACAATTTTCCTTTTAACTGGAGATAAAATTTCACTAAAATCAAACCAGGGGTGTTGATGTCAAAATTTTGCCGAACAAAAAAAATGCAGATGGGAATTGGTCTAAGCCCATTAAATTAGCATGATTTAATGACATGAGTCATCAAAATTTCAAAGCATTTGTTTTTAGTGAAAAACTATAAGTAGCTGTTGGTAAAGTGGTGGAAGCCAATGCACATCAACCTAAAGGTTTAAGGTTCAAGTCCCTACATGAACTATTTTTTATTCCTCAAAATTCAAATGTGGGCCCCACAAAATGATCTAATGAAAGAGTCCATTTGACCCATTCAAATAAAGATAGTTGTTGTGGGAAGTTTTTGAAACTCCCCACACATTTACACGATCTCACCATGTTGGGAAGTTGCATAACTTCTCAAACAAAGAAATAAAAGGAGGAGAAGAAAAGAGAGAGGAGTGAAATCGTTGGGCATTGCAGAGAGAAGTGAAAAAACAAAGGAAAGAAGGAGAAGGTAATGAAATTACTCTTCTTCTTTGTCCCTGTCATAGCCTCACTCTATCTTCCCATCTCATCTTTTCCATGTTGGAGATTCGGAACCCTCTTTAGAGGGATTCTGCCCTCCATCCACTCTATCACCTTCACACCCACTCCATCTTCATCTTTCCTACCAGATCATCTCCATTTTCATCTTCTCTATTACATCATCTCATCTTCCTCATGTATCATAGCCATTCTGTAAATGGAGATTCGGAATCCCATGAAAAGGGAATTCTGCCCTCCTCTCTCTCTAAAAAAAAATCTACACCTACAAAAAAAAAATGGAGATTCAGATTTCTCTAAACAGAAATCTGCCCTCCTAAAGAAAAGAATAGCCATAGTCCTACACATGGAGATTTGGATGGTGGAAATCTACTCTTTTCTCTATATAAAAAAAAAAAATCTACACCTATCATAAAAAAAAAATGGAGATTCAGATTTCTCTAAACAGAAATCTGCCCTCCACATAATCTTGGAATCCTCCTAAACAAACAGCCCATATATTGGCTGCGAATGAGTTAAAAATTCAGTCTAGGCTGGGTCTCTAATTGGGTTAAGAGATAGCCCAAATATTGGCTGAACCAGGCTGCAACATAATAAAAAAAATGGTTACAAATGGTTGTAGAAAACCCAAACAATGGCCTGAAATGGTTAAGTTGAAAACCAGCCCATGCAACAAAAAATGAATGGTCCGAAAACAACATTTGCAAATGGGTCTGAATTCTTGCCTCAAACTGGGCTGGGTTTTAGCCCGAATACTTGCTGCAATTGGGCTGAGTTACAGCCAGATTTTGTCTGCAAATAGGTTGCAAAATTGGTTAAGATTAGGGCTCTAATTGGGTCAAAAGCCATCTTAAATAAATGGATATGGTGGGCTAAAACACAGTTTAAAAGATGGACCCAAAGAGGTTGAAAATCAATTTTGTGAGTAGGCCTAAAAATCAGTTATTTAGCTATAATGAACTTGGCTAAAGAGTTTGGGTTTAATAAATAACTGACCTGAACTCTTAACCCAAACTGTTTTCTCTAAATGGGTTGATCCTTGACCCAAACCATTTTCAATAAATGGGTCGAATGAATTGAAAATCAGGCTGAACAATGGTAAAAAAAAAAAAGGCTGATTATAACAAAAAAATTGGCCAGAATGGGCCTGAAATATTATATAAATATTGGCTGAAAGTAGGCTTAAATCAGGCCAGATCTTGGACCTAATGCAGGCCAAATATTGGCTGAAAGTGGGCTTAAATAAGGCCAGATTTTTGGTTTCATTCATGCCAGATTTTAAGCCTAGATAAGGCCAGGTTTTAGGCCTAGCTCCTAACAAGAAAAATTGTAAATTATCTCATTATTTGGGTTACAATCTGCCCAGATTCCCCTTAGTAAACTGTCTCTAGAATTGGCCCAAAAGAGGCTGAAATTGGCCCAAAAGAGGCTGAAATTGGCCAGGGTCCCAACTCATATAATGACAAGAATTCTAGTCCAATCTAGGCTAGAATTCTGTGTCTAACTAAGGCCAGGTTTTTAGGCCTAATTCAAGACAGATTCCAGATCTAAATCAGGCCATAATTCTGAGCCTAACCCAGTACAGAATTCTTATTCTAATTCATGCCAAAATTACAAATTCAAGTCAGTCTAGACTTATAAATGTAAATAAGACCAGATTTTGGGTCTAATTTTAATACAGATTTCTGGGCCTAAATAAGGTCAGATTTTGGGCCTATTTAAGACCAAATTTTAGGCCTAAATAAGAATAGATTTTGGGTCTAATTTATGACAAGAATATTAGGCCTCAATCGGGCCAGATTTTTGAATCCGAATCAAGCTAGATTTTGGGTCCAAATCAGGTCAGAATATTGGTCCTAATCCAAGACAGAATCTGGGCCTGAATCAAGCTAGATTTTGGGTCTAAATCAGGTCAGAATATTGGGCCTAATCCAAGACAGAATCTGGGCCTGAATCTGGCTAGGTTTTGGGTCCAAATCAGGTCAAAACATGGGGTCTAATCTAAGATGGATTTTAGGCCTAATTCAGGCCATAATCAGGCCAGCACTATTCCAGACCTATAATTTTAAACTAGACTAGATTTATGGTTCAAAAATTGAATCATAATTATAAACCAAAACCAACCCAAGAAAAGACTGAAATTTACACTCTTCTAGCATGATTGCCTACATTGGTCTGTTGATTACCAATGGGTTTATAAGCCA
Organism: Camphora micrantha; assembly: GCA_003546025.1. Classification (NCBI taxonomy): domain Eukaryota; kingdom Viridiplantae; phylum Streptophyta; class Magnoliopsida; order Laurales; family Lauraceae; genus Camphora; species Camphora micrantha. The sequence continues at coordinate 26,559,404 of QPKB01000006.1, read as the reverse complement.
ATCCAATCTGTGTCTCTAAATGGGTTGAACCTTGACCCAAACTATTTTCTCTAAATGGGTTAAACCTTAACCCCTAAACCTTGACCCAAACTGATTTCTTTGAATGGGTAAAACTTTGACCTAAACTGGTTTCTATAAATGGGTTGAAAATCATCCCCGAACAATAAAAAAATAAGGCTGATTATGAATCAGGAATTGGACAAAAGTGGCCTGAAATATTGTTTCAAATATTGGTTGAAAAATGGGCTCAAAATTCAGTTCAAACTATGACTCTAAATGGGTTATAAAGGCTAGGTTTTGGACCTAAATCAAGCCAAGTTTTGGGCCCGAATCAGGCCAGAATGATATGTCAAAAATAGGCCATAATTGGGCTAGAATTACAAGCTTAAATTAGATCAGAATTATAAATATAAATCACGACAAAATTACAAGTCTAAATCAAGCTATACTTATAGGTCAAAACTTTGTCAAGACTTATAGGTCAAATCAAGGTCAGAACAATAGACCAAAATCAGCCCAAGTAACGATTGGAAATTGGACTAAGTTATAACCTTGATTTTAGCAGAAATTTGAATGTGATGATGACCAAAAAAAATTGGATTGCAATACTGGCTAAAAAAAAAATGATAAAAAAATTTGAAATGTGATCTTAATATATATAGATTGACATGTAATTCTAATCAATACAAATGGGAATACTAAATGATAAAGGGGAAGGCAAACATACCCCACTTTCGATCTCTACAAGGTGTTCGTATTTCTAATGCAAACTTCTTCAATCTCCCAGCAACTCAAACTTTCTACGTATGAATTGGGTATAAGAAGTTTAAAGAGATAAAAGGGAGGAAGTTAAGAACTTCTCCTTGATACAAGGGAGCCCAAACCACAACTTTTCAAATTTCAAAAAGAAATCTCTCTAAGAGAAAAGGTCAAACATCTAACCAAAGGTTTTGGATCAACCCACCCAATTCTACCTGTTTAGCAATGAGGTCTGGCCATTTTAAATCCATTATGATGGGCCAATAAAATTAAAAGGGATGACCCACTAATAAAAAATCATCATTAAATTCATCAATTCATGAAGCCAATCGAGAAATGATCATGAAGATCCAGGTGAATCGAAAGAATTACTTCTGACAGCAAAGGCGAAGAGCAGGAACCTGTCAATTTTATTTATTTAATTCCTGTATTTTCTTTGTAAATTTTATTGAGTCAATGTCTTGATAATCAGAGGTTTTCCATTGAGGATGTAATTAACGATCGATGAGTTCTCATGATCGGGAGTATGATATACCCACAAAATTGAATGTAAAAACCTCCTATTAAACGGAGGGAAATTTGTATCCAGTGAATTTTGGTGTATTTCTTTATTTATGCATGAATTTATTGTGTACAAGGGGCCATCATGAGACTGACAAGGACCAAAACACACCATTCACCCCATTAGGTTTTTATCTTAACAACAACGACTACAACCATCATCATCATCATGTCCAGATTCTACCAAAGAGACGATTAAAAAAAAAAAAAAGAACCAAAGATAAACCTCAAATCTTAGGTATGATATTCATCTCCCCCAATCTCTCAACCCAGTCTCCAAGACTCTCGTATCCACATACCCCAAGAACCCAAACTCGATCCCTACACTTATTCATACTACAACACGCTGAAAACTAAAATACAGGATTTGTTAGGCAGCTCTAAGGGGGCGGCTTGAGCTTGAGGCTGGAAGGCCGGGTCGTCGAAAGTGCCATGTAGCGCTTAGTGCATGTGAGGTGGGGGTGGAGGAGACGAGGGTATAGGAAATGGGTGGGCCCACACTCAATACAAACTCAATGAGGATGAGAAAATTCCTTCACTATCTCACCAAACTATTACGAATCCGGATCCCCTATTTGGGCCAATCAAGGGATGCCACATAGGGGAGTTGGTCCAAATAGGGTTTCCCTGTTTGGTCTAAAGAGGGGATCCATATCCAACTATTACATACAACACGTACGCCCATACAAAAAGATTCACTTAGAATGCAGTACTCTTAAAGCAACTCCAATAGAGGAGTCTATTGTCCACGTCATGCCCAAACGGTAATAAAAGACATTTATAAAACCCTCCATTAGAGGTGCCTATGTCAAATTTGACATATAGAAAAGCATATGCCAAATCTATTCTTTTTAATTTAATAATTACTTGACAACATTTAAAGATGTGAGATTGTGCAAGAGAGAAAATGATAAAATTGTTAGAAAAAAGAGAGACTAAGAGAAAGATGATTAGAGGGAGAAGAAAGAGTTTTCTATTATCTCATTTCATTATACTCAAATACAAAGGTAGAGAGGCCTATTTAGCAAAGTGGTCTCATAAGATAGAAACCCTAAATCTAACCCTAATTCATCTTAAGTGGGCATCCACCCAATATCCATATCTTATAACAAAAATAATAATTTGGCATCTCTCTTGGAGTTGTCCAAAAGAGATGCTTATAAATTTACAAACTTCAGATTGTACTACATAACCTTTCAATTTCAATTATGCATCTCCTAATTTAAAGATTCTCTTGGAGATGCTCTTACTTTCCCACTTTTCTCACTACACTTTTATGCACTCATGCAAAATAGCACAAGGCCTTACAATATATATAGCTCATGGCCACAGGCGGTGAAGGCTCTATATGGTGCAGCAATGGGCCATGTTGCCGGATCCAACTCTTGAGTGGATTGTGGAGAAGAACATGTGATGTTGGAGTGGGCCACGTTGCCTCATCAAAATCGGTTAGTATGGGATGCTACGAAATTCTTCATCATGATCTTGATGATGTGGTGCGTGGCATGAGATTACACTACGATGATGAGATGAGACATAAAAGTTCAGGTCAACTGATGATGAGGTGAGACGTGGTTCATTTCATACCATTTGATCATATTGGTCACATAATTTCAATTACAAGATGAGACGTGGTGCAGTTACATGACTTTGATGAAGGTCGGTTACAAGGCTGGTGATAATGGAGGATGATGATGGAGTTGGTTTGGGCAGTCTTGCCACTTGATTTTATATAAAAAAAATTAAAAGAGGATAATTTTTTGCCAACACATAGACATAGGTCATCTTGTGTGTGTTGTAGACAAGTTGAAATGGGGGATGGGCTCATGTTTATGTATGACATGAGGACAAAATTTGTATGTTCATATATCATTCATTGAGTGCGGGTTTTTTGTTTGTTTGTTTTTTTTTTTTTTTTAATGAAATTCAGCTGATACCCTATTTATAAAAGAACTAATAGATCTTTTATTTTATTTTTTAATTTTGATGTTGTTAGCAGGAAAAGAAATGCAGCGAAATAATTACTGACATTATGTCGGTCGACCATCGACCATCGTTGCCCCTAATCCAAAAAAACGAAGAAAAACACTCTAGCTCCACCATTGTTGTTATTGGTATCCTCAATTGTAATCTAAATATTGTAATGGATGTATTATAAATATAAGACATAATGATAAACTAAATAACATTCATTTGTTGAAATTCCCGCATGCCCGGGTATCTCAAGGGAAGACCATTGGAAAAAAGTGTCTCCTTCTCCCCCGTAAGCTACTTATTGAGAATTTAAGTTGCTTGAAGTAAACAATATTAGGTTTTTTCAGATAATCATTCTTATCAAAACCACAAGGCTTTATTAAAAATAATTTTCAATACTCTCCTACACACATTTGGCCACACATCTTTTTTTAGCGCCTGCCGCCAAGTCACTCCTAGGATTCGATCTCATGAGCTGTTGGCTTTAATGTCATATTAAATTTCCTTAGTCATTGCTACCAAAACCTCATATACTCAACTAAATCTTTCAATATCTTCAAATGTTACCAAAATAAGAGCAAATCCTACTATAAGATTGATAAGATAATTAATAATATTAATTTAATCTTATGCATTAATTATATTTTTTTTTATTTTATAATAACCAACTTTTACTGAGATAAAATTTAAAGATATCAAATATGAAGGATGACATTCATTTTAAGTGGTTCTAATTTTTGTTGGTAGATCTCACTTCAGAGTTTCCCGATCCTTCCACTCACAGAAGCATGAGGGAGACGGTTCGTTGCGATATTTCGAAGAACATAAACATGTGGCCTTGTGGCATTGCGCATTCCTATCCATACATGGCAGATGATAATAGAAAAACCAAACTCAATATTAATTTGTGTGATCTCACCAAATTCGAGGTGAGGTATGTATGATTGTATTGCCCATTATATAGGTTCTAATTTACATGATTGCAGGGATTAGCTTACCATGAATAGTAATAAAATTACAAGATATACAATCAGTGGGATTAATTTCCGGTACAGAAATCTCAATCCCTTGAATGATGCCTTTGACTCTTGATGGAATATATCACATCCCTTGAATTAATCCCTTGAATTAGTTCTTTGACTTTTGATGGATTTTGTATTTTTTATACCTTCCTTCAAACTGGGCCGTGGTGAGAGCCAAAGACCCAGATTGGTGCGAAATATCTCAAATGATTGCCGAGATAATGGTTTAGTGAATACATCAGCAACTTGATTGCTAGAAGAGACAAATCGAGTAATAAGAGATCCAAGGGCCACCTTTTCTCTAACAAAATGATAATCAACCTCAATATGTTTTGTCCTTGCATGAAAGACTGGATTGATGGTCATGTGAAGTGCAGACTCATTATCACAAAATAAAATTGAGGGTTGAGAGAGGTGAAGACCAATATCTCGTAAAATATACGAGATCCATGTGAGCTCAGCTGCCGTAGATGCAAGAGCCCGATACTCCGCTTCAATGCTAGAGCGAGATATTGTTGGTTGCTTCATAGCACTCCAAGAAATGCAATTTCCACCAATGAACACACAAAATCCAGTTGTAGACCGTCTAGTGATGGGACATCCAGCCCAGTCTGCATCACTAAATCCATATAGATCAAGAGTGTTGCTGGATAATAGACGAATGCCATACTCAATGGTCCCTTGGACATAGCGAAGAATGCGTTTCACTAGCTGAAAATGAAAGTTTGTCGGGCTTTGCATATGTTGACACACATAGTTCACACTAAAAGATAATTCTGGTCTAGTAAACGTTAAGTATTGCAGACCTCCAACAATACTCCTGAAAAATTGAGGATCATGAAATAGAGCATCATCAAGTGGTGCCCGTAGCTTGGTGACCATGGGTGTTGAAATTGGCTTGCAACCTCGCATTTGGGCTCGGTCCAAGAGATCAGAGGCATATTTAGCTTGATTGAGAAAAATACCACCAGAAAATCGTTGCACCTCAATCCCGAGAAAGTAATGAAGATAGCCCAAGTCCTTCATTGCAAACTCCATGTTGAGACATTGAATAAGGCGATTCAATAATGCAGGATTATTACCTGTAAGAATGATGTCATCAACATATAACAAAAGTAGTAGGGTACCATATGTGTTATGAGACACAAAGAGAGATGGGTCAGCTGTGCTGCAAAAGAACCCTACAGATAAAAGAAAGAGGCTAAAACGATCAAACCATGCCTGTGGTGCTTGACGAAGTCCATATATAGCACGTGTAAGTCTACATACATAATCTGGTCTCCCTTGGTCCTTAAAGCCGGGTGGTTGTTCCATGAACACTGGTTCAACAAGATGACCATTCAGAAATGCATTTTTAACATCAAGCTGTCGAATATCCCATTTATGTGCCAATGCAACAGTTAAAACTATCCGAATAGTGGTAGGTCTTATTACAGGAGAAAAAGTCTCCACAAAGTCAATTCCTGGGATTTAGGTGTAGCCCTTGGCTACTAGGCGTGCCTTTAGTCTTTCAAGACTTCCATTAGCATGCAGCTTTGTTTTGAATACCCATTTACACCCAACCACGTTCATATTTGGTGTTGTTGATACAAGTTCCCAAGTAGAATTTTCAGCTAGGGCCTTTAGTTCATCTCTCATGGCTTGAGACCAGCCCGGATCTTTTAAAGCCGTACGAACATTCTTTGGTTCAATTGGTATAGATTCAAGCCTTGTAGACTCAGAGGTAATATTATTAGCCATGAGAGCATAATCAGATGAAAAGTACTTTGGATTAGGCTTAGTAATACCAGCTTGGGCCCGTGTCATCATTGGAGACCTTAATGCAGTAGTGTGCTCAGATTCACATGATGATCCTTCATTTGTGTTGGACATGGCAGGTGGTGTGTGAGACACAGTTTCTTCAATATGTTCATCGAAGAGCGATGTATTATCATCCAAAGAAATGTTTGAAGGCTGAAGGAGATTTGACCCATTCACATGCACAATCGTGGGCTGAGATGATTCTATTTCAATGGGCTGGGATTGTTCTAGCTCAGGAACAGTTGCTGTTACTGTAGTAAAATCAGAAGTGCCAATGGAATTTGGATCATCAACCACTTGAGGAAGAGGGGTGATGATGGGTGCTGTAGTGTTGGATTGTGGCCCACAATAGTGAGTCTTCAATGAAGATGTTGAATTTGGTGCACCTGTAACCCACTCAGAAAATGTGGTAATCTCACCATTAACACTTGCATTAGTAAAAAGAGATCCTGGTGTACGGAATGGATATGTTATCTCATCAAATACCACATGGCAGGAGAGATACACCCTGCCTGTTGGAGGATAATAACATCTGTATCCTTTATAGAATTCACTATACCCTAAGAAAATGCATGGCAATGATCTGGGGTCAAATTTTGATTTCCCATAGTCCCTTAGATAAGGAAAACAACGTGTACCAAAAACTCGCAAGGATGTATAATCTGGTTGTTTTCCTAGTAAGCACTCATAAGGACTTTTCATTTCCAATGTAGGACCCAGCCCAGATCTACCGGGCAGATATTGTCCGCTTTGGCCCTTTGGGCCTCACGGTTTTGTTCCTTGGTGCATTCCGGCCCTTTGAGCCAGCGCCCAAAACGCGTCTAGCCGATACAAAGTGCACAGCGGAAGATATTGTCCTCTTTGGCTAGGGCGGAAGGGCGCACCATTCAATGACCCAGGCCTCAAGGTTTTATAACGCGTCTACCAAGTAAGGCTTAGCATCCCACATATAGCCCAGTCTCTGGGCAGCCTCATAGGCGATGTGGGACGGAGAACCAGAGTTCTCACACTCCCACCCACTTAGAGGAGAGCCGCCCTCGGCTCTGATACCATAATAGAAAAACCAAACTCAATATTAATTTGTGTGATCTCACCAAATTCGAGGTGAGGTATGTATGATTGTATTGCCCATTATATAGGTTCTAATTTACATGATTGCAGGGATTAGCTTACCATGAATGGTAATAAAATTACAAGATATACAATCAGTGGGATTAATTTCCGGTACAGAAATCTTAATCCCTTGAATGATGCCTTTTACTCTTGATGGAATATATCATATCCCTTGAATTAATCCCTTGAATTAGTTCTTTGACTTTTGATGGATTTTGTATTCTTTATAGATGAGATGCTCAGAAAAGTCAAATTGGAATCTATTATTGTCCTGACTCAACAATTGTTTTGTCTCGTGCGGCTGCTGACCCTTGGTTTTGAATCTCCAAAGTTTAATAGATTCTAAAGTTTAAAAAAACAGCAGTTAAATTGAAGCTAGCTAGGAGTGATTTAGTAGAGCAAGTGCATGTGAATGTGAAGGAACTTAATTGATCATAGCCTTTGCCTACCAATCCGGATCCTGACATTTTTTGTCACTATGGCCTGCACTCCTCTGCCATAGCCTTTGCCTACGGAAAAAGATCCCTTGTTTGGTCCATACATGGTCGGAGGTGCCACATGGGAAAGAAAAAAAAAATTTCTATACAGAAGTAGAGATGTGAAAAAGATCTCCTGTTTGGTGCAAAAAGGGAAATCCTTTTTGGACCAATTGAAGGTGCCACATGGAAAAGGAAAAAAAAATATTTCTGTGGAGGAAAAGAGATGTTATTGATTTGATATCTTTTCCCCATGTGGCACCCCCTAAGTGAGGAAAAAAAAGATTTCTGTGGAGGAAAAGAGATGTCATTGATTTGATATCTTTTCCCCATGTAGCACCCCCTAAGTGATCCAAACAGGAAAATAGGAGATCATTTGGATAAAGTTGGATCTATTTTTTAATTTTTTCTTATCAAGAAAGTTGGGTCAAATTGACACCTCACTCGTGCACGGTGGGTGTTTGAAAATCCCCACCCACGTCTAAATTTTGAATTGGACATGTTTTTTTTATATCTATTTGAATCTTTCACCTATTAATTTAAATCTTAAATTTTTGGATTGATATAAGATCTCTGTTTGGGCCTTCCACCTCACACAACAACTCCGGGCTCCCTCTTCTTCTTCATCCTCCCCCTTCTCTTCTTCTTCTCTCTCACCATGGAGCACAAGACCTCTGAGACACCAGTAGCTTTGATCATGGGAGTGACAGGCATGGCTGGTTTCAGCCTAGCAGAGGCACTCAAAGATCCCGCCGCCCTCGGCGGCCCATGGAAAGTCATGGGTGCAGCAAGACGCCAAACTCCGCCATGGTTCCCTCCCTCTCTCCTCGACAGCTACATCTCTTTCGATGCCCTCGACACCAAAGACACCCACCACAGCCTCTCTCCCATCTCCGACCAAGTCACCCACCTCTTCTGGGTTGCTCTCCAAGTCGGCCCCAACGAAGACACCAACATCTCCTCCAACTCCACCATGCTTAAAAACGTCCTCACCACCCTCACCTCCTCCACCCCCACCTCCCGCCTTCGCCACATCTCCCTCCTCACAGGCACCAAGCACTACATGGGCCCCTTCGACGACCCGGCCTTCCATCCCAAAGGTCGAGCCATCCCCTTGGAACTACCGTTTCGGGAGGGGACCGCTCGGCTACCCTATCCCCTCTTCTACTACTCTCTGGAAGACCTGATCACCTCCTACTCCCCCAAGCTAACGTGGTCAGTGCACCGCTCCTCGATAATCATAGGCGCATCATCGAGAAGCATATACAACACACTGCTCACGTTAGTCGTTTACGCGCTAATATGCCGCCGCGAGGGCTCCCAGTTTCGGTTCCCAGGGACCCGTTACACATGGGAGCATTTCTGCGACGTGACGGATGCAGGGTTGCTGGCTACGCATCAGATATGGGCTGCAACATCTGACGGGACCAAGAACCAAGCCTTCAATTGCACGAATGGTGATGTTTTCACTTGGAAGAGCTTCTGGTGTGTTTTGGCAGAGATGTTTGGTGTGGAGGCCGTGGCGCCGGTGGATGGTGATGATCGTGATGATGATGTCGGTGGTTTTAATTGGGTGGGAGAGATGGAGAAAAAGGGAGGGATTTGGGACTCAATTGTGAGAGAAAATGGACTGGTGGAGACCAAGTTAGAGGAGATTGCTTGCTTTGGTGTTTTGAACTTGGTACTGCATTTTAGGTTTCAGCATGTTAGTAGTATGAACAAGAGTAGGGAGTTTGGGTTCTTGGGGTATGTGGATACTCTCAAGAGTCTTAGAGGGTGGGTTGAGAGATTGGGGGAGATGAATATCATACCTAAGATTTGAAATTGTTTTTTTTTTTTCTTTTATATATATATATATATATATATATATATATATATATATATATATATATATCTTGGGTTTGTTAGAATGGGTTTGTCAAGTCTGATTGTAGCTGCTGGGTTAAAAGTTCAATAAAAGAGTCCTTATATACGGACACTTGTTTTACAGATGTTCACAACATTTATTTTTTTTGGGGTAAAAAATAATATTTCTGTCGTCCTGGTTACTCACTACTGCCATGGAATCATTACAGTGGACAGGAATCTCTGAGAATGAGTCCCCAGCAAGTAAAAAACCTGAGGCAATGCATATGACATAAGGCCCCTCCAAGAATAAATTTCTGGATCCGCCCCTGCTTAATACATTCACATATAAATGTGTTTTTTTAATTTTTTTTTTCCCCAATAAAGGAGAACTCTAAGAAATCACGATCAGTAATCCAAAACTACAAAACATGCCAACAAACTACTTTCAAGATCCAAACTCATGGACATCATAAAGAAGATACCGATAGTTCCTAGAATCCGAGACGAACATCGCATTAATGCAAACAAAAAATATCTCTATCCATGAAATGAAAGCACCACAAGAATCAATTTAATGGTGGAGATGATTCGGCAACATCATGGAGAGCACAATAAATAAGAACATGAACAATTTTGATAGTCTTTTACTTATATATATATTTCATAATTCATATCTGATCAATCAGATGACGAGCCGGCTCATTTTAAAGTAGTTTAAGAGTAAAGTCGACTCTCATGTTCCTTCTTTATCCCAGCAAAAGAAGAGAAGAGAGAATGACCATTTATGATTTAACTCCACCTTTTGGAATCGGAATTTTGGGATTGGCTGAAGAGAATTGGTAGGCAAAGGAAACGGATTTCCTATTTGGTCCAAACAGGGCACTCGGGGGTGCCACATGGGGGAGAGTGCAGCTCGTTGGCAGATAAGGATGCCTAATCGTCTTCACCTACTAAATAAAATACTGGGATTGGGAATAATTTATAGTTAGAAATATTTCTATTACTTAATAATTTTATTCTATGTTTGGACCACTCGGAGGTGCCACATGGGGAATAGTGCGGCTAGTTGGCGGACAAGGATGCCTAATTGTCTCCACCCACCAAATAAAATATTGGGATTGAAAATAATTCGTAGTTAGAAATATTTGTATTACTTAATAATTTTATTACTCTATTGATTGATTGCAACGATGTCTTTACTATTAAGAATGTTATTTGGGCACATGGGCGGCCATAAGTACACAAACATGGCAGTGACATATGGCATGTGAGTGACTATATGATTGACGCTTGGTTAACTTATTATTATTATTATTATTATTATTATTAATTTTTTAAACTTGAGTAGGACGGACTGATCCTGTATACCTGAATATGCCAACTGCCAACTGCCAACACCCCTCAGAGTGTAGTTCAGAACGTAGCCAGGAAGAGATGACATATGGGTTTATTCTCTCCCAGGTGGAGACTTTCAACTTTCTGTTCTCTGCTCGTACAATAGTCATGTATTGGAAACTATTATTATATATGAGGCGAATTGAATCCAATCGTAAAATTAGCCAATTAGATTCAATTGATTTTGACTGAATTTTATTGACCTTCCTGACAATAACTCTCCTACGTTTGTAACTCCTAATTAACAAAAATGTCTCCCTCTTCAATTGCAATCGGTTGTTTTGATTGTCTTTCAACTTTCACAAACCCTCCTACGTACATAACTCTCACACGACCATAACTCTTTATATCAAGTCCTCTTTAATGAAAAATCTTCTCCTCATTCTTCTAAGGAACGGTCTTATTTTTTATCTTCTTCTCAATATAGGGTGGTATATAGAAAACAACAATCATGTTTCATCTGCTCGCGATCATCTCATCTTTGCCTACTAAACTAGCCATTGATTTCAATACACCACTCGCATTGTTTAGGTAACCAAAATCAGTATTTCTCTGATTTCTTTTAGGTCTTTTATAGTTCCCCAATTTTCATTTCTTACTCTCTATTTTGCATCCGCTTAACAATCCATTTTTTTACAAATATATTTATAATGACATTCGTCATTTAAAAAAAGTTCTTTCTCTCTCTCTCTAATAAAAACAAGAGAAAAACCCTCAATCCAAGATTTAAGGCTCAAAAGTATTGTTTTTCATGAAACTTACAAGAGAAATGCAAGATTACGAAAAAAATTCAAATAAATCAAAATCTAAATATTGAATTTAAATTTTTTTAAATTCCCAACACTAACGATGGTGAATCAGTTTAAGACTTGATTCCGACTGTACAAACAAAAACAAATGCGAAGGTGAGGACTCAATCTTTTGTGAGATCTAAACTATCCTTGAGATGCACAGTGGTAGCCTTAGATATGTGTGAGTATCTACTTTGATTGAAGTGTATCACCAAATGATTAGATGATTAGAGTTCAACTACATCTTCTTAATTTGTTCAAGCCTTTTGTTTTTCTACGAATATCACCTTTAATCAAAATCGAGATTTTCCAGTGGCGATTTCTGATCCATTATGATTTTGTACACACTTTTTGGGTGCCCCTTACTTTTCTTTGAGTTGAATTATGCATCTATGAGTCACCGAAATTGGATCTTAAATTGTCATCTAATATTTTCCTTTCATATATTATATATATTTCTTTATTTATTCATAATCCAAGCAACATCATTTATAGCGTTCCCTACATTGCTTTTCATTTATCTACTTTTGATTTATTTTCTTGCATTCGAGAAAATGCCACAACGAGCTATATATGGTGGCGTGGAGTTTTAAGATGTCTGGTTTGTTTGTGGCTTGTGGCTTTTTTTTTTTTTTTTAGACATGTTTGTACTTTGTGTTGATTTAGTTTTACTATTTTTGGGCTGATAGAGATGTCATTCCATACTTATGTAATTCTATATACATTTTTCTTTGACTATTATTATTTTATATTTTAGGCCACTTCAATTTTGACCATTGTATTATATTATAGCTTATTGTTCTGGAATTCAATTTTGATCACCAAATCCAACTTCGACCTTTTTTTTAATTACCTTCAATAATTTTATTTTTTAATCTTTTTAATTTATTTTTTAATTTATTTTCTTAACTTTCTTTTTTAATTCTCTTTTATTTCCTTTCTTAATATCATTTCTTAAATGTATTCCAATAGAAAATGGTCACGTCAATGTTATTTAATTCAGAATAATTCTCTTCTTAATTCTCTTCTTAATTTCATTTCTTAATAGCAGCAGTGTTATGAAACAAAGAATTGTAACATCATTATATTTTTTATTATTTTTATTGTTTCCTTTTTTTTTAGTTATTTTAGTTTATTTTCTTAAACGCAATGTTAATGGGAGAATAGTAACGGTCATGTACTTTGGTAGTAATTGTCATTGCTGGTGAAACACCTATCATAAAATATTTGAGTATTTAACAAATTAGAAAGCAACAATCCACCTCAAACCATAATAAAAAGTTCCATTTACTTAGAGGCTTCAAATCACATCCTTGTAACCCTCAAATATCCAAATAATAATAACAATTATAGTAGTGGTGGCGGCGGCAGTATAACAGTAATGATAACAGTAGTGCTACATGGACAAACTTTTTTGCCAGAATTTTGGCAAACCCCTAGATATCCCTTGAATATTATAGTGATAGTGACCCTCAAAAACCCCTAGACTTTTTGTAATGATAGTGCTCCAAAATTAATACCAATAGAAAAAAACATACACAAGAAACACATACATCCACATACATGGCCTTCCATGGCTTGATTAGAAACACAAGAAGATGATTGGAGAGATTCCTACTGTGACAACTTGGTCCGGGCGGCACCCTTAACCACGGGGCGTAGCGTGTCAACCACGGGCTTCAAACGGTGAGTCTCCATTAGCCCACATTGGAAATATCCATGTCCTGACCCTGGGCTTATAAGTCAAACCCCGTATTAACTTAGCATGAGGCCTTTTAAAACCGTGCGGCCCCGGAAACCGTAAGAACTCCGAAGTTAAGCGTGCTCGGGCAGGAGCAGTACTAGGATGGGTGACCTCCTGGGAAGTCCGTGCACGTGGGCCAAAGCGGACAATTTCATGCTGAGTTGGGCGGGGTTGTGACAGTTGGTATCAGAGCCGCGGACGGCTCTATTTCGAGTCGGGGAGAATGTGACAACTTAGTCCGGGCGGCACCCTTAACCACGGGGCGTAGTGTGTCAACCACGGGCTTCAAACGGTGAGTCTCCGTTAGCCCACATTGGAAATATCCATGTCCTGACCCTGAGCTTATAAGTCAAACCCCGTATTAACTTAGCATAAGGCCTTTTAAAACCGTGCGGCCCGAAAACCGTAAGAACTCCGAAGTTAAGCGTGCTCGGGCGGGAGCAGTACTAGGATGGGTGACCTCCTGGGAAGTTCTCGCGCGTGCACGTGGGCCAAAGCGGACAATTTCATGCTGAGTTGGGCGGGGTTGTAACACCTACCAATTAAAGGAGATAAGAGAGAATGATAGATTGTAGAAGATGGAGAAGGGTTTGATGGTGAAGAAGGAGCCTAGAGAACCCACATGCATGATCTCCCCTTGAAGCTTAATTTGAAAGAAGAAGAAGAATAAGAGGAAAACTTCTCCAGTTGAGGAAAAGGATGAAATGAAAAGGATGGAAGAAAGGAACGGTGCAGCGACTGGTTTGGGCTTTTTAAAAGGTATGCTTTGGGCTGGGTTGCATGCAAGTCCATGCATTTTGAGGAAATTTGGGAAAGGAGCTTGGTGATGAAAATGGGCTCTAAATGGATTTCAGTTGGGTTCAAATGGTACGGGTCCAAATATGAAAATTAATGCTAATAAAATGCTCAATGAAATGCACTTAAACCCATTAAACTTTGGCAACTCATGCGGGGCCCAAAATTGTCAAAAGGCCATAAGTTCTACCTGGCTAGGTCAAAACTCCACTAATCTACCTAAATCCATGATAAAACCAACCAAAACAAATATTAGGCACCTAACCAAGATTAATTAGGCACTAATCACATTTAAGCGGGTCGGGGTCTAACATTTGTCAAATTAGTTTGGTTTAGTGCTAAGAAGTGGGCCAGTGGCTTGCCCTTAAAAACTTGTGCAGTTACAAACTCTCTGAGTTCATAATCTTAACTGTACGCATCAACCGCTACACGATGGGTGGTTCCGAATAATCTGAACTGAAAAGGCTTCATCATTGATCTATAGAACCAATATGTAGAGCCGTTTTCATGGATTCCTACATCTGGATGAGGCTGGACAAAATGACAATTCCATGATAAAGTAGTCTACTTTGGAATGGTTAAGATTATTCTGATATGATTTTATTGACCTTTGGACGTCTGAAGTCTTGCGTGGAGTTGTAAATAGTCCATTCGGTTGTTGACATGGACTGTCCATATTCAAAATGCAGCTATGATAAGTGATCCCCACTGTGTGATTCTTCACCTTCACCATACATCAGTCATTACCGTAAACAATAGTACACAAATTTCTCTTCCGATTCATTCAATTCAAAAGTTAAACTAGAAGAAAAGAGCAACAAATCTTTACCACCAAGTGTGAGAAAAACACACACACACACACACACAGAGAGAGAGAGAGAGAGAGAGATTGATTCATGTTGGAACTATCATCCAATCATCTTCCTCTCCATCAAGGCTCCTCCATGATAATATTAGATTCAATGCAACCAACAGTAAAACAAGAACAAGCCAAGCCATTGGAACCATCCCTCTTCCTCTCTCCCCACATCCATCAACACAATCATCGCCGCCTTTCTTTTCCACAGACGTCAACTCTTTCTTGATCCTCTCCACACACACGGATGAAGAACAAGAACATGAACAGTCACTATCACAACTGTCACAGCCATTGCCATCTTCATCATCATATGAAGTACACGAGCACAAAGATTGCACTTCACTCCTTTGAATCAAAACAGAAGAGCAAGCACTGCATATCTCCTCTTTCCCATTCAAACCAAACTCACCTCCACTCTCCATCGCATCGAAGAGCCGCCTTCCTTTCAATTTGCCGCTTTCGATCGCAGCATGGCGCTCCTTGATGATCTCCTCGATGGCAAGATCGTTGGTCCTCACCTTCCATCCATCTGAAGGAGAGAGGCCTTCTTGGAGGGAACTGATTAGCTTTCTTGGTGAACTGTACATGAGATCGAGGATTTCCTCGGCAGGTTTTGGGGCACCCCGGCGCCGTCGGGAGCTATGACGGGGATTGGATGTTTTGAAGGAACTCCAGTCATGTCGGAGGTGTTTGTATTGCTTTTGGAGGTCTTCTTGTTCTTGGGACATGGCCATATGGTGGTGTTTTGGCTTGTAACTTTCTTTCTGCTCTGGGCTTTGTTGGACGTGGTGTTTGTTTTGGAGGGGGGAGAGATCCATTTGAATCTGAGCAGTTGGTTTAGAGGAGAAAACGGTGGATGTTATAACTACCCACGTTTAAATCTTCACTTGAATTGATGTGAATTTTCTCTCATCTTTCAAAAAAATTTGCTCTCTCTCATCTTTTATGGGCCATTTTTCCATTGTTTTGGTGCATGGTTTTAAAACTCGACTAGACTCGACTCGACTCAGTGGGTTGTTGAGCAGATAAAGTTGGGCAATTTCGAGTCTGTCCAAGAACTCAGGCGGGACCCTGTTGATCACTTGAGTGGCTTTTGAGTCGAGTCCGTGTTTGAGTTGGGAATGGGCCTTTAAACAACAACTTTGCCCAGGCCCAACTCAAGCCGAGCCTGTGTATGCCGGTATATTTATGGACCACTCGCTGTAACTAAAAAGGCGTAAACATGGGCCAGACCATAGGTAGGAAAAATAACACAACCCTCACGAGCCCGAATCTATTTGTAGGGTAGAGCTGTGGATGAATTTACATGCTAATTGGGTAAAACCCGAGCCCGGACTCACACGTGATTAAATAAAACTGGGTGGTCTAAGCGTGATGAGTGGGTCAGATAGGAGTTAGGGCCGTCATGGTCAGACCTGGCCTGGCCCAATCCCAGCTGAACCAGACATGGACAGTATTTGGGCTTTATTTGGAGGCTTGTGAGTTGCGCCACACTTGAATGGGGAGAAATCTGAAGTATACAAATAATTGACAGCTGGTTTTGCTCTTTTAATTGTGGTGGTATTTATATTTAAATTTTGATTAAGTGGACGGATTATATACTGGGGATGTCATCGAGCTGACCCAGCTCACTTCGGTTCAACTGGGCTCAAACTAAAGCTTGGCTCATGTCTGATCAAAACAATTCCATGCTAGTTAACTCACAAGCCAAGCTACTGCGAGCCTGTTGGGTTTGGATTCGCTCTGAGCAGGCTTGGCTTGAGCTCAAGCTTCTCTCTCTATGCACGAGGTGAAATTGTATGTACATAGGGAGCTGATATGGCATGATGGACTTGATGGCGTGTACTATGCTATCAACTCATCTGGGCCCACCTTGGGCCATGATAATCATGGTGGAGAGTTACCAATGCCCGTGCAAAATATCAAGTCCCATAAACCATCATAAGTTTATGATCCATGGCCCTTAAGTTCAATGGTTTTGAAAGTTGTCATTATTTTACATTTCAATCCGATGGTGAGTAATGGGTGACTGTATATTCAAACATGTGTTATGTGAAGCGGGTAACTGATGAGAAGTAGGTCCGAAGGAGTGAGTTCATCACACTCTAAGCCCATCGATCAGACTAGATCATGAGCCATTATTTATTCTATTTATCTATACAATGTTATATTCAACTAGACCCACATGATAAATGTACAAATAACATTATGAATTTTATATATAATATACAACATATATATATATATATATATCTATAGTATTATTATGTGTATTATTGAGGTAAGCATAAAGTCGAGCTTAAGCTAAAGTTGGCTCAACCTTCAGTGGGGTTCGAGCTGGGCTTGTCAAGGTTGACTCAAACTCGAGTTGATCTTTAGCTTTAATTGTATATTGCAACAACTACTTATCATATGTATGATAAATAAAAATTAAGTAGATTGACCTATGATTGACCTGCCTATGAAAGCAATAAACCTATAGAGATATCAACCCACTACCAAGAAAGGTGAAATTGACTCTAAAGTCAAACGGACAGAAGTTTTTTCACTGTTAATTGAACCATATCCTGGGGCCAGATCAACTCCATTGATTGATCAAAACCATAAAATTTAAGATTTTTATAGTCAAGGGTTAGGGTGGCATTTTTTTTTTTTTTTTTTTTTTTGATTTTAATTAAGAGCGTTGAAAACTTGGGCATGGGCCATCCAAAGTTAATGGCTGCCAAAATTCAACCCATTTGGCAGCCATAAATGTTCCTCTTCTCCACACATGAATGTGGATCTCCTTGGCCATAAATATTTCAATCAAATGTATTATCTGATCTACCAAATAATGGCCCTGCAATTGGGCAAGATGAAAAATATCCCATGGGTCAGTGATTTATCGACACTGTACACCAGATAGTTGATCTATTAAGCAATCGTGGCCATAATATCTGAGGATCCCCATCTTATCTTTCATAATAAGGTGAGAGATGCTCTTTTCTAATAAATAACAAGAATATCCAATATGATAATGAAGTGATTTAGCCAAACACCTATCTTTTGGGTTTGGTGCAATATTATTGTGATGGTGCAGCAAACCTGACTGTGCCTTAATTTATGTAGGGCCCCTAAAGGTATATGCCTAGGTCTAGGATGGATATTCTATCCAACAAGAAATGGAGTCTATTTATGTGTGTGTATTGACAATGTAACTCTACTATCCTCTCAAAGTGACCTAGGTTGGGGTCTAAGAAAAAGGCCCACCTAGTAGACAAACAATTGGTTGCACCTTCCAAAAAGAGAGTTAAAAAAATGTCGGTGGTTGCTCTTAAAACAGTTTTCTGCCCAGCGGCTTAGTTAGAGACCCACTTCGGCTACAGAGGAACTACAGGACAAGGGTGATCTGCAGTATCCTAATATAGCCCTAAAAAAGGGTAGCAACTTAAGACCAGACCCGAACCACCAACCCAACCCACTAATTCAAAGTTCAGGTTGAACAGTTGAGTACCGAGTGACATTTTTAATGCGATTAATAAATAGGTTAGACTCGAGTTGAGTCCATTCTTGCCTTTTGATATGTAGACTCAACCTAATATGACTAATTGCACTATCACTCACTAACCTAATCTTCCAAATTAAGAGTTTGGTTTAGCCCTTTTAGGTTCCAATTTGGGTTGGGATTTGCAACTCGGGTTAACGAATATGTTGGCTTTTGGTTGAGCCTATGTGTAGATGTTACCCACAGTTCTCAACCCAACCCGCCCCAACCCCTTACCATTTTGAACTATAACTCTTTTTTTTTCTTTTTTTTTCCTTTCTTCTTCTTTTCTTTTGGGTGCAGCTCAGGCCAGTAGGATTAGGTTCTTGGCCAACCTGGACATAAACCTAACTCCAGAGTGATAAGCCCATAAATCTGAACCAATTTCAACCAAGTTAACCCAACCAAACACGTTCTGAATTCCAGAAGAGCGAATCCTAGCCTAACTTAACATTCCCTGACCCAGAAACACTAGGTGTGGCAATTTCCAGCCCAACCCACCAACTTGACCCAACTTGGTGCCTGTTGGGTTAACGTTACAAACTTGAATAAAGAATGGGTCACGTTTAAATTGATGCCATGCATCCTACTCATCATTCTATTCCTGACCTGAACCCTATGTACCTCCACTATACTTTAATTTGCCTAACTGACCCACACCTGACCTGTGAATGAGTCAGATTTGGGTTGGGCTTCTACTAGTTTTATAATGAGGCAACCAGTCCTGACCTGAACATTGCCAGCTAATGCACGGCCCTGTTCTATGTTAATTTTTCTTTCTTCCTTTCATTTTCCGAAAGAAAGATATACCAATCCAAACAGACCCAACCTAACTTCAAGCCAACCTGAACCTAACCGAGTTTCATTCATGTTTTTTTCTTCTGGAGGGGTCTGAGCCCAATCTAAATTACAAGTGGGCTGCAAGGTTTGATTGAGATCCTATCTATCCAATATTTGTCCTTAATCTTGAAGATAGGCTAATACTTTCTTTCGTTATTAATTACCTTGTCTATTTGCATATCAACATAAGGGGATTTTAAGAAGGGCACATCTAAAGTGGGCCATCAGATCAACTTCCCGGATCACTAAGGCTCCACTTGTACTTTGTACAAACTCATGGAAGCCAGTATAAAATGCAAATCTTCATGTGGGTGAATCATATACTTCAGTTGGCCTGTATGGTTGGCCTGCAATTGCAGTTGTTTTAGATATCTCTTTTTAATTCAGAATTCATGTTTGGATTGTGACAATATTTTATACTCGCTATCAACCTACTTGGCGCAATCCTTTTTCACTCGAGCTTGAAAATTGATAAGCTAAAGAGGATGTGGATGTGGATGTGGATGTGGATGTAGATATGGATGTGGATGGAGGTAGTATAAATAGGTATAAAAAAAAGTACAACTTATCAACAGATTTGGCTTGGGATAGACCAACCTACGCATCTAACGCATCTATAATTTCACAAGTCAACAATTAAACCGGACATGATCTACAGAGCGGAATATTCAAAGCGTCATACATGCAAAAATGAGCATAATAGAGATGAGAATGAGATGTGTGATAAAAATAGAGAATATAGATTAGAAAATGAGGACATTTAGGAGCATTTAGGGGGAGCATTAATAAGTAATAAATTAAGATTGAGCCATTTTGGATGCTTTGGACATGTGAAACGCCTGCCAACAACGGTGCTAGCGAAGAAAAAAAAAATCAAAACAAGTCGATGGCCCCTCAAAGAAATGATATAGCTTAGGTCGAAGAGGACACGGATTTAGGATAGATTTAAAGAAGTGCAACCTATCTAAAGCTTTGGCCTAAGATAGACTCAAATTGTAGAACAAAATTCATGTAACTGACCTCAACATAGTTAGGACAAGACCTTGACGATGACAATGATTTATATTTATTTTAGATTTTTGTTTCATGAACTCTTTCAAATTAAGCTGATTTATTTCTGCAACATTCTTCGTATAATTTCTAAGAAAACCCCCATGCTTGAAAAGATTTGGATTCTTTTCCAAGATCAATATTTGTGACAGGACTAGATGCTGACTTAAATCAAAGGTAAAAGAGAACTTAAAGCTTCAGTTGCTTTTCAGATCAAATTTAAATTCTTCATGATTGATTAAATCGTATTACATTGGCGGGCTTTCACTCTAAAACAGTGTTTTAAAAGCTGGACCAAGGTTGAACCCAGGTTGAACTGAACCAGTTCCTTGTATTGTACCACTGGGTCCAAACTAAACTCTTCAATTGGTTAAAAAAAAAAAAGGGTCAAAACCACCAAAACTGATAAATAAAAATATGGTTGAATCAGTCTCTAAACTGATGTTCTTTACTGGTTTTCAGTTGATTCTAATATTCTCCATTGATCATTTGTTTCATTCTACAATTATGTTGTCATAGTTGGCCTGTGGTTTAGCTTTTAAAATATTGATCTAAGACTAAAGACCTGTGGGCCTAAACAAAGATCTTTTGTTTGTTTTTTCAGGGGCATAGTGCCATGGTCATCAGATGCTTCTTCCCACAACTTGCCCTCTGCTGCCTCTGATGCATTTCTCTTTAAGCCTTGAGCATTCAAATGCAGGATCATATATGAGCTGGCCACTTACTGGAACTGGTATTGGTGGGGCCCGGCGCACGCGTGCAATCCACGTCAACATCCATTCACTATAGTGATTCTGATCCATAGTGGATGGCCCTATCTACTGCATTACTTTTAGATTATAATTTGCTTACCTTCAATTAATTAAGTTCTAAATAGCATCATGTCATTGGATTCTCTATTATCTTTCTCCCAACTGTATAGGAATATTCTAACTATGACCAAAGTTCCTCCTTGTATTTTATTCTATCTTATGCACTTGCATCTTTTGGAGGATGAAAAACAAGGAGGCTGATTACAAATACAAATGGGGCCAATTGGTGTATTTAGTATCTTAAAAATGTGATACAACCGTGCAAAATGGGAAGAGTTCAGGTTCACACCACAATTTGAAATCCCAGAAACTCGACTCGATCCAGAGGGAGGGTCACCGAGTCAAGTAGCTCAGATGAATCTCATCGAGCATGCGGCCAGACTCATTCAACTTTCCTAAATTAAGTAATACTGTCCGAGTCAACTCAGATGAGTCGAAAGGGTAGGGTAAGAATGAGTTTTACACCAGAAAAATAAGTTGGGAACCCGGTTATTTCCCCATAGGATTGTCATTTGTCAATGGACCTTGATCTTGCCAGGATCCATGGGTATTCATATCCAATTACATTCAATTGTAATGGGCCTTGATCCAAATCTTAAAAGTCTGAAACCTTTATTGGGCTGAAGTCGGATACTGGGATCCAGGCCTGTTGTAATGGTACATTCACAACATATATGCAATACTTGCTCATATGATTTATAAAAATCGAACTCTTACTAAGGCCAAATTCATCATCAACAACTTAGCATTGACCCATAAATTTGGGGTCGACACTCGGTCCCAAATTAAATGTGAAAATCAAGTTCATTTACATAGAAGATCAGACTTCAAAACTGATCTATATCATCAAAGTAGGACCTTTCCTAAATCCTTATCAGATGTTAGAGATGAAACCTGGACCAGGCCAAGTCGGAGCCCACCTGCCTGTCACATGAACATGCAATTCAGTGAGTACACTCAATTGCTGCAGTGGACAGTAACAATAGAGTGACAGGCCCTTAAGTTAGAAATTGTCAGCTTTACAACATTTGTCTTTTCCAAAAGGGGTTTGAAACAAGGGCACTATGGAGTAGGGACCGTCGCTTGCAGTTGGGCTCGAATACAAAAGGCAACAACAGACAGTTGGGCTCGACCGACAGATTAGATAGACCTGGTTATTGTTAAGCCAATAAAATCATAGGTTGGTTTAGCTAAAGTGTCCCAAGTACATTGGACCTGCTCTCTCTCTCTCTCTGAAAAAATGAAAAAAAGGGGAAAATCACATGGTGTATGGGCTGTTTGGTTGATAGCAATTTCTTAGGGAAAATTCCTTGTTGATAATTCCCTGCTTGAGATGCAGTTACATGAGAATTTTGACTTTTCCACTTGATTGGATTTAAAGGGTGAGAATTAGCTAAGCTCATCACGTGAAAAGTCACTTTTAATCAGCAGCTATCTCAAGATTTTGAATTGCATAATGTCACTTTTACCTTGAACATTTCGGAATTTTATTTTGGAAAATAACATATAAGCTTCTCTAAATGTATACGACAGTAAATCTCCTAATGCTTGCAACCAAGTTGGCCCTAAAGTCTCTTCTTGATGATTGAATAGAAAGAGAGACACCACAACTTAAAGTATTAGATAATATTTTATTAGAGAATGATTGATATGTAAAAGACGGCTAATAGATCTCTAATGGAAAGGTCAATATGGGATGGGAGAATACAAAATGATCTTACCCTTTGATTGTATATACATTGTGCAACCATACAATGATAAAATGTAATGGTGTGTAATGTCCGACACCACATGAAATTAGATTCAATGCCTTTTAGTGACAAGAGGACAAGGTGGAGGTGTGTGCTCAAACAAGGCAAAGGACAACAAAAGAAGCATATGCAAGCAATCCATGGAAGTCTATCAACTTAAGCTAAAATTTTAAAATAACAGTCTCATTAGCTTGTAACCCAAAAAAAAAAAAAGTTCTATCTTAGCTAATATTGACCTACCATAGGTGGATTTTGCACACAAACGTAAACAGGTGGGTGTTGTCATGGGCCTTTATTTTTATTTTTTTTATAAGGGCCCGACAAGTGATGTTGTCATGCTGGAGTTGTTCAACACAAACGGCCTTTTATCTTGCTAGTTGCAAATGATTGGGGGTTGTACTGACTTCGAGTGAGCCCCAAAGGTCAAATTCAAGATTGATGTTTAGGTTCAAATAATTAAACCTAGGTTTGATTAAGGGTTGGTTCGGCCCAAGTGTAGCCCTAATAGGCCCGGTTTCAAAAAGATGGAGCTTAAGGTAGGTTTGGCAGTGAAGTGGGTTGCATTACTGAAGCGGCCCAATCTAAGTTTGGAGTCAACTTGAGCCTGAATCGGAACTCACATGGGCTGATCTGCTTCAAAATTGTCAGTCCTGATTATGAAGCCCAAGTGGAATTCCAAACTGAGCTCTCACTTGGGCCTTGGGCACCTAATTGCAACCCCAGCTTCCAGATGGGCGGTCATATGCATATGCATAGCATATAATAAAAACAAGCGATTTATGTTTTAGACTTTGGGCAATCAACAGGGCCCAAGTCAGCCTAATTTGCACTAACTTAGGCATCGGAGTGCCTTCGGCTGACTGCAGGCAGGGCCTTTAACCTTCTTATTTCCCTTTCAGGTTTCAGGAGTTACTGTCTTTTTTAAAAGCTTTACAACAAGTCCTACTTAACTAAGTCCGTAATTTTTAAACACTTATAAAACCTAAATGCTTGAACTTGCAGTTTGCGCTTAGATTCAGGTATTTGTAATCAGGGTTTCATCTACAATTCCATTTTTAATACATTTCTAGCCCACTGGAGCACCAAAAGTTGGATTTAGCCATTAAAACATGCTTCTCCGGAGGAGCATGGAATTCTGGCCAAAGGGAGTCAAGTCAAGTTTTGAGAATGGCATGGCCTCCACGCATGGGGGGATATCTTTATCACTCGTGTAACACAAAAAGCCTGCCCTTTTGTTCAAGGGTGACACACCAATCAAAGTGAGCCGACAATGTGTCTATACCTTACACGTACCCTCCACCACCTCATCCCTATACCACTATAAAAGCCTAACCTACTAATTTAAGATAAGTGTCCTAGTGCACTGTGCACCCCCAGGCCCTACAATGATACAATCCAACATAGCCATTATTGGAAAAAAGAGAAAACATGAATTCGTAACATTGTTAGCACAACAAGTTGCAACCAATCCATGTTGACCCCAATCAAGAATTTTGGGGGTATGTTGCACTCAATCCCTGTCTCACTCACAATCTTGTGCTTGTACTTGATTAACTCAATCCTAATTATAACTAAGTGTGGTTTTGCTTAAGAAAAAGAAAAAAGGAGGAGAGAGGCACAAAAAGGAGAACAAGTGCTATGATGAGGACTTGTCATTTTCTTTCCTTGTTACAAAATCTCACCTGGCCCCACTTATCTTGGAATTCAAAGGTTCCCTATGACCCAAGGTGTTGCTTGGATGGCAAGACTCTTTCTGTGTCACCCTTTTTCTACTAATGCTAAAGGCTATATATGCCCAAGGTGCATAGGGGGGAGAAAGGCTAGTTTTTCTTAGAGGGCAAGGTTTATGGGTTACCTTCCTTTGGCAAGAGCAGCTTCCCGGCTGTTAAAGGCAGGACCTTTTTGCATCACCCATGTAGGATTGATAGGGCTGGCTAGGCACTTTAGACACTTTGAAATATTAGAGCCACGAGTTTGCAAGGGTATCATCACTATCATGTAATTGTATTTTATGTGGCTCTTGAGATCAGGGACAGCTAGAATCTTACTTTTTCACGAGGAAAGGATAAAAAAAAAAAAATGGGGATCCTTCAGACCAATCTGTACAGTGCTCCTTACGATCTCCAATTAGTACTGGGGTTGGACTCTTATATCAGCCTGTGGTCATGCCCCATATGACCCATTGTAGGCCCAATTATTAGTATATTATTGATCAAGAATGACCATACTTTTTAAGGTCATTTGACTCACCCCAGTTCGAGTTGTTAGTTTTGTCATGATCTAAGTTTTAATGTTCAGGTCAATAACCACAGAAAGATAAATTAAAAAAAAAAAAAAAAACTAAAGAAAAGTTTGAGCATGCTTGTATCTGTGCATGAACTTGGACTGGGTCAGATCTTCAAGATCAAGGCCTGGTCTTGTTTAGGGCACCTGTACCCTATAGATTTATAACTAATCAGTTCCTAATCCATTTGTGGTTACCAAATCTACAACGGAATTATTTATCTTCTATTTCCCATCCATCTATTCAAAATAATAATAAATAATCAGACAGTTTGAATATATAATCCAATCAGTATTATTTCTATTTCCATGGTCAAATCTTGGCTAAACCCATTTTTCACTGGTGTGTCATATATGGGTGCACTTACTATTTTGAGTAATCCACAGGCCTCCTTTTACACAAAGGAAGAGAGAATAAGATAATGTATCAGATTGGCCTGCTTTTCAGTCCTTTTTGTGGAGTGAGAACCCAGTGATTCCTACTTCCTATGGCCTTTCTTTTAAGCTTTGTCCATGCTTTCAAACCTGCCACCAATGTACTGTGGATTGTTCCTGCCTTTGCAGAAGAAGTAATTCAGATCAATAATATAAGTCTGAGGTGCAGTGTAATTCTTTTTTCTTTTTTTTTTGGGCTGTCGGATCTCCCCGAAGTCCGGGTCAATAGGGAAGTCGGGGAAACACCCTTGTGGCTCCTAGGTGGTAGCACTAGTGGACTCAACCTTCAATTTCTAAAGAAGGGGGAACCGGAGGTCGATACCAAAACTTCTAGCTCTGGAAGAGAGAGGAACCGTGATCCTGACCACTCGGCCAACCCTTAAGATGAAGTCCAATGTAATTCAATTGCCATACTGTGGTAAGTGGGGGCGGAGTTCAAAATCCTAAAATCCAACCCGACCCAAAAGTTCAAGGAACCAAGTAGACAAGCTGATCGAGTCTAGCCTAGTAGTCAAGACTTAATGACAATGATGATAACAATGAAAGACAGCAACCATAATGAAGGGCCCTCTTTGAAGGGGACACTAGGTGAGTGTCATTCTCACTGGGATAGCATGATTCTACATAGATAAAATAAAAGCATTACCAACAATACCATTACAAACTGTGCAAGTGTTATGTGTATGTAGCTAAAGTCACTGAGAGGGACAAAATAGAAGTCGGAACCATATTTAACATTCTCCCATTTGATCCATTATGACCACATTAATGCGATAGAATACATTAATTTGTTAAGGCTCCTTTCTGAGATTTGATCATTGGTATACAATTCAAGAGAGAAAAAAAAACGACAAAAAAGGATTTATTTTTTGCATAAAGAAAAACCCACTATCCTAAAAAAATTATCCAATGTGCTAAAACGTTATACTCATTAGGTTTTAATTAGCCACACAAGGAAGGTGGTAGTAACAATAACATAATCGATACAGGCCTTTTAAAATTGGAGCACTTGGCGATAGGTTTCTAAACATTTTACTTTCTTGTCTTAGGTCCACAATATTCTTTTTTCATAGTGTAGTAGGTCATTTTCTTCAAATTTAAAGACCTAAAATGTCCAAGTTACCATTTCTTTAAAAATTTTATTTAATTAAAGATAAGTCATACCCCATCATTAGAGGGATATGCCATTAATAATGGTCAACTACCATCTCAAAAGACAAATAAAACTCAAAAACACAAATAGATTTCAAATTTTTAAAAATTTGAATTCGGATCCTCTTGGAAGATTTGAAATTCAAAAATTCAAATTTTGATTTTTTTTTAGCAAATTCAAAATTTTCCAAAAAAATTAGATAGATTTTCCAAAAATTTTCCTTTTTACTAAACAGAGTTCGGATCCTATTGGAATATTTGAGTTCAAAAATTTTCACAAAAAACTTAAATAAATTTCACAAAAACTCAGATAAACTTCCTAAAAATTCAGATAAATTTGATAAAACTCAGATAAACGGTGTTCTCTGAATAGAGAATATCCTCTTTCTCCAGCCACGGTGAACAAAACCATAAATCTTCTCAGATCTTCACTGCCTCTACCCCGACTTTGATTTTCTCTGCAACTTCTGGTCATCTTCTCCGCAAACTCAAATATGCGGCTTCCTCGTCGAAGACCGTACGTCATAGCAGAGCCTCGGACCACCTCTATTCTGGTTCAGCTGTAGTAACCAAGAGACGACAGTCTGTTGTCATCCTCTTTGTCAATGATGGAGCAACAATGAACAATAGCTGCAGCGATCGGCACGGATTCATTCCGGAGAAACTTTGAAACCAAGAACCTCTTACACTTCGATCTTCTGCAAATAGAGAATTTGAGAAATGAGATACAACCATGCCCTAAAATTAAGGGAGAATAAAAGATTTGAAATTTTAAAATTCAAAATTTTATGCCTAAACAGTTGAAATGGCAAATTAGTCATAAAAATGTCTGATGTGGCATGATAAGGGACTATCGCCTGAATAAATCTCATGCGCAAAGGACTCTAAGCCTTAAATAATAATACCATTTACTAGAAACTTTATAATACAATACTCAGGGATCTCTCACTAATTTATCCTTTAAAATTTTATAATGAACACTCCCACCATCAGAGTTGTTTATTACGTATCGTACTTTATGGATAGTTCCTTTATTTGTATCTTTGGTATCATTTTTGTTCGAGACATTAAAAAAAAGTTTTTAGAGATGTTAGGTTAATTTGGATTCTGAGTTTTCAATTATTCTCTTCTCTTTACAGAAATTGAAAAGTTTCTCTTGATAAAAACCTACTACGAGTTTTTGTAAAATATATACTTTTGAGTTTCCATATAGTATCAAAGCCATGGTGTAATTGTGACGATGCAATTCGGCCAGCATGGTTTTGCTCCTTTGCTTTAATAACGTTTCATTTCTTCTTAATAATAAAAAAAAAAAAAAAAATCCTCCTTGTACCATTCATTCAAGCCTCAGATTTGGTCCTTTGTTTTTTCAAGCTTCACGGTGGTGTCCTTCACCAATAATCAATGCATATTTGATTTAGTGGACCGGGAACACAAACAAAAATAAATAAGAGTAGGATGCGACAGTAATGGACTCTGTTTATAATTCATAATCGTTTTCTCAAGATATCACCGTTTATTTTTTGAGACCCGACAAACCCAGTAAATGCCTATGAGTTCTTTATAGTAGCTTTCCAGCAATGTATCCTTTATCCTTTAATTTAAAAAAAAAAAAAAAAGAAAAAAAACAGAGGCCAACAGTCTCTCAAGTTTATCCAAATATGCACCTGTGCATCAGTGCATGTAGGTCACATGGGATTGCATAAATGATTAAATGGAGAATACATATCCAACACACTTCAAAGTTGATATGTTTTGGGTTCCTCTCACACGTTGTGAGGGAATGGATTGAATTGTATGTCCTATTAAACAGGAGAGTGTACAGCCGTGTCATAGCAAATGTTGCCCATTCTAGGTAACTTTACAATCAATATTAAAAATAAAATTGGAGAGAATAATGAAATTGGATAAATTAGCAAGAGATCCTGAGGAACGTGTTATAAAGTCTTTAGTACATGGAATTAATGTTTAAGGCCTAGAGTCCTTTACGCATGTGATTTATTTAAGCGTAGTCCTTAAGCATGTCACATCAGATTTTTTATGACTCATTTACCCTTCTAACCATTTAAATAGGTGTCATACAATTTAAATTTGGGTTTTAATTTCAATTCACTGTCTTTTCCAGATTATTTTCAAATTTAAATGTAGTAATTCGAGTTTTCGATCAAATTTTAAATTGGAGGAAACGACAATTGATGGAATTTTGCCTAGCGGTGCTTTTGGCTGTCCACATACATATACAACTCAGATAAATTGAAATCAAACTTATCCCAATCCAAAGCAAAGTCAAATAAAATCATAACAAATATATTTAAATTCACTTCAAACACAGATAATTTCATATTAGATTCCGATAAATTTTTATCAAAGATAAATAATTCAAACCAAATCTAGTCAGATAATTTCATATCGAAATGACATAACTTTTTTTCAAATTCATTATGATTTCAAGCACAGATAAATTCATATAAACTCATATAAACTCACGTCAAAGTCAAATAAGTTCACATCAAAATCAGATAAATTCACAGCAAACACAGATAAATTCACTTTAATCCAGTTTAATTCGTATCACACTCAGATTAATTCAAAGCAAACACAAATACATTCATATCAAACTTAGATAAATTCATATGTCAAAGTCAGATAACATCATGCCAAAGTCAGGTAACACATACAAAATTTAGATGAAACTCACAGCAAACTCAGAAAAACTCATTTAAAACCCAGTTGAATACATTTTAAAGTCAAATAAAATCATGTAAAATCCAGTTAATTTCATACCAAACTCATATTATTTTGTAAGAAACTCAGATAAATTCAGACAAAATCGTTTCAAAGTCACATCAATTCATTTTAAACCTTGTTTAATTGATAACAAATGTAGTTAAATTGAAATCAAACTCAGAAAAATCATGTAATATACAGATAAATTCATTTAAAGTCATGTTTAATTGATCACAAACTAAGATAACTTCACATAAAGCTTAGATAAATACATGTCAAAGTCAAATAACTTCATATCAAGCTCAGATAAATTCAAACCAAAACTTAGATAAATTTATGTTAAACTCAATTAAGTTCAAGTCAAGATGATTCGGTTGCTCGAGATTATCGATAAGTTGATTTTGCTTCTTTCTGCAGTTTCCTTCATTTTCACTTTCAGAATCTTTATTTTGCTTGGATTTCGGAGTGTATGATGGAATATTCTAAAGCGGTGTATGGTTGGTGGGCTATAGAGTATATAAAGAGAAGGCGTTTTTGTCTTTTTGACTCATTTAATGTTAAAAGAGGACCGCTGCCTCTATGAGAAAATGTCTTTGACCACAGGCTGTGAAACATAGTGTTGAGGGACCTGCCGCCAAACGCCCCTCAAAAATAATGAAGACTCAATCTACACAAATCATTCACATGATTTTGCCTTGCATGAGGTCAACTCCTTAGATTTTGCCTTGCATGAAATGCATGAGCTCAACTCCTAAAATTTTGCCTTGGATGAATATTTTCATCGTGATTTATGCAATAAACCATCTTGACTCATTTAATTTTGCAATCTGAGCAATTAGATCTTGTAATGTAATCTGAGTCATCCATTGTTACATCCGAATAGTGGCGGACCCAGGATTTTTATTTTATTTTTTATTTTTATTTTTTTTGGGGGTGGGGGTGACGATGGTCAATTGAAAATGTCAAATATTAACCTACACAACCCATAAACCTAAAGCATGATTAGCACATCAAATCCTTAGTTTTTATGATGTTTAAACAACTTTGAACGTGAGAAGCACTACATGGTTCCAGAACTAATTTTCTATTACCTTGAATAAACACCCATCTAACTCAATAGAGAACCTGAGTCAACATTAAAAGCATATGTTAAGCAGAATAGAAACAAAACTGCTACAATGAATATGCTTTCACTAACCCCATTAAGGTTAAAAATGGCATTTAATGCATTCAATAAGCAAAGGTCATAAAATTGACAATTAGTTATTGGCATGACACAGGAGGAAAATAGGGTCTCTAATCACAACTTCAATAGCATTGGAAATTGGGCAATGTTTGATTGTGTAAGGACTTTAATCGTCCATTGCATGCAATCCCACATGCTTAGACATTGCAACCAGCCCATATGAGCAGTCTATCCACTTTTTTGTCCTACTTCTCATTTCACATGGGTTTCGATGGTGAGCATATTTTCTCTAGTGAGGTTCAACAAAAGACATCCATTGAGGGAACAAAGGGTCACATAAAAGAGGAGAAATTGTGCATACATGCTGATGTTGGTGACGGAGACCGATTTTAGGATGTTTTGAAAGATGGAGAGAGAGAGAGAGCAAGAAAAACTGATTTGGAGAAGGGGAGGGGACTTGACGGGCTCTTTAAGTGGGGATTGGTCCAGACGCCCCTTATTGCTCTTATGGGCTTTCTTTAAATTGGGAGGGGGCTTGACCCACTCTTTAAGTGGGGGCTGGGCCAGAACCATTTTATTACCCAAAGGGCTTTCTTAAAGTTGGGAGGGGGCTTCAGCTCCCAAATTCCCTAAACATGGTTCCGCTCCTACATTCAGACCATTTCTCTCTATAAACCTGCCTTGTATTATCTTTGCTTTTAAGTTTTGAGCTTTTTACATATACATCCCTAACGTTTGTAAGATTTGTAAATAGACCCATATGATTTTAGTATTTACAGATAGGCCCGTACATTTTCATTTTAAAATATTTTGTGTCCCCAAAATCAGTAGCCAATCAACTATCAAAAGCTTTTAGCATGAAATGACACATTTGCCCATCTCTTTAGCCTTATATGGTTAAATTCAAATGTTTGAATTTATTTTTCTCTAAAGCTTGTAACATTGATAATTACATTTAGTATGAGAGAATAACCACATGTAAATTTATTTTTATCAATAAAGGGCCTATTTCATTAAATCCAAATCTACTATAATGACAATCAATGCATGTGCTTAGAATTATTTACAATTGATCCAATTCATGTATGACCTATCATTAAATTGATGAAATTTTTAAAATACATAATTAGGCTTCATGTGTATTAAAAAGTTATTGAGAGAGACCATTGGAGATTGGGATACAATAATTGAATTTTGGTAAATAATAATATACTCATATTTGTTCAATTGACATAAAGGCAAAGTTGTCATATTTATAAAAGTTCAACACAAATCTCATGAAAAGTTCAACACAAATCTTATGGTCACTACCCATTTTTATTAGAAATACTGATTTTGGGGGCATGAAAGGTATTGAAACGAAAAGGTGGGGACCTATATGCAAATACAAAAACCACATGAGCCTATTTACAAATCATATAAATCTCTTTTTAAGTTTTTCCTATTTATAAAAGAAGCTATGATCCAAGCATCAAACCCCAAAGGAATCTGTTAGTATAATAGAGATATGGTTGTCTTCTTTCTGCAGCCTTTCTACTAATTGGTTATTCCAATTACTTTTCTACCTTGGATCTCAACCATGTAAAATGAACAACAATATGTTGTACTAAGAACAATAAACTTACATTGCAAAAAAAAAAAAAAAAAAAAAAAAAAAAAGAACAGTAAACTTAGCATCTTGCAGAATGCCACATGTGGGGGCCACCACCTACTTACATTACAGTGGAGACATGTTTGATTGGTTTCCAAGCATATGGAAAGTCAAGTGCACTGGCCCGTTTTATTGGTAAATCTGGTTCATGCATTTCGATAACAAGAGAGATGAAACCAGTATTTAAAATTAAATGCCTTATACTCGAATGACTGAATTGTCACAGTAGGGTTTGGATCCAATAACCCAATTTGAACTCCAACATGAATTCGGGCCACTATTCTTGTACTATTCAAAGACCCAAATCTTCCAACTACAATTGTAAGTAAGCATATGGGCCTCATTTGAAATTCCTACTGTTGGGGACATTGGATCTGAATTTTTTTAAACATTTAGGACTTAAATATTTCAGATGCTTGTAACCAATTAGACTCTCAAACAAAATATATGATAAGACCACAGATTTTTATTAGTCTGGAATGAGAGAATTCAAGTGTCATGTGTTGTGATTGGAAACAGTACAGCGAATATCCTCCTGCCACTGTTTCGTATCCATCAATCATTTGAGCGAATATGTGTACCTTGGACAAAGATCATAGGATCCGACGGTCCAGAGTAGTCTGTTGTGATCGTTTATCTGCTGACACGTGGTAGTTGTTTCTTGGTGAGGTACAGACACCATTTTAATGCGCCTGCAACTCTCTGCAGCGATCTTGTAGCTTTCCAAACCACCGCGACTTCGACATTTTGACCACTGTCCTTTTGTGCCGTACGTGCATGAAAAGTTAGCCTGCATGATACTGCATGATTAGAGCTTGAGTCCTGCTATCGGTCCCCAGTTCGGGAGACCGATAGACTTTCTTAGAGCTTTGGATGAAGAAGGCATTAAAAGTTTAAAGAGAATAATTGGTACCATTGCTACCACTTTTCTATATTTTACATAAATGGATAGTTTCAAGTTTCAATACAATATATAAATGAATAAATTACATACACATGGATGAATCCACATACGAATATAAATGGGTTCTTAATTTTTTGATTATACGAAGATTTCGATCCGTTAAAAATTAGGTTTTAATTCTTATTTAGACACTGATAAATAAATGAATTTGAATATGATTCTACCTTTCTTCGGGCCCGTCGACCCAAGACCCGACATATTACTTTAATTTCAAAAATCTCTTCTAAAAACTATGTTTTTTAATATCATTTTTTAATTAGATCCAAATTCAAATACAGACCCTTCTCATATATGATTATGGTTCTGGTTCTCGAGCTAAAAAATATGTTTCAAAACGATTTCAAGTCTGGATCCGGTTCCACATTTTCCTTAATGATTTTAATTTCGGATCCATTATAGATTCAGACTGCAACCGACCTATTTACAATCCCAAGCACAACATCATTGCTACGTAAGAGTGACTTGCATGAATGGATAATTCTCAACTTCAAATGAAATGCTTAGCTAATGAACTATTACAATCAAGGAATTGAGTGGTCATGATTTTTTTAAAGGTAGCCGAAAGTACATACTCTATACTCTATATTGGTGATGATGGCTTATGCATGTAGCTTTTAATGGTTTCGCCTGTCCCATACCAATTTCGGGGGGCATACCATTATTGCTATCTGAATGTATCACATCACATGTGCCATAAGGCTAGAGATTCGCATCTTTGATTCCAATTGAGCCCAACTGCCTCAAGGCAGTACATTTATAAATTTTTGCATCTAGACTCGACATTAAAAAGGGGTAGTAACTTTTTTTTATTCAAGAGAATTCTGAATGCTATCCCGAGTACACTATTTTAGAAGATGTGAAGACGTCTAAATTTAGCATTTCAAAAGGGCTGAATTTTGCAAAATCTTAAGAATCAAACAATTAGTTTCAAAAATGTTTTTAGTCCTCTCCCTTCTTCTGTGCAAGTGATCCCATCTTCCCTGTGTGTACAGCATGTACTCTTGTGGTGAAACTTAGGTATCCATCACTAAAGTCGACTCCACATGTGTAAATTAAGGTCTGAGCTGACACCAGCACCATACTGACATGACGTCAGCAGCTAATCCTCTGTGGGTGGTTCAATCAACTCATTAAACATAAGTGGGACCCACTTTCCAGTGATACATATTGTAAATCATCACAGGCAAAGGACAAAAGGAACTAAATGATTTTGGATAGGGATATTAATTGTATAATGTTAACGAATTCGAGTCCCAAAGTTTACGAATTCACATTAAAATCACCTCATTCCATACTTGACTCATTGAATAAATGGGTCTAAAAATCAAACACGATCACGATCTGTTTATTTAATGAGTTACACGACACGACCCGTTAACTCGTTAAATAATTTTGTCCATTTTAGATCATATCAATTAACACACACTCTTTTGTCAATAAAATAAGAGTGAAGAAGTTAGAAAATTATTTTCTATATGTGGGTTTTAGGCTTTCACTGCAACCTTTTCAAATATGCTAAAATACCCCTCATTCATTTTATAATTTATGTCATTTATCATTTGGCGAGTTGTATCGGGTTGTTGATGGGTTACCAATTTTCTCATTAACGACCCGCTAATTTAACGGGTTAACGGGTTTAATTCATTAATGACACGAACCAGTTAAGAGGCCACCCGAGCCCGTTAATATTGTATGGGTTTGTATCATGTTAACCGGTTGTGTGGCATTTTGATAGCCCTAGTTTTGAAAGAGTGAAACACATTACTTTGATTTGACACTTATATGTGCAACACTTAACCGCAAGACTACGGTGTCGTCAAATAGTAAATGACTAAATAGTTCGGATTATCGATCCCACGATAGATGATAGAACAAGCATTGAATCAAATTAAATGGGAGTTGAACTAAGATATAGCTAATATATATAATTGAAGTAAACAAGTTACACTAAACTAGTAGATGAATGGTAGTAGAAATGAAAGATTTAAGGTGAAGATGTGGTGTGAAATATGTAAAACTTTAAAACAAGTGATGTGAAGTGTGTATGATTCTAAAACAAATATTCAAATTAACAATAATAAAAATAAGAGATTAGGCAATCCAAAATTCACTGAGCATGTAATTAATTCAAACAATGCATGTTTTAATTCAATTCCCGAAATCTACAATCCAATTAACAATCTCTTACCTGATTGGATTGGATTATATAATAAATAATGATCAAAGTAAATAAAATCAAAGGCCAAGATTCTAGATCATCATTTAACTACCCTAATAATAAATCATCAAAAGCTACAAAAAGATCAAAGATAAGGGCTCTAGAGCATGCTATGTAAGAGAACTTTAATCTAATTATAAAGTATCAATTGAGATTATCCAAACATCAATTTAGAGATAGAGAATGAGAAACGAAGGAGATTAGCACAATTAGATCTCAAATCTACTAATCAATTAAAACACAAGTATATAATTTAAACTAAAACATGTATGTAACTGAACTAATCACATTACTTAGTTTCAAAATGAGAGCCTAATCCAAGAGTTTTAGCCACTAAACATAAAAAAAGAACTCCAAATCTTCATTAATGATTTTCAATTATACACTCTTTATAAATTAGTTACAAAGAAGCTCGTAATTACAATCTAAAAGTAAAAATAAAATTGCAAAATAACTAACTTGTCAAAAGATTTTTTTTTCTCTCTACAAAAATATTCCAATTTATAGAAACATTGAAGACATTTGATTGGTTGCAACTTGAAGGCTTTTAATTGGCTAATTTGCTCTAAAAACCATATGCGCCTTTTGTGGTCCTCCATTTTGGAGGCTTTTGATTAGCTCATTTCATTTCACATGGATTGATTGGCTCATATCAATTTTTGGAACTTAAACCCATAACCTATTTCATATCAACCCAAGTTCTAACCAATACACCAATTATTCATTTATGTTAGAAAATGACTTCTTTTATTGTTAAAGTCATATCCTCTTATTTTAGAATTCTTCACCTCTTCCTACGATTTTTTCATATAACTTCTTTATTGAAATCTTTTATTGATGTCTTAGGACCCTAGCCGGAAGGATGGGGTCGTCGTGGGGTCCACCTACATAAGAGAAATTACATAAAAATGCACTATAAATAATCAAATTTATGCATAATAATCCGATAATCCGTTAATGTGATAGAATGATAAAATATCCGTATAAAATAAATGATATGTATATGAGATGCCGATAAAATTCAGATTAATAAAGGATAAAATATATAATATTTAACACTCATTATCATACGAGTCAAATCATTTAACCAATGCTAAGTCGACTTTAATCTACTCGAGTCTAGTGAGTTAGGTGAATTGGTAGGTTTTATTGGATATTTTCTAAAAATCAATTTGAAAAGACAAATCACTGTGATCTCATCACTATAGGACGGTAAAGATCAGATAATAATGTTTTTCTAAAAAAATATTTTAAATTCTATGTTTTGTATATTAATTAAATAAAAATTAAAGTATTACCAACAAAATCATAAATCTTCAGACATGCTAAAAAAATTCCAGAGAGGCTATTTCATGATAAGAATGTTTGTGACACTGGTTACAGCGAAGATCTAGTAGGTAAACAAAGTCCACATTTAGTGTTTAGCTAAACAATGATTTTGATTGATGTTTGGTATTACATCTACAAACACATGCCATATTCAATATTTGAAAAGTCTGGGAGGGACCCACAAGATGAAAAGTCATGCTTGCTAGAGTAACGATGTGACAACATGTGACGACGGTTGAGGAAGAGAAAAAAAAAAAACTGAGAAAAAATTGACAGTGTAATAAAGGTAATTTGTCTTTACCATGGCATTGAAGAAATAAAGGTCAGCGGGAGGCCAATTATTGAAAATTTGAACAATAAAAAATAAATAATTTCTTACTACTCTTTGTTTAAATTTTATCTTCAGAAGAGTTGATCCCTTGATAAAATTAAGTAAATGATAAAAAAATACTATTAATACATAAGATTATATAAATTACCTTTTATAATCAAACTTCAATCTTACTTATGGTGGGCTAACTTCTGTTGAAATAAAATTTGAGAATATGATCCAAAAAATAAGAAAGAGGGTGATGGATTAGGTATCACCTAATCCATAGAGAGGGGTTGTCCCACCTCTCCTACCAAAATTCAAAACAAAATGGGCTTTAAAGAGGCTTCTAATGAGTCTTGGGCTCGGGCAAACAATAGTTCATGTAGATTCATGATCCTTAGGGTTTTGTCTTTTTATTTTTATTTTTATTCCTTCTTCAAGTTTGAAAGCTTGATATTTCTAATGCTCATATGTGCTATCATAGAGTGGCCCATAACTATGAACGGTGGAAAAGATAAATTAAAAAAAAAAAAAAAGAATAAAAAACTGTGCATTTTTTATGTGAAAAATAATTAATTGTGTGGAGAAGAATTCATATCCTCTATTACAATTGTCACACGTTTACCATAAGTGGACCATTCATTGTGTGCCATGCCGATAAAAAACCATGAAGTTTTTAAGTTTTAAATCGAATGGATCAGCTATGCGCAGTTTTTATCAACATGGTGCCCATGAGTGGTCCACTTACGAGCATGTAACAATTGCGAAAGAGGATCCATTCTTAGAGGATAAATGGGGCTAGAATAATTGGATGAAATGTCTACACTCGTTCTGATTTAACTAAAACTCAATCGTCCGTCAATTGAAAGATGAGATAGATGCCATCGCAAAAAAATAGTTATAAATAATAGGAAAGAAGAATAATATTATGGTGCATTAAAGTGATAGACACTTATGTTTAATTAAGATTTCTTATGTGCACATTTCGATCTTAAAAAGTAAGCATTTAGTGTCTCACAGACTCACACACACACACACATATATATATATATATATATATATATATATATGATCAACGGTAGCATGACTGTCCGATTCAAGGAGAAAAAAAAAACCTTAAAAATGAGGACACTCTTAATTTAGTTTTTAACTCAAACAAAAATTATTTTATTTTTAACTTGTTGTGATATTTGTATATAATTCATTTACTAGATGGTAATTAACTAAAATAAGTTAAATAAGATCCACTAACAGCTGAACATTTACCAAACACATTAGAAATTTACTATTGGTTTCAAAACAAATATTAACCAAGATAATTCTAATATATCTAAGCATCTTGAAGCAGATGTTAGTCTTTTAATACTAATTCCAAAATCTTTTTGAGTAAGTTTTTCACATCAATGAAATACCAATCAAGAAAAAGGAAGTGATTTCACCGAAAGTAGTTGTTGACATTAATGGAGAAGTTTGCTATGATTATATTCTTGAATGTGGGCCCAATGAGGAAACTCCCTATTGTGCGCTCATCAATACTCCTCTCATATTACAACCAATGAGACTCACATGAGTTTAGATGGGCCCCCCAATACTCCTCTCATATTACAACCAATGAGACTCACATGAGTTTAGATGGGCCCCCCTTTAAACTTTCCTACATTCACATTGATGATGTATATTGGGGTTAAGTGCGATGTTTAAAATGCCATTCAAAAGTTTTCCCCAAATTAATGTGCCCTGTGCTGTTCCCTTTTCTTCGGGAAAGCTCAAAATTTATTGAATTATTGGAAATAGATATTAAAATACAAAAAAGAAAAAAAAAAAAAAACGTATCCATAAAATTTCCAACAAGGCAGTTTCATATGATATTTCATAATTCAATAAAGTTTTATAGATGAGAGTGTCCACACTCCACAGTATGCCCAGCTTTTAATTTTTTTTGTTAACCATCTTACGTAGCCATACATATAACATTGATAAAATCCCATAGTGAAATTGCCCATATCAGTGTCAATGTCAAATTAAGATCAATGCTATAAGGAAGAGATTAAGACCAATACCAATTGATGATAGTGGGCCCTTTTTTATCTCATATAAAGAAGACAAAAGCAATGGATGGCCATCAGTGCATTGTATTGGGTGTGTGAGCACCGAAAGCAGTGCTCCCACAATGTACAGAACCATCTCCACCCACAGAACTGTGCCGGGGCCCTACTGCCTCGCTCGAAGAAGAAGTATAAAAAGGGCAGATTAAAAAGATGATACCATTAGCAAACCAACCCCATGTGGGAAAGCAATCAAACGTCCCATCACAGTCAATCAAAGATCAACGGCAGTTAAGACTACACACCTCCTCCCTCATTAAATGGCAAGGGAGGCTGGGCCCCACAACAGCCGATGGAGACATTACCTCCCATTATTAGCTTAGCCAATAGTATAGATGGGCCCCACATGAGCCCAAGATGTAGACCTGACCTGAAGTCGATCCAGGCTGCGTGATTCACACCCAATCATTTCACTGTTGCCACAAAATTCAACACAGGAAATTTTCCTCCATGATTGGGATCTTTTTGGTAGTTGTTTTCCACGGGAGTGTTTTTTTGTGTGTGTGCTTATGGATTGGGATTTCCTGGACATGTTTGGTTCCACGTCCCGGGGAACAGCATTTTGCAGTCACTTTCACATTAGCTAAATGGAAATGGAATCGCATCAAGGCTATTCTTGTCATTTGTCTCGCAACAAGGGAGACATGATTGCGTGCTAGGGTGCAAGGTTGAGACAGCGACGCCCCCTCTTCTTCCCATTCTACCCTTTCCTTCCCCATGGAAAAACTCTTTCCTCTCAAGCACTTTTTTATCCTATATATAGTCACTGTTGATTTGGATTTTTTATCCTATATATATTCACTGTTGATTTGGATTTGATTGGATTGGACTGTACCCTTGAAAGATTATAATATGATCTTTAACGTTACAAAAAGTCTAATTGTACAAATTTTTTGGACAGAATTTTGGACAAATCATATACTATAGGGTTTGTCCAAAATTCTGTCCAAAAAGTTTGTCCAAGTAGCATTACTCTTAACATTAACACTATATTTGAGAAGGGGGCCGGGGAGGGGAGGAAAAAATTTGAGGGGAAGGAAAATGAAGGGGAGGGGAGGAAAAATTAATTTTATATATTGTTTGGATAGTAAAAAAAAAGTAGGAGAAAGAAAAGTGAAAAAAGTATAATTTTATTTGTTTGTGAGATAGAGAGACAATTACCATTTGGAGGGGAAAGAAAGAAGAAAATGAATGTTGTTTGACAGGAAAAAAGGACAGTTCAGTAATCTGATAAAAATTTCTCTCTTTACCTCATATTTTCCACCCGGTTTTGAAGGCAAAATTTTTGGAGTGGGCCACACACTAATTTTACCTCCAACTTCCCCTCCCCCTCTTTCCCTCCCCCCTTCCCAAACACCCCACAATTTCAACATTCTCTCCATTTTTTTCTCTTTTTTTTCCTTTCCTTCATTTCACCTCCTTCCCAAACGATACGTAAAAGGGTTATGATGTTCTCTAATAAGTCTAACTAACGAAAACACTTTAAAAAACTGCAGTTGTTTTTAATCTTTGAGTGATGGGACGGGTTTACTGTAATGTGAAGCCAAAAGAAGTATATTTTAATGTTTGATTGGTTAATAAGGTTTTGGAGCTTAACGGTGTTTGAAAAGAGACTTAAAAGACCACAGTATTTTACCTGCCCAACCAGATTATTCTAATCTCTGATTTAAGAGATGAAGAATTTTATTTTTTTTCTAATAAAACGCTTTTAAGAAACTACTTAGTTTCCTCGTCCTATGAGAAACTGCAATATGCTTCTCTCTTTCTTATTTTCTCAATACAGGAAGGGCACAAACTCATGGACTTAACAATATACAGGCTCCTGTGCTGATCCGTGGAGATAGGCTGGGGATCCCATCCAACTGCAATAGTTAACTAGTACTAGAAGTACGACCCCTGTGTTTGTTGGACAAAGAAGAGAGATAGGACAATAAATTAAGATGCCTTGTGATCCATGTTTTTCTGTTGTCAGTGTCCTTCTAATCCATTACCAAAATGATCCATGTTTTTCTGTTGTCAGTGTCCTTCTAATTCATCGCTGTATTTTTGTCCGTTTGTTTGTTTATCAGAATTTCAAGAATTCATGTTTAAAAGAATTTTAGATTTTTCAAAAATTATCCTCTTAAGTTGAATTCTAAATTTCTCTTTTTGATGGAGGATCTGAAATTTCAACAAATGATATAAAGGGTGGAATTCCAATAATTCTAAAAGATTTTTTTGGTGGTTAGAATTTGAAATTCCAATGAAAAAAATACAACATTTCAAATGCCAGGGGACAAGATGTCACATAATGTCTAAAAAACCCCAACCTCCCAAATTATAATCACAAATTCCGGTAAAAAAACATGCCGTATATTTCTTTGATGTCTATTCAACGGTAAATCGCAACTTAAATATGAGTTTAAAATTCAGACAAATACCAATTTGGTTGAAGTACTGGTTGGATAGATCAGAGGGGCACTCTTGAAAGGAAGTGCATGGGGGTGTTTCTTATAAGTTGATTCTCACTACAAAAAAATCTTACAAGTAGATGTACCTTTGAGATTGCCGGCATATATGCATGCAATGCATGGACAGGCTCTTTTTCTTCTCAAGTTGGTTGTTAAGACTGAGTTTGAAATATTGATTTTTAATGGATTCATTAAAAACAATAATATTTATATATTAGAATTCCCTTTGTCGTGCTAATCTTTCGATCCCCCGTGTTCTCATCCCACAAGAAAGTGTGCTCACCATAATGCTAAGCAGAGGGGACCTATATATATATATTTATATGAGAGAGATGCTCCTATGAGAGATATTTCTCACCTTATATGAGAGATAAGGGTGGGGGCTCTTACATTTAAGTTGTTGGCATTGGATATAGATGTGAGGACTCCCATCTTATTTCTCATAGTAAGGTGAGATATAGTCTCATAAGAGCATCTATATATATATATATATATATATATATTATCGGGCTTACTTTATATAACAGTGGAGTATGATGCTTGGATGGGGACCAAGAGGAAGTGGGGGAGGAGCATGTCTGTAAAACTTGGTTGAAATAACGTATACTTCTAATATCACGTTATTAAGTTTTTATGTGTTTACTTCCAAAATTGAAACTCATTAGAATTCCATTCTCATCACGTCTATGTACCATTTTATATTATTTTAATTTATTTTCCGTACGAAACAATCTGAAACCAATTAAAAATGAAACTTCTTAATTTTTTTTTTAATAATAAAAGGAGCTGACAAACTGAATTTTCAATGCAAAACCAGTATATCACCCAACACGCAAAGATTGCAGCATTGTCCCATGTACTATGGAAATCATGTTTTTTACGCCCCGAAAGCTCAGCGTTGAGGGGATTGGATTGATCGTAAGTTTAAGAGAGGCAGCCATGTCTAAGGTTGATTGACATATTTGCTAATACCATAAAAACTGGTTTCATTTAGTTGATCTAAATTTTGACAATGTCATTACCTCGACGGGTATTTCAAATGAAAAGTAAAAAAAAGTAAGGAAGCCAAAAGTGGCTGGGTTATTTTGCTAATTATATCATCAATTAAATTGCAGAAATAGATTTGTTCATGGGACCAGATGAGCCTGGCTCTCATTAGGTCCATTGATTTGGATTGTGCTTGAATATTCTACACTATGGTTAATTATTTTCTTGTCCAATAGGTGAACGCATGTGGCCTTATAATTATTTGTATGCTTAGGACTAGAGAGATCCTGTTTAGCAGAACAATTGGTCTTGGACTTTTAGGCCATGCGCTACTTCAGGCTTAAATTAAGACCAATTACTAGACTGCAAGCACTAGAACATTGCTCTGAAATGGCCTGACCCGCCCCATTAAAAACGTAGGTTCCATGTCTCTTTCCAAAGTGGGGTTCTAGTCTCTTATATTTTAGTCTGTATCACCGGAAAACTTTTATTGGTTGGCCCTCCTGAGCTCTCCCAAGTTGGTGGTGGTAACAAAGGCCCACCCATTAATTGATTAACCTACTTGTTTATTGTGTGGATGGATCCACATGAGTTACCAGCTGAAACCTGGTGGTTCTATCCATATATGAATGGAGTTGAGGAACAGATTGGTTTGGTGGGATCCACCTCAATGGGTCAGGTTAATCGGGTAAGCTGCTCCGAACCACCTCAAAAGGAAGGGTTCGCGGGTCGTTTTGACGGGTTCAGAGTTGGCCTAAAGACGGGAACGGGTTGGGCCGCGCTAACCTATATATCCATTTTACAGTTCCATGTCTTCATTGATGAAAGCTATTTACAAAATGTTGAACATAAAATTTTCTCTAGAAACATTGAGTTTTCTTTCGACATGGATGAAGTAAAATTCATGTCATGTACTCATGACAAGGGGAATCAGGTACAACTACTTCAATAGCTAGTTGGTAAAAAAAAAAAAATTGCATATCAGGGAGGCATCGGTCATTTGTACTAAATTAAAACAATAGAAGGGATCTATTATTTTGTTGAATACGAAAGCTTGAAGAGTATCCCCGCATTCAATACAAATACTATATAAGTACTGCAACATTTTTATAGTCTCTCTCCTTTTGCATTTTAGAATAAGAACAATTCTTAAAGAGGAAAGGAGAGTTTTCAATGCACATCTGATCTAGCTCATGGGATCTATTCTAGTCCGAGTCATTGCAGAAGAACTAAAAAAAAAAAAAAAAAACTGATTCACTAGTTGAGTTAGCTCGATTCAACCCGAGTTCAAGGCCAAGATGCCATTACTGTTTGGATATTAGATGAGGGAAGTGTTTAGAGAGGAATGGATAATTTTCAATGGACACTAGATGAGTTAACTTGACTCAACAATAATTTGAATGTGAAAGTTTGCAGGTTATTAGAATGGATGATAGTTCTAATTAACAAAACTAATGTAGCGGATGTAACTAAATAAATAAAATACAACTAGCTAATTAATTTAATCAAGCAATCACCATAAGAAGGGATACATAAATTTAACGTGGAAATCCTTTTTTAAGATAAAAATCACGATTAGAAAAATCAATCACTATTGAACGATTACAAGATATACTCACAGCTCCTTTAT
This sequence comes from Camphora micrantha, assembly GCA_003546025.1. NCBI lineage: Eukaryota > Viridiplantae > Streptophyta > Magnoliopsida > Laurales > Lauraceae > Camphora > Camphora micrantha. Next base: position 26,514,861 of record QPKB01000006.1, on the reverse strand, counting down.
CCTAGTGAATACGTTGACTTAAGGACTGTAGTTGTTCTCACACAACTTTTCCTATTGCCACGACTTCCCCGTCGTACACTGTTCTTGATTCTCCTTCAACACCTTGAGACTAAGATGCATATAATCTTTTATAAAAAAGTAGAAGTTTCAAACTTTCTAGAGTAGCATTTCAGAACAATCTCTCAATGGCTCTAGTAACTAATGAAATCTCTCTTATAGTATTCTAACCTCAAATCAAGAGAGAGAATTAACTTCATGTCTTACTTAGAGTTAGGAGGAACACCCTATATATAGCTCCAAATTCGTGCTTTGTAATATAATACAAATACGACTTAACTTGGGAAACCCAATCTTAAAAGGAAACAATTCCCGCAGCACATTAAGGAAACAATTCACGTCATCCGATCGATCGGACAGAGGATCCAATCGATCGGTCCTCGGTGGTTCGCCCATATTTCTTCTTTTTCTACTTTTTATTCGCTTCAGCTTTTTTGGCGAGACAACTACAATCCATTCTAAAATAAAATATAAAATACAACTCAGTTCAACCCATGAATTAGCTAACAAAAAAACATACTAACATAATGACTTGGTTTGAAACTCTACACTGCCCCCGCGTGCCAACCATGGTTTTAAATTAATACTCCATGGGACACATATCAGGCAAGCAAAAATCTGATACATATATTGCGTGAATTGGTGATATTGATCAATGTTTCAACTATGTCAAGCTGGATTAAGCCTTACCATCAATTCTTATCTAGTTGTTCGGGTTCGAATCTCGAGTAACTCCATCAAGACCCTAAATTACTTTGCAAGGAAAAGAAAAAGGCTAAGTTGCTTGAGCTTTTAAGTTGACTTAACTTAAATCTTTTGGGTTTCTAGATGATGGTTTAAGCACTTCAGTCATTTAGAGCCCGTTATATAGCTAGGATTCGCAGAAACTCTACCTTTTAAAAATGCCAATTTTAAATATCATTTTGAATTATTTAAGTTGAGCTTGATTTATATATTTTACTACATTAAATTTTATTTTTTTTTAAGAACTAAAATTTCTTGCATCCGATGAAAATTCAAAGAATTCAGAAAAACGTGATCTCCAGATCTTAAGATTTCCAATTAGAGTGAAATCCCAAAAGAACTTCACATCAAACGGATGGTTAAAAATAAAAGATGCATGAAAGAGCACTCCATCCATATGGTCACTAGGCAAATGGATTGTTAAAAATAAAATAAAGTAAACAGTCCATTTTCACAACAACAATAAAAATGGTTTTAAGTTACTATGGTGTTGTTTGGAAAGTTCACTTTTTGTATATCTTTGAATTAAAACTAATTTAGTGACAAGAAGGTTTTTCGGATGGCAATTTTAGATGTCACCTAGTTACCCAGAAATCGATTTCTAAGTATGTCTCTCTTTTTACAGTATATGCTTTCTTTTTTCACTTGTGTAGGCTCTCTTCAATGAGGACTTGGGTAAAAAGAAAAAAAAAAAAAAAAAAGAAGATGTTCAAATGCTTTAAACTATTTAATAAAAGTTTTGTGAATGCCAATTCAATTAACTTTTAACACCTTTTACCTCTTTCTCTAGGTGACTTTTCAAACAAAGGGAATGTCTAAAATAATATTATCAAATACAGTTTGCCTTTTTTAGTAACAAGTTTGCTTCCATTGCTTTTATATATAAGAAAGCAAGTTTGTTTGTACTACTTTTATTTTATTTTTATTTATTTTTTATTCTTTAACCTTGTACTGCTATTGCTTATGACAAGTTGTATGACCTACTTGTACTTAATAATGTCAACTATGCCCATACGGATGCCAAAAAACAACCTATGCCCATACAACTCTACTCTACTGAGTGACAAATTTATTTTTTTTCCCAATTGAAAAGGACATACCCAAACCCAAAGTTCTATTTGTGAAAGGACCATTTCAACAAAGCTCTATTGCAGAGAGATTTGGCAAACAAGCCCGTCTACTTAGACTTTTTATGGAATATTTCTCATTGCGATCGTCAAAACTCAAAATCCATGATGGATATTGATCAGTGAAATTGGGTCCCACCCCATCCTGTATTGGATACTTGACTTGAGAAAATATTGGATTTTCCCATGGGACTATCATCACATGTTTTCTAGAAGCAAATGGTAGCTGAAAGTTGACGACATTGTATTCCATCTTGAGCCGGTGTCATTAGGTGAATGGCCCACCACCTGAGAGCAACGACTATGATAGCACCAAGTCAATGAAGGGAGGCAACATCTGACAACCTTCTTATATGAAGATTGAACGGTGGTGGACTAGCCCATCTGAATTAATTGGGGGTGTTTACAATATTTCATGCTCTTTTCACTAATTCCATCCCAAATGCCTATGGATGAGTGACTAATCATATCTGTGATTTCATATGAATCCAATTGGCAGATGATATTGTTTCTTTTTATGAATTTTTTTTTTTTTGGTGGGCTATCGGAGGGTTTTTAACCCTTTGGGCTGGACTAATCCCTTCGGGCCCATAGAGAAGCCGGATAAACTCCCAAATAATCCAGTGTAGTAGTGCAGTTTCTGCCTATGAATTTGGTGTGAACTTGGAACGGAAACTGAATCCATAACCCAAATCACAAAAGATAGCCCCCTGTCATTCTAGATTACCATTTTTGCTTTGGTATTAATGGGTTCCGGGTCCCTCAGGCTGGACCCCAAATCAGGCCCCATTTCATTGGTTCCTTCATCCATCTATATACCCATACATGACCCATATATTTACTTCTTTCAGGATCAAAAGAAGGTTTTATTATACCCAATTTTTACAGTTTGGGTACATTGACACAAGGTGCAACTCGGGGCAACTCGGGGCAGGCTAAACCTGAACCAGAAGTGAAACTTCGGTTTAGTTTTATGTAGGTTTAAGTTGGGCTCAAATACTTGATTTCAGAAATTGCATGGAATTCGGATTGGGTTGGTTTGGGTTATGGGTATTTGGTAGAAATATTATGATTCAACTACACTCTACGTAGAAATATTATAATACAGGTCAGACTTGGGTTGAGTACATTCCGGTGTAATTAGGGTTTGTTCAAGTTCGGATTTGTTGGTATGCAACTAAGTCAGTCTTGGGTTCGTCTTTGATGACAACTTCAAACCCAAACTCTATTAAACACAATTTTTCTTATTCTATCAAGATTTATTTATCTTTAAAAGTTACAACACTGTGAAAACCTTGGAATATTGTGAGGAAACACAATGAAATTGGAATAAGATTTGAGAAAAGCCTTGGAAGAATCTATAGAATATAGTTTTTAGTAGAGTAACTTCCTTATAGCTTCTTGAGGACAATATTCATGACAATGCTTGTCAATGAGAAAACTTTCAACAAAAGGAAAAAAACACCAGAAGATCATATTTTGGGCATTAAGAAAAACTTGAAATGAACTTTTCCAATCCCTGCATAAATCATTTCCTCCCTTTTTTTTGGGGGTTTGTGTACCATTTCGTGTGAACTTTGCTGTGGTCACAATTTTCCAATTATCTGTCTTGCATGCAACAAAGAAAATCTTTTTAGTACAGTATAGATAACATATTTTCCCATAAATTGCATTTTGTAGAGCCATCACGTTTCATACATATAGTACTTTGGGGGAAAAAAGAGGTAAGAATCAAATCAGTCCTTTTTTTTTCTTAAAAAAAAAAAAAAATGTATACATGTGTATCATTTATATATTCACTTTTTCCTATCAAATATTTATACATGTACTTTTGCCTAAATCAGTCCTAATTCTCAAGCATACATGGTAAGAATCTTTTGCCTAAAGTAATCCCAATGCAACTTTAATTTCCTCAACCTTTCATTTGGGTCATCTTGGATTCATGTTAATTTTTGGATAAGATATATTTAAAGGTCTTATTGTGAATTTGGGATGAGTTTTTATAGTGGCAAAATCTGATCAGTATTACCACCTATTTTAAGTGCCTGAAAAGTTCTGTTAATTTTATCATGCTCATGCCACTCGTTAAACTCTAGAGGCTTTAAACAAAATGATCATCTCATCTTATCTTGCTCATGTGAATCCCACTCTTAATAGACAATGAGAACTCCACATCTCACCTGACTTCAATGTTTAGAGTGGATAGAGCTGGGGGCACTGCTCCCTGTTCAATTCAATGTAACTTGATTTAAATGGTAAGTGAAACAGATAGGGAAAAAAATCTATATTCCATGATATGTATTAAATTAAACGTGAAACGCAAGAACACTAAATAGTACTCATGTGGACCAATAGACAACCCAAAACTGTGCTCCCTGTAGTTCAACCATCATATTTGTCAGTTTTTAAGCCAATTGTTTGTTCTTATGCCCTGAGACTTCTCATTTCAACCAATTTTTAGGTGGTTGATAAGGATGTACAATGGTCAATAGTGATGGGAGAGTAGAAATAGTTTTACCCATGGACCATGGTTTAGACAATGGAGTGTTGAACCAAATCCAGCAATTCACCAAGTTGATTGCCAAAATCTGCTCTTTTACTTTCTTAACTCTCTTTTGCAGCCTTTTGGCTAACCTGAACTTTCATCCTTTCTTGTAGGCAAGTTCGAGGAAGAGGATTATTTTCTTGTGTGTTATTCCTTCTCTTTGTCTGCCTATTGATAGTCTCAGTTATGAAAAGAGTTTCATGATCATTATTCTGTCCAAAAGCCTAGTGCTTGTTGTACCTACAAATGCCTGATAATCAGTATGGCAATGGGAAAACCTCAATCTCTTTGCTACTTTTACTTTTGATTTGTGGTTAGATTGACTTCATTGTTATTCCTGCACACTCGCACATATTAACATCACCACCAGTAACACTCACGGATAGTCCATTGTAATTGGTTGATCATATGTGGGCTCCACCTTATAGGTGCAGGCGTAGTTGCAAATTTTTTTACACACCATTTTGGTTTGACTCCTAATTTAAATATTTCGGTTGATTGGGCATTTCAGTTTTTTATCTTGGGAACTCTGTGAGCTTCACTTGCGGCCGCATCAATCATGGATGAGGTGTGGGAAATGTCCAAAAGGGATCATCCCATACATAAAATCTCAACTTAATTTCATCATCGTAATCCCTTGATCTACGACCATTAAATTTAACCATTTTAGAGTGCACTATTTTTAATGTTATTTAAATCTAATGGTTTTGTCACTTTCGAACCGATGCAAACCCATGGGATTGGTGAAATGTGCACAAGGGGTTTAGGGTGATAAGATTGGGTTTGATCATTTGGGGACCTATGTGGGCTTCACTAGATGTCTTTTATGGATATCTGCATTTGCTTATACAAGATTGTTGGATAACTCCGTCTCCTCTATCCATAACCTCCTAGTCTAACAGTTCTCTAAATATAATTATTTCTGTATTTAAATTTGTTAGTGAGCAATAATCAATGAGTATCAACCCCGGGCCTATGATAATTTGTGAGAGGCTAAAAGGGCAGTGGGTGTGAAGTTTTGAACTGTTCAATAAATTAAATTTTAAAACCCTCAAATCAATGGCTGTAATTGTCCAATTGAGATGATCTTTGTCCAAAATCATATTGATAATGAGACCTTTCTATTGCTCTATTTTTTTATAATTAGCATGCAATCCAAGTGGGTCTCCAGAGGGTCTTAAATTTTGACCTCTCTTAGTTATTTTCAAGCTCAAGCCCAAATAATCTTAGTCATTTGGAGGAATCTTTTGAAGATGTTGGAAATGTGTATGTATATATATATATATATATATATTTTAATTTAATCAATGATTTTAACTTTTATAACCATTTGAAAAAAAAGATGTTTTTAACCATGTCTTGGGAAGGTGAGACCCGACTGCCAACTCCTAGCCAACCCAGGAAAAGGAACCCATCCGTACTCAGTGGTCCAATGGAGCACAAATTGGGGGTCTCAAGCACCACTACCTGCCTTTTCCCTAACATTCACCACCTATTGTACTTTTTTCTCTCAACCCTTTGAAAAGTTGATGGCAACAAACACCCTGTCCCTTTCCTTGCCACTCATTTTTTTTTTTTTTTCACCTTGATTTTTATGGACTGCAAAACCCATATAAGAAATCAAAAGGTTGATGAGGGAACATAAAAAACACAAAACAAAAGCAGAAATCTCATCTCAGTTTGTTGGGTCTTATTTTTCTTTTTCCTATTCATCCTTTTCTATGATCTAATGTTATACTTAAATGCATTATATATTCATTCTCACTGTTGCTCCTCCCAATCATTCTCTTTCTCTCTCCTTCTATAAATCTTTCTTGTACACTGCTTATGAGGGGAACAGGAAGGGTGAAGCTTCTTAACCTGCACTAATCCCTTTTCTATCTTTGTGCTTCTTTTCTTATATTCTCTCATTGTCAGGGGATGAATGGTTTGAAAGCCTAAATTAGTCTTCTGCTACTACAGTTGACTGTAAGTACTTTGTGTTCTTATTTTTATTTTTCTTAGTTTTTTCTTTCTTTTTCTTTTTCTTTCTTTTTATTTTCCTCTTTCTGCTTTTAAGGAGAATTTTTTTGTGCAATTTGAGCATGTGAAACTCACCAAGATGAGATTTTTTTTTTTTTATTGCGTCTTTGAGTTTTGTCGGCTATCTATTTGGCATTTCTGGGGCTCTTGAGTTTTATGGATTTCATTGAGGTATTTGTGCTGTTTGAATGAGTGGAACTTTGGAAAGATACATTTTTGTGAAATTTGTGTTCCTTATTTTTAGTGGGGGGGTGTTTGGGTAGACATATCTGGGTTTTCTTATTAACCCTATATTTGTGGTTTCTCTACATTTCAAACCTTGGAACGGAGAGCAAGATAAGGATTTTGTGAATTGGGTTCTTGATTTTTCTTTTTGGGTTTCTGGGATACCCATATCTTTTGATAATTATTTGGTCCCTTTCTTCTGATTATTCATTCTACAGCAGTTCTAACGATGGCATCTTATGAACCGGATACTTCAAATTTGTGAGTTTTTGGGGTGATTTTTTTTCTCTATTGAGTCTTGTGAACTTGAGAAGATTCATTTTGTGCATTGGGTCATTGCCTCTTTTTGTTGGTTTTGGTTTTTTGGATTTTTTTGATCTTGGTTCTATTTTACCCCACCTTTTGAGGTTTCTTTCTAAATTAGAGTGATTGAAACTTGTTAAAAGATAGATCTTGTTAGCTGGGTGGGTTATTAAATTTTGTGGGATACCGAGCTCCGTATCTGATATCTTTCCTCTTCTTCTCGATAATTTTCTGCAAATTATAACTGTATCAAACATGTCAAGGTGAGGAATTTGGTCTTTCTCTCTCTTTCACACCCACATACTCTGTTGTTTTTTTTTTTTTTTTAATAGTTCAGTTCAGGACCACTACTTTAAGACTATTTTTAGTTTTGACTTTATGTAGCTTGTCATTGATGAAATTATAAGAATAGCTATTATTAGTATTGTTAACCACAGTTCATTCCTGGTAATCATTTCTCATTCTTTCTGTTTTTGTTCTTTCACTCCTTTCTTGCGATTGTATTATGTATAGGAACATAAACTTTGGAAAATTATTAAGAGTTGGGCACTTGAGCTTTTCTTGTTTTTGGTGTACCTATATCTGTGTTGTTTTTACTCTCTCTCTCTCTCTCTCGTTAGTAAGTGATGATGTGAAACCCCTGGGACATGGTTAGGTAAACGGAATCTATGGTTTTTCTAAGAAAAAACTATTTGGGGTGCTCATGTCTTGGTTGTATATTTTTTGATTGGTTTTCCTCCTTTTGTTTGTTGATCCTCTTCTTGAATTGGAATGGTTGGTGATGTTATGAAATGCGACAGGATGGTGACAGAAGGGAGACAGGATTGACTGAAAGGAGTAACAGAAATAAAGAAGCAATTCTTAAGAATAGCCAAGAAGCTTCGAAGAGAGGGAAGGTTTTTATGGATTGGGACTTCAAAATGCCTTCTTGGGAGTTACCAGACTTAGAACGAGGTGTGAACCCCAATATTGGGTCTGTAGTTGGTCTGAGTGGCTTAGAAATGCAGAGGAAGAAAGGGGATTGTTCAGTCGATTTGAAGCTTGGCAGGTTGGGTGATTTCCCTGAGGGTTCGTCACACAAGTGGAAGAACTCGAAGCCATCACCAATGCTTCAGCCGCAGGGTCCATCGAAGAGGCCCCGTGGTCCTAGTAATGGTGCCAATTCTGCTATGTGTTCTGTCGATGGATGCAAATCGGATCTCAGTAACTCCAAGGATTATCACAGGCGTCACAAGGTCTGTGAGGTTCATGCAAAGACTCCAAAGGTGTTGGTGGGTGGTCAAGAGCAGAGGTTCTGCCAGCAGTGTAGTAGGTATGGAATTTACATGCTGTTTGTATTTTAATTTAATGCATCTTTCTGATATATGCTATTGTTTCTCCTAGTGCACTATTTTTGTTCTTTTAAACTGTTTCAATTGCTTTGTGTATAGTGCTTTGTTTCTTTTGCACCTTCTACTTGTTTGGATTAACTTTTCAATTTGGATGTTTCCAGATTTGGATTGCTCATGATTGTGATTTGCTTTGATCATGGAAAGAGCCACCCTGTGATCCTTGACACAAGGCTTATCACTATTGAATCCCATTTTCTGGTTTGGGTATATGATGAGCCCTTTGTGGATGGACTTATGACCTTAAAGCTCTCAGATTGGAGGACCATAACCTCAAATTTTTGGTTTTTTTTTTTTTTTACTTCTGAATCTTGATTACCCGTTTGAAATGTTTTTATTTTACCTCCTTTGGTGCTCTGCTTCTTTACATGGTTTAACATTTAACTCTGGATGTTTTCGGATTTGGATTACTTATATGGATGTGTTTTGTTTAGACCATCGAAAGAAGCACCATATGATCCTTGACAGAAGGCTCTGCATTGTGCCGTCAGGCCTCGAGTCCTTACTGTCGAGGCCCATTATCTGGTTTTAGTATAATGGGGCCCCACTATGTATGGAGCCTGACCTAAGGCTTTCAGATTGGAAGGTGGAGCCCCTCAAATCTTTGGCCTTTGTTTTGTTGAATCTTAGTTGCCTATTTGTGTGCGACCAACAAAAGGGTTAGGATCCCTCAAGGGAAAAATTTTGGGCATAAATCAAGGCTTGCTCCTTGTCCTTTGTCGTGTGGTGATCCCAAGTGTTCATCTAATGGATCATAGTGTGCGTGAGAGAAAAAAGAAAGTTCAACTGAATGAAGATTCAAGTGTGGATACAGGCATCAAAATGTTGTCTGCTGTTTTTATCATCTATTGTAATTCCAAAGAATCTCTCTGATTAAGGACTTTTTTTAATGTAATATTATTCATGAATAGTAGGCACTAGGCATACTAGATATATGCAGTCTGGACCACCACATGGAAAGGAATATAGGTGAGAAACTAATGGAAAACAGGTGCATCAAAATAATATTGGTTTGAGTTGAGCTACTGCTATATATCTTATATATAGGTATAAATAATATATTTTTGTCTGTCAGATCTTAATTAAATGGCTGCATTATACATGCTATTGTTTCCTCCAGGTTGATATCTTGATAGCCCTTTTAGTCGTCAGTGTCATCACCATTGTCATCTTAGCCAAATATCCGATCGATTTAAAGTTGGTGCTTTTATTATTTCTTTATTTCTTTTGATCGCTGATTTTCTTCTTCTAGACTTTCATAGTTCTACATAAGTGATATTTAAGATAATTTTAGATAAAATGGTATCTGTAATTTCAACAGATGCAGGTGCATAGGAGTTTGTATTGATTCTAGTGTACCTTCATTTTTGTGAAAGCCCGGAGTATCCATATCTAGTGGATGCGATAATGATGTAGGTAATATCTCATTGCTTTTAGAGTTGTTTGCCCCCTCCCGCCCTTCTCTGAAAAAAAAAAAAAAAAAAAAAAAAAAAAAAAAAAAACTAGAGTTGAGTCTTTTTTGTGGATGTGACAAACTAATATAAATTTTATTCTAGATCGCTCCCAAAATATTGCTTGCTCTTACCTTTTATTTTTGCTGGGAAAAAGGAGACTGCTGGTCATTTGTTTATCTAATTTGGATTAAGTCAATACTTGGAGCTTATTTTTTTACTCTCTTCTCAATTTTTTGGGGTTCTTTTCTCTCCGTTCATTTTCTCATTGGTCTTTGAGGCCCTTGAAGCCAAGAAGCCAGGTTTTATGGAAGATGGCGTGACTTATTGGCATTTGAGAGGAGGGAAATCTACATATCTAATTAGGGTCATTGCTTTGGTGCAATGGTATAAGTCTTTCGAGATTTGCGAGCAGCCACTTTGTGCAAGATTGCCAAAGGTTAGGCTCGTCTCTAGGCCTGTTAGTGGGATGGGATGAAATGGGTAAAAAGCCCGGCCCGGCCCGTCCCAAGCCCTAAAATACAGGGCTTTTAAAAGAAATTTGAGCCCAGTGGGCTGGGTTTGGACAATACACCCAAAGTCCGGCCTAAATGGGACTGGGAGTGGGCAGAGGATGCCCAGCCCGTTCAGGCCCGGCCCGTCCCAAGCTCTAAAATACATGGCTTTTAAAAAAATTTGAGCCTAGTGGGCTGGGTTTGGACAATACATTTCTGTTCATTTCTTTTTTAAATTACTTGACCCATATAAGAAAATAGGATACTCATTCTCATTCATTTTATTGATTTTTTTATTTTCTACTTTCACCGTCTAAAAAAAAAAAAAAAGAAGTTTTTAATTGATCCTACATTACTTTAACTTGACTCATATATGATATTCATTCATTTCTTGACCCATATAGCCTATAGGATACTCATTCAAATCTATTGATTTTCTGATTTTTACTGTCACCGGCAACAAAAAAAAAGAAGTTTTTAACTCCGCCATGTTTATTGTTGCATTGCATTGTCGGTCCCAAACCCGAAAAAAGGAGGGTTTAAAGTCAGGTTCACACCGGGTGTCTGGTGACAGCAAGAATAATTAGAGAATGTTTTGCTTCTGTCTAGGATCGAGCTAAGCCCAGGCCCGGCCTTGTCCCAGCCCAGGCCCGTACGGGACGGGATTTGATGTAGGCCCGTTCAATTTAGGGCCGGGATTGGACAACACATGGCAGGCCCGTCCTATTTTCGGGACGGGATTGGACAACCTAAGCCCAGGCCCGGCCCGGCCCATTGACAGGGCCGTCTCCAGTCAGGAACCCTCTCAGGACCTGCTTTGGCGGGACCGCATTGGGTGATGACCTTGATCTTGGCATAGTGGAGGGTGCTCAATGTTGCAACCTTGTGGTTGTGGGTTCATGTCATGTTACCAATGAAAAAAAAGAAGAAGAAAAGAAATCTCAATATACCTGATGGAAAATGCTTAACATTGGCAGCCTTGTAGCATAAGATAATAATCTCTCCCATCAAGTGGGTGGGGCTTTAAGGCAATGAATTTAGGAAATCTCCTACTCAGACCTACATAGAAATTCGTTTGGTCCTCGGCCTACAAGAATGTTTGATAATGTGGCAAGAAGGGGGCCCTCCATCATATCGTTGGCTTATGTTAAATATGGATGGAAGCTCTTTAGGGCTTAGGCTGCCCATGCCATCCAGGGATGAGTGTAGCGTATCCGTACTTTCTTGGTTGAGTTGGTACTGAAGATTTGTCTAATGCAAGTCATGGCACTTGATGAAGGTTTAATAATTCATAATACCCATTCCTCTCCTAGTGATAGTGGGTGGGACTTGAGAAATGTCATTGCATAGGGAAGTGGAAAAACTAAAATCCTATGACTCATGCCTAGTTTTCAAAATTGAAGTGACATATTCTAAGATGAATATTGTAATCTGCCATGTGCCAAGAGAAGCTAATATGGAAGTAGGCAATTTTGGAAGATTGGATATGCAAAGGGAGAATGCGTATCTCTATGATTGATTCTCTTCATCCTTTACTTCCCATCCGATTGATGACCATACTGTAACCTCTCTCTCTCTCTCTCTGTGCATCTTTATTTGACATAAATTTCTTGTTATGTGTGTGTAGAATTTATCCGGAGAGGCCAGAGCATTTTAAGCAGAAATAGGTGTGAGACTCATCGGGATTGGTGCTAATCGTTTGATAATTTTAATTTCTTAATTTTTATAGATTCTTATCTGAAAATATTTTCAAATTAACAAAAAAGTATAGATTCTTTTGGTAATCTGATCCAGCTGTGTGTAACGGTAATAAAATACCCATCAATATGGAGAGTACCAATTCATTGTATGTGTGTGTTTTTCTTTCTCCATGGTAGGCACAGTATGACGCTCCAGCCTCTTTGGATGATTTGAGTGTGTATTTATCTATCCATGTATGTGTGATACACTTAACAATGCATAGGCATAGCTCATAAAGTATTATGTGATTATATCTATTTACGATGTAATTTGTAAATGTAATGTAAAGGTATTAATTCAATATGAATATGAATAGCTAAGGCCTAAGAGATAAATGTGTCATACCTTTCCTTTACTATTTTTCCCCTTCTGCACTAGAATTTTTCATATGATGAAAGGACAGGCCTTAACCATAATTTGGTTCATGTTTTTTTTCGAAATCGCTGAGTCGCGCCGATTTCGGGTTTGTTGACAAAATTGAATGTCTTTCTTGGTCCGTTGATTCTTAAATATCTCTTGTGGCCTCAATGCATCTATTGTTACTCTCTCTTGTTCTTGCTTTTGCTTGGAAATATGATATTTATTTGTATATACAAGTTTATATAATATAATGTTTATTTTTGTAATGTCAATGGGTATTTGGTACCTTGACCTGGTTATCAATTTGGTCCAGAATGAGGATCCATGCACTGAATTTTTTTTTTTTTATTCTTTTTTTATGTTGGGTCCTTTGACTGAGTACCATTGTACGGGTCCCTTTGAGTAACATTGTATCGGGTCCTTTGGGTAACATTGTATTGAAGGTCCATTGACATCTCTTTCTCTCTCTCTCTCTCTATATATATATATATATATATATATATATGCAAGCAACACCCTTTTGGGGTTTCTTTGGAATACTATGTAGTATGTATTTCAATTGGTGTCACGTCTGATCTATTTCATGTGTATCCTTTTGTTCCAAGGGTTTTCATGATATTTAATTTATTGAGTGAGTTTTAACATGTGAGGTCACCTCCATCTAGGATACGACTGTTCCTCGCTTAGGAGGGAGAAGCTTGATATTCATGATAAATAGCCTTTATTTGGTGATTCAAGAAAACCTATGCATATGGAGACTTGGGCATAGCCAATTGATGATCCCATTAACATACAAAAACATACTAGTATGTTTACAATGTAAAATATTATTGTATACTATAATTATTTTGGAAATACTTAACACAAAACAATGCGATGAATATATATATATATATGTATTCCTGAATTCATTATTTTGTTCTCAATTTACTCTTTATAGGATAAATCATGAAATTCTCTCAAATCTGTGCTAGACATGCATGTCTTTGTTGCCATGTCGTTAAAGGAAATAGTGAAAAAGAAACTTAGAAGTGATGTGTTCTTATTGTTTTGGGCACAGATATGAGGTGCCAAACACAGAACTTATCTAATCCGGCTTGCCAATGAAATTGTTTAATGATATCTTTACTATTCATGTCATAACATACAGAGAGCACTTTTCCCTCTTTTTTTCAGTCTTGTTTTACATTTTCATTTCAAGCAAGACTAAAAACTCATAGACCTCAAGATTTGGCCGAAACTGCTTTATCATTTATAGGAATGCATATGATGCATTATACATATACTTTAAAAATACTTTAAAGAATATAAAAATTGACAAGTTCCCTAACGGATGTGGGAATGCGTGTCTTGATACCTATATCAAACATGGGTTTCTGACTCTAGAATCTTCTAGAAAATGGAATATGCTTGTTATGTTGTTTCCTTGCATGCAGGTCTTAGAGATGAGAAATGCTGTGGACATAAATGATCACTTGATACTATTTAGAAGCGATAGGATAGATATACTATTACTTGGTATGGGAGAGTAAAATATGACAATTGTGATCTTGTGTCTGATATCCTGTCTCAACATCAGTGCTAAAACATCACATGTTTTATCCTAACATCAAGAGAGGGTTTCAATGCCTGTAGGGGTGGGATAGATGCAAGAAGCAATCTGTAGGAAATCAATAGTTAGGTTCATGGGACCATTTGCAGAGAAAAGGACTTGAATTCCCCCCTCCCTTCTACATTTTGAGGATATTTTCTTGATTCTCTACCATCTTTACAAGGTATTCTTGTCGTATTATAGTTAGCATTTCAACAATATATAATTTAATTGTTTCCATCTAACTGGATATTTTTATATGCAAAGACAAATTAGAAAAAGCAATTTGGGCAGCCAACTAGACGCGTGCCAGTCTTTATATATTATATCATTTGTTCATTATCTTCATTCTTCATTTAATTCTAGAATCCTTACACTTGGATTTGGGTATGGGATAGGGTCTCAGAAAGAAGTTCAGATATAAAGGTATGACATGCATAGGAATTCATGTGTTTTCGCCTTTCATAGGGGAAAAAAATCGTGCTTATGTTTGATTACTAAAATATTCTTTATAATTATTATTGATTTATTTATAATAGAGTTACCCAGCTATATCCTACATGGAGTTTGTACCCATACCCTTGTCATGTCTCATTCATCATTCATGTGTCAAGGAATTTGAAGGATCTTGGGACCATAACAAGTGCTGAATAAGGGACCTAAAATGCAAGAGATATTGCAAAAGATGTTGTGCTTGTATTTGCTAATGACTCTTCCTTTAATTAAAAATCCTTTTGCTTCTGTGAAAGCATATGAGTTTGCTTCAGAATATGAAATGGTTTCTTTGAATTGATGCACATCTTTCGCAGCATAAGCTGCATGCTTCTTAGCTTTCTGCCCTACTAATTTTACGTTCTAGTTCTGATATTTTTGTAGAAGGTTGCTAAAGGTTCCATTTCTTTTTTACCTGTCAGATTTCATTCGTTGGGGGAGTTTGATGAGGTGAAGAGAAGCTGCCGCAAACGTCTTGATGGTCACAACAGGCGCAGAAGGAAGCCTCAGCCAGAGTCGCTGTCCATGAACTCAGGGAGCTTGTTGTCTAATCGCCAAGGTATGAATTCGTAAGAAAGGATACATACAAGATACCCGAGGAGTAATATTACCCTTGATCCCAAAGCATATTCCATGTTATCATTAGTGTTAAGCTCAACAAATGGGACCCTTGTTTTTGTGATCCAGACCATTGATCTGATGGTTCATAGATTGGATAAAGCAGGTCAGTTTTCCCATCCATCCAATATTTGGCCTTTATTTATGTGGAAGGTAGGCCATTATGGTATTTAGATGTCTGCTTGTAGGCCACTGATTAAAGGATAAAACAACTTCCTATTTGGGACTGTTCAGATCAATAGTCCATAGAATTGACAACGTCTCTGTATCAACTCAACCACTATTGATACTTGCATATCCTTCAGCTTAGGATTATATAGTTCTCTGAAGATATCTTTGGTCTTAGTACGCATCTTGTTGTCGATTTCATTTCAGTAATAACAGTAGTATAGCTATATGATCTTTTGGTCAAGGTGATCTATAATATCCTCTGGCATTGAGTTTGTTTATACAGTGCCTTGATCTTGGTTATCTATATGGTGGATCTGTCATGTCCCAGGACTGAGACGTGCCTTTCCCTTGAACTCGTCTCCGTTGAATGTGGGCTGTTGTTTTTCATGTTAAATGTCCATTTGCATATTGTTTCCAGCCTAGGATTACTCCATGGAAGGACTTATGCACATGTTCTACTCATGTGATCACACCAATGGAAATTCACTGAGCCTTGCTTCCCACTTATATTTACTGAAGGCTTGATATGATATTCATAACTTTGTGCCAAGGATCATATACCTGAGATTATGCTAATTAGATGACAACCTAGCTAATCAGTGGGCCAGATAGGGTTCCATTGCTTGGTGAACAAGCTTTACATGCATCCCTGCCTCTTGGGAGAGAGTCCCTAAATCCACTTCATAAGATGAGCTGAACCGAGTCAGCCATTATTGGTACGCTTTTTTGTTTGGGTGGCTGTCATAATCTATAGATGGATGGGTTATTCCTTGATGGGTTGTATTACTGAAAGCTAAGACCTGCTTGTCCCGCTGCTAGGTTGAACACAGCCAATAGGAACATGATCTTACCAAGCAACTTTGTTTTCCCTCCTATATGAGTGGTTACTGGAAATTGTGCTGCCCATAAGTAAACTCGTTACATTTTTCTTTTCCAATCAACAGGCAACCGGTTCTCTTCTATTACTCCGCAGATGTTGAGTGCTGTGTCGGATCCCAACTGGGGTGGGTTCATCAAAGCAGAGGAAGATGCACTTTTTGGACACCATCCATCTGCCTTCCCTGAAAAACATGTGTTTACTGTTTCCTACTCCCGTCCCTACAAAGGAGGGAAGCAATTCCCCTTCTTACAAGCCAATGATAGCACACTAAGAAACCCGACAATGCCTGAAACTTCTAGTTTCCTGCCGCTCCTTACTACCATTGCATCTTCGGAAAGTGGCCATAAGATGTTTGCTGATGGGATGACCCGTGCCCTGGACTCCGAATGTGCTCTCTCTCTTCTGTCATCGCCGGCTTCGACTCTTGGCATCGGTGTAAGCCACATGGTGCAGCAGACTGACCGGATCCCTATGGTGCAGCCTCTGGTTGAGGGGCTCCATTATGATAGTGTGGGCCGGTACTGCTCGCAAGCTTCAAACAATGTTTCAACAACTGGGTTTTCTTGTTCGGGAGTGGAGGATGAACAGCTGGGTACTGTTTTGGTGTCTAATGCCTCAGATGCGGGTTTCAATTGTCACGATATTCTTCATGTGGCTGGTGACGGATCCTCAGAAAATGGGGTGTTCAAAACTCTTCCCTTCTCTTGGCAGTAGTCAAGGCCTTCAACTAGGCTAAAATCTGATCCTTTCTTGTTCTGGTTGTAGAATGCTTTTAGATTTTGGAATTATGATCAAATGGTTTTATGTCTGATACTTACCCCTTGACTGTAAGCAGATGTAAAAGTGTCTCACATGGTTAATATCAGTAAATCAGCTTCTGCTAAGCAGACTGAGGATTTGTTATAGAATCCTGCACAAAAATGATGGTTCCAACAGTGCACATATAACCATGCTAAATCTTGTGTAAGGGATGTATTTTGGCGAGACAGATTCCCGGAGTGGATGTCTATTTCCCTCCCTTGATGGTTTTGTTTGTTCTCCTTTTTCATGAATTCACATCTTTCTTATTACAACAACAACAACCAGTGCACATATAACTGGGGCCTGAGTGGATGTTTGGGATCATACTCTGCTCGAGTATTTTGTCAAACGTGGTAGAACCTGTTTCATTTGGTCCCTATGGGTTGAGACGGGGTGAATTGACCAGACTTCTTCAACTAATGAATCAGATGGGCTCGTTTTTCGGACCAATCTCGCAGTTGACCCAATGTTCCAATGGACTTTTTTGGTTTTTCAAAGGTAGCTTCTTTTTTGGTTCCATTGAACTTTGTAGAGTGGATTGATGATTGCTTCTTAGCCTAGCTAGACATGGATGCTTATATATGTTCTTCTCGAAAATTTATGTGCCGAATGATACAGGTGAAGCACTCCATCAATTTAGCAGCCCATGACGTGGATGTAACACAAAACACCTGGGTCCCTAACCAGCTGATCGAAGGCCGGGAACACTGCAGATTGTTCTTCTTGCTTGTCTTATTAACCCATTTGTAAAGCAGGGAAGGAGGCCTGCTTGGATGAACATCCATGCAGATGGACTTTCAGATCTGCATTCAAGAATGCGAGCTAGGAAAAGCCCATTTGAGCTGAACCCAATTCTTATCGTGACAAAGAGGATCCAATTGTGGGGGACCTTTGGACGTGTGCCTACATCAGTCATAAGTTGGATATTATCTAAGTATCTTCCATTAAGGTAGAGGCAGACATGGGTTAGGTAAGATAAGGATTGGTTGGATCAATAATAGGCTTCCTACTGTAGCCATAGTTAAAAACTTGGCTTCGTAAGTCATTTGAGTTGGGCAAGGTGAACGAGTCTAGCTGGATCTGACCAAGTACTTGAGCAATTATAATGCTTGCTTATGAGTTTATAATCCTCAAATCATTAGGAAATCGGTATTTGTCAAGACGAAGGGAAGAAGTGGAAGTTGTGCCATAGTATGGTTGCATTTGTGCAATGAGAGAAATTCACGATAGAGAGGAAAATTATTTTAATTTTCATGCAACTCTAATTTGATATTGTTTGGTGCAATATATTTTCCTCTAAAAAAAAACCATTTCTTCTTTTGGGTACCTCTCCAAAGAGAAAAACCCATAGAGCTCGACCCAAGCTTGAGCTCGAACTCAAGCCTAGCTCGAGTTGAGTAAAGCCAAACCACCTCTAGCCCAAACTTCGCTTGTGACATAGTTCAACCAACCCAAGCTCTTGGACACCTGAGAGCCGAGCTCAAGTGTAAGCCTAGTCAAACCAACGCAAATCAAGCTGCTCAACCCAAGCTCTTGGACACCTGAGAGCCGAGCTCAAGTGTAAGCCTAGTCAAACCAACGCAAACCAAGCTGCTCAGCTTCTTGTCATTCATCCCATTGATCGGGCCATTTTGGGCATGGGAAAATCTTTCAATAAGACAAGATTGAACTCTGGACAATTTTCTTCACCCATATTTTCTCAACCTTTTCTTCTCATTCAAACGACCCCCAAGATCAATCCCTTTGATCGCGGCATTTGTCTTTTTACCCATGGAATATGAACGCAGGCGGTTTACATATGTAAGATTTGCATATGTGAATTTTAAGCATACGTGGAACATGTTACCATGTTTATATAGAAGCACCATTTTCACATTAATAAATGATGAACGGTTTAGACTACGTATGTAAAAATCTCATTTATCTCATAAGCTAGGTAAATTTAAGATATAAAATTAAATATTTCGGAGTTTAATGGGTCAATAAAGAGTTTGATATGTTTAGATGAAAAATTTGAGGTCAATGAGAGTCTTCAAAAGATAGAAGACGGTGATGGCATTTAGTACTGTTACCCATTCCGGGTAGAATTCTACTAGCACCTTTCTAACGAGGGTGGTGTGAAATATTTTCACACTTTTTTTAGGTGAGAAAGTTATAATGCAAAAATAGCCTCATATTTACACATCATTTCACCCACGAATTATGCATGTCATGCGTAAATGAGTATAGGCACAAGCACGTGTGTGTAAATGTTACATGTGTAGAATTTACATATGTAAATGGGAGCTAACAAGCTATTAAGATAACTAGTCTGAAGTAATACTTACAAAATCTTTATACAGATATTAGAGAAAGTTCATAGAGATATTTATTTATTTTCTACAGTTTTTGCTTTAGTTTTTTTTTTTTTTTTTCTTTTCTTTTCCATACTATTTGCTTTTGCTTGTTTAGAACATGTTGGGAGATTTGACTAAAATGGATCCGTATGGAAACTACACTTCATTCTTCCTTAATTTTAGCGTTGGAGTCCCATTATCAGATGAGTAATGCTACTTGGACAAACTTTTTGGACAGAATTTTGGACAAAACCTACGGTATGGCTTGAATATCATAAGGGATATTCAAGCCATACCGTAGGGTTTGTCCAAAATTCTGTTCAAAAAATTTGTCCAAGTAGACTTTTTGTTATCAAATACACGTACAATATAATTTTGCTTTCAAAGAAAGTAACAACAACACTTCTACATTGGGCTATCATCGCCACTGCTCCTAAATTCAAAAGTCTGAGTCCTCGTCTTGCATCATAAAGTACAGTATGGCTTTGGAATAACAATTGGACAAATCAGGCGTCCTATGAACCGCGCCAAAAGATTGACTGACGCTAGAATTTGGGTCTTACCATGATTCAAGTTTAAACTCAAAAGCCTAATTTAAAATTCAATTCATGTAAAAAAAAAAAAAAAAAAAAAACAACCAAGAGAGGGATGCATTTTGAATAAGTCATTTGCCAAAAATTATCCCCATTGTCATTCCCCCACTCCCTCACTGCATAAATAATGAAATGAATAAACTATATATCAAAACCCTAATGAACTTTTCTCGAAAAATAAACATGAAGCTCGGGCTCTATAGTAGATAACACATAAAAAAATGTCAAACTGTGCTATGCCTACCTTGTTAATGGAGATCAACAACCTCCACAATGATTATTTAATGTTGGGGGAGAGTTCTGTTTTAGTTTATTTTGGTATAGAAAACTAGTAATTGCAGATGATGAAGGTTGGAGAAGATGCATATTTGACGAATTAGAGACGACGTCGTCGCTAACTCTCTATATTAAGCGACAATGTCGTCACACGTTTAAATCTTTAATAAAAAAAAATGAAAGTAGTCACAGCGAACCACTTCCGTGCAATGTTGACTAGTGACATGTTTTTCAGTTTGCTGCCATCTAGGGTCCTTTTTTGGGTAGTTTTCTCTTATTATTATTATTATTATTATTATTATTATTATTTATAATAGATGGCGTCCCAGTCTTCGGGCCAGAATAATCCCTACGGGCCCATGGGGAGCCAGGTAAGTCCGATGTGGCCCCAGTGTGACAGTGCAATTTCGAAACCTTTTCTTTAAGATTTATTTTCTTTTTGATAATACTTATCAAAATTCCAATATATTTTTATTTTTAGGCCTAGGTCAAGCCTTTGTTGCTAGTTTTATGTTATAAGGAAAATGAAAGGTTTGCTTGAATAGGCACAAAAGTGAAATTTGCAACTTTTCCTCCACTATGAGAGGAGGAAAACTTGCAAGAAGCGTGATAAGTAGCATTTGCAACTTTTCCTCCACTTTGAGAGGAGGAAAACATGCATTTTCAACTATAATATTGATACATGTGGCGATAAGGTTACAATCCAATTTTTCCTTTTTTTTACATGTAGGTCGGATCACGAGTCGGGGTTTAGAGATGGGCATCAGTGATTAACGTTGAAATGTAGTAACACCAAATCACAATAAGTACATAATAACTAACTTGTTTGGTAAATTTACTTTACCGATGAAGTAAAGTGAATGGTTAATACAAGAGACAACAAAAGTAAAGGTTTGGTGGAATCAAACGGTGAAAGAGTAGCCTTTTGAATTTTTATTTTTAAAAAAAAAGTATTTTTTGTAAGGGTGCACATGGTTCTGGCTCGGCCCGCTTTGAGTCGGACATGGGTTTTAAGTTATAATAGATGGGCCGTACTCAGATTGTATTTATTTGGACTCGGTGGTTTAGAGCCGGAATCCCCGCCCGGCCCAAATATCTAAATAATTATAATGGAGGGAGTAGTAATATAGTGACTCAAACCCATGCCCTCTCACAGAAGGTGATATGACCAGACCAATTGAGCTGGCCTAGGACTGGGTAAGAAGCTCAATTTGTTTTTGTTTTATAAGTCTACTATAGGTCAATCTTGGGCTTGATTGTTTCCATGTGGGCTAGGCTCAAGCCAGCAACTTCAGTCCTAACTCATGTTTGGGCGAGGCTTAGGCTTCTAGTAATTATAATTTTTTTGAGCGAACCCTCATGCTATAACTCATGCCACTATGTGTTCTTATTTACCCATGTAACTATTTACCACCTCCACAAGGTGGTGGAAGGAGGAAAATGCCCTTGTCTATATTAAACCAGAAGAAACAACATGAGGGGGCAACACAAATGGCTCCAAGGTGCTATGATCTTGTACAAACTAGGAACACAGGTCGATGCTTAGCCCGGGCCCACAAATAAAATAAAGCGATATTTAATTTAAAGCTATCTTTTGCGATACAAAATGAGAAAAAAAAAAAATCTAAAAAGAACATATATAATATTTTTTCATTCTTTAAATTGTATAAATCAAGTTTTCACTGTTTATTTTTTATATAATATTGAAGAACTTATATGAATATTATAATGTATGTTTAATTAGAGAATATTTTTAAAATGAAATATATATGGAATATATTAAAACTCAAATTTGAAAACTCAAATGAAAATAAATTAAAACACCCGGGAAAAAAAAGCATATATCTCAATATAAAAGCAATATCTGTATATTTTAAGAAAATATATTATAATATGATTAAAAAGATTTGTAGAGGAAGCAAGATGAGGGAAGAAGTAAGGGAAATATAAAGATTTGAGTTGATTAGGTGGGCCCTCTAACCAAAGCTATCATATAATAATAATAATAATAATAATTATTATTATTATTATACTCACCATGATACCAGGCAATGATCCAGCTCTTGAATGGTCCGGGCTAAGCATGACCATGCGTTGCTTGTTAAATTTAAATTGAAAACTATAGACAGAACACATTCATGAGGAGGAAAGGGATGGCGAAGTCTAATCTATCAGATTTGGGAAGATACCCTTTAACTCAATTCAACTGTACAGTACAAATCATTCTCATAATATCAATTTGAAAAACAAACCCTTCTATGCCTTTTACCCCAAAATTAAAAACCCTTCTATGCTAGCCATTATATATAAGGGCCGGTGAATTGTCTGGGACCCAAAGTCACAAATACTATAAAAAATGGATACATTGACAAAGGCATATTAAACGAAATTACGTTGATAGCAATGTTCTCTAGGTATTTTGGTAATTGGGACGACTTCTTTGGGGATAATATTTCCTATCATTAAAGAGAGATTTTTGGAATTAAGATTTGAATTCAAAGAGATAATTTACATAATTGAATTTGTTTAAAAGGAATATCATAAGTTTGAGAGGAAAATTTTAGGAGATTCAAACTTATCAAATGATAACTTTTTAGTTTTGCAGTTTGGGGAGGGCCCATCTCAAAGGAGAGCATCCTACTTGCCTATTTTTTCGGGGAGGGCCCATCTCAAAGGAGATCAAGTGTATTTCCTTTTTTTTTTCTTTTGTATTTTTTTCCGAAAAAAGAGCTTCCTACCTATCTATGTGGCAAAATGAATGATATTGCTTTAATATATACAATATAATATGACCACACAACTGAGTCCATACATGTTCAGGGATGACTCCAAGCACCAGCAGAGTCAGAGTTTTATGAATCTCTTGTTGATTTGAAAAGAGTTTGAGATCACGAGGAATCCTTATCTTGGGTAATTTGAAATGTGGTAAGCCAACTGGGCCTACCCTTTTGGCTGATGACGACTGACTTGTAGTTGTCATGCTAACACTCTGGCCATTTTCTTACCTCACTCTGGGCCCGGAGGCTTTTTAGATCAGCATCTTATATATGTCATCTTCTTGGACTGGACAGAACTTGGGCCGGTTATCAGCTCTTTATAATATGTCAGAACTTGGGCCGGTTATCAGCTCTTTATAATATATCTCATATACTTTTTGGCAAAAAGGTATACATACTCCCATAAGAATCAGAATAAGGGACCACCTTTACACATCAAATGCAGGATGGGGACTTGAGGAATGACTGGCCATATACTGATGCAACCACAGGTTTTCAGGTGGGCTTCAAAAACCCTTCACAATGTCTCTTGTCACATCCAAAACTTGGAAATGTCCGACTCAGATAGATTTCTTTTTATCTTCATGTTGCCATATGGACTATTTATGTAAGACTATCTGGCCTGGATCCAATTTTTCACTCATTCTGGATCTGGGTCCAAATCTTTGCTTTCATTCTTGATATCAGATCTGGGACCAAAACACAGAAACCAGTCAGATCCAGATCCGGAGCCAGAGGGATCCATCCCGTATGAGATATAAATTCAGATACACCTATCAATGACCATAGTGGCTTGCTCAAAGAAGAAGAAGAAGAAGAAGATGTCCACATAAACAAAATATTCTTTGTTCCTATCATAATCTTTGAATTGGGGAGGTCATAGTGGGACTTAGGCTGGTTTGTTGCATTGAATACATATGAATTCATGGTCAAATGGTTTTTATTGAAGAACTATTAAATAGGTGAAGGGTGAAAGATTTAAATTGTAAGGAGATGTGTGAAAGATACAAGGTAGAGAAGTGATAGACCTTAACTGTACTAAGATTTGAATTACTAGAGTGATGTCTGAGTATTCGTTTTCTAACATTCCTGATTCAGTGTTCATGACAGGGAAGGTTACTGGAGGGTTGCTTTTTGCATATTCACTTTCAATTCTTCGCACAGAGTCTTAGAATTTCAATTATAAAAAAAATATGCCATATATATCTTTTCATTCATGGAGTCGCTTTCTCATGATTTTCTCTTTACATAGCGGCCCCTTAAAGAAGATTTCCTCCCTCCACCTTGGGTCCTTCAATGAGGCTGGATCATCCAAGGGTGTGTGGCACCCTCTATATTTTGTTTTGGAAAGCTTTTTTTTTTTGGGCATGTATAGGGCATGTTTGACATATCATTTTGGAAATATTTCGTTTTAAGAATGAATGAAGAAAAACCTATTTGACAGGTTCTTTTGTGAGAGAGAAGATCTAGAGAGATAGAGAGAAGGGAGACAAAGAGGGAGAGATTTTATAGATGTGCAGAAAGGGGGAGAAAATGTTAGCCAGACAAATTTTTCTTCTTTCATTTCTAGAATATTTATGAAACATTCCCAGAATGATGCATTCACCGGGCATAATCACATAAAATTATTAGCCAAGACATGATTTATATATAACAATAGATATATTTTCATAAAGTGGTGCCTAGTTATAGGTGAGGTATGATAAAAAATCATACCTTTCCAATGATACTGATGTAACAACAGGTTGCAGACCATATAATATGTCGAGGGGCAAGATTCAAAGAGATTGAACTGATGGGCACTACCAACACCCTAACTTTTGATGTTCATTACTTCGGACAAGGAGATTGATAGTAGTTTGAGGTCATTTTGAAGGTAAATTCCAACATTAAGACGGGCAAATACCAGTTTTTTCTTCAAATCTATTATCTTTTGAGGTATTTGATCCAACCAGAATAATTTCCTAGGTGGCACCGCTAAATCCACACAAAGGCATACCAGTTAAATCTAGAGCAAGTTTGGAATCCAAGACATGGGAAGCAAATCCACGTCATATGCCACTCCACCAATTCCCACATGCGTTCCAAATCTATTATCTATAAATAATTGAGGATTTATTAGGTTTTTCAATCCAATTAGAATCTATATGTTATTTGAGTATCTTGGAGCTTCATTTATATTTTTTTATTGTAGTTTGGAGTCTAGATAGTTCTTTTACTATTTTTTTTATTATTAAATACACTAATTTTTAGTAAGAAGTTGAGTTAAAAGTCTTTTATTTTTTTTATATAAAACATTGTCCATGAAAATTAAATAAATCTCATCTATTTCTCTTTTCATATTTGTGAGATTCGTTCTTATCTTTTGAGCAAAAAATCTAAGTTTTATTGTTTGGGGTCGATGGTGATCTCTCTCTCCAACCATTGGGCCAGATTCTAAAATCTAAACTCTCCTACTAATTAATTTCATTATTTTTCTCATTGTAATTGTCATATGATAATCACCCATCAGATGTGTGCCAGGCCAATCCTTTTAACTTTTAGGACACGCCGTACCCAATATAGGACCATGATTCAAAGGTTCAGATTTGCATTGACCTTCCTTTCCATCCCCTCTAATTAATTTGTGCTGGCTCTAGGTGCTGGCTCAAGGTGCATGGTCCTACACTGATAATGGACTAGTGTCACTCTGGAGGTCTTTTTTTTTTGTCTTGTATTTAGTTTTATTCCGCGCTTGGCCAAGGCCTCCAGCTTACCGTTGGTGGCGGACCCAGGAAATTTTCCTTTAGAAAACACTGCAAAAAATGCGTAGGGTACTCAAAATACTTAGGGGGCTCCAGAAAAAAATTCTTTTTTTTTTTTAAGAGATATGGCCGTGGTTCTGTCCCTGACTACAACTTGCCATCTTGGCTGTTGGGCTTGGTTGATACTTGGCCTGGTCCACCAGAATTGCATTGGTGATCCATGTACTCACCGCAAGGGCATCTTTTTTTCTTTTTTCTTGGTGTCCTCGTGGTCCAGAGATGTAAAGGAAAGCAACCACTCCAGGGTTTGAACCTTGTGATTGAACCTTGTGATTCCCACTTCAAGGGCATCTATGATGCCTCACTTAGTCTTATCTGGTTGTCCCAGATGCAACCCAAACAATTTGGAAAACTCTCTTGGTAGCTTGACCATCAATGAAAGAGTAAGGCAAGGCTAACATGATTTATTGGAATAATCCTCATCTTATTCCAATAACCTCACCACATTAAGATTTTTAGAGAAAAAAAGTTGCCCTTCTTTTCTTATATTCTACTAAAGGTGGAAGGGTTTGGTTTGAAAAGGACACTATCCTTATCCATTCACTGTCCTCCTTGGATAACTTTTGTCCTGTGAAATTTCGTTCTTTATTTAGTATTTACATATAATAGTAAAAGAAAAATCAATTCTAAGAAGCAGAAGGTTTAGGAAGGAAATTTCTTGTGTAACTTGGCAAGTAACACCATGAATCGTACATGACTTGATCATTTTAACACATGGAACATCAATGGACTAAAGGAGGGCAGTGTATTAGTCATCTATGAAAAATCTAGGGCCTATAAGATCTTATGTGTCATCAGGACAGAGTTGATGATGGCTAGCCACCTGATTTATTAAGTATGGTGTGCACCCTTGTTGATCCAAGCCCTAGTATTACTTACATACAACCACCACCAAAAAAGAGGAATCTTTTCAAACTTGACTTTTAGTTGGACTGATATCCTCTGGATTAATCATGTGGAGAAAATGTAATTATATGTGCTTCACATATAAGATCAAACCCAATGATGCATATCATTTCAATTGGAGTAGAATTTAGGCCGACGTGAAAGATAAGGAGGCATGTGATACTCATACATATGAAAAAGGTGGACCTCAGATAGGTTAACCAGATAGCTGCAGTTAGCACCAAACTTATGGTGATGACTTTCTTCTATTTCAAAGCCTTTGATCTGATGGCATGTTATGTTTAAGCCAAGTTAGACTTCACATCTCACTTGCCAAGTTAACATAGCGTGCTTCTTTAAAGAATACATGCCTAAAGATTAATCATTCTCTGCAATGGATAAATCCACATAAATTCTCCATATCCTTCAAATCTCCCACTGGGTCTTAATATAATGGGAGGAGGAATATATGTGGCATATATCTAAAAGAAACCGCATACATATTCTCAGATTAAAAAAAAAGATATGAACATTTAGATATTTTATTGGGGGACCATAGCCTAAAAAGAGATAAAGATTTCAGATATTTACTAAGGTTTCTTGGTCTAGTCACAGCTTCTATTTGCACCTCAAAGATGATAGATAACATATGGATTTCTTGCTATAAATAGAGCTCCCATTGTATCCAAGAAACCATACAAACAACATCCCAAGCAAGTAAGCAACATGGAGTCTATAAGAAAGCCAAGAGGGTTGATGGGAGAGAAGCTGGTGCTATCCTTCAACAGGGCACAGCCTTCCTCTGCTTCAGTAGGATTCCAAGTCAATGGGGAATTTGCAGTTTCTCCTATAAACACTCTGAAAGCCAATAGAGGTGGTGGTGATTTAGGGAGCAATGGTACTGAAGAAAATGTGGATTTGAGAGCTGCAAGATATATCTCTTATGTTCAAGAGAGATTCAGGCTAGAAAGGGCTGATGCAAAAGTGTGTTAGTTTTAGGAGATGCAAGAAATCTCAGACACCGTATCTTGCATTTGTCTATATAGAAGATGAACTTTATTAGTAATCATAAAAGGGATATGGGTCTAGTTTGTAAAGAAAAGTGAGTGTGTTATATTGCTACTTGTGAATGGCAGAAAATAAAATGTACAAGTTTCTCCCATTGTTGGGTGACACTCTTCTATTGAATTAGTCTTTGTTTCTTCTTGACTTTTTGATCTTTTGATCTCAACCAGTAGTATGTTGTCCCCCCTACATAATGATTATGCCCAGCATGAAGGAAACCTGGCCTGGAAAACTTTCTATTGCTTGAAGCTTTAAATCAGAAATTTCCCTAGAAAGAATATTGTTCCTTTGGTGGACCAGAGCTTTCTCCTCAATGAGAAGCCTGTGTGTGAGAGAGAGAGAGAGAGAAAGAGAGAGAGAGAGAGAGTGTGTCAGACAATCTTAAAACTTCATGTGGAGCAATATTTATTTGTCCATCACTTGGAGATGGTTATAATGTCATAATTTTCATCACTTGGAGATAGTTTTCCGTGATGTGTGGACAGTTCTCATCAGAATAAAACTATCTGTGTTTGTATGTAATAAGTTCTCTTCAACAACTGATGACGTTTTGAGACAGAGGTAGTTTTTAGTAATATTTGTGTTGGATTTGGGTGAAGTAACCATACTAATGGGTTTCAATTTTCTTGAGTGTTGGAAGAAAATCCTCCTTTGAAGTTAAACTTTCAATGTGAAATTAATTTATGGGGTAAGTGTGGATATCCAAGGTGAGAAACGGATTGTGATAGTTGGACAATGTCAAGGGAGCACATTTGAAGGAGAATGGATTGTTACATTAGGCGTATTCAACATTGACTCGGTAAAAGATAACACAAACACTTGAATTCCAATTTGAAAGTTATTAGACCAATCTCCCTTTCGTCTCTATGGCTGCATGATTAGGATTGGTACGTCCTCTTCTTCATAATTTTTTTTTTTTTGAAGGTCATTAAAGAAAGAGCATTCAACCCAGTTTACATCGTTTACCAAAAAGTCACTTTGCATGTTTAATTTACTTCACCACTCAGGATGACTTAATTAATTATTATTAATGTGGCAGTTGTTGTTGGTCAGTCAGGATGGCGTTAATTGTAAGTTAACATCAATAACTTGTTTTCCAGCCACCTCAAAAACTTCAAGATCTAAGAAAGCATGGGGCATCATCCACTTGAATCAAAGAAAGTAACTAGTAAGAAATCAAATCATGCATTTGTCAAGCCTCCTTGGGTGGATAACCCACTTGAGAACGGTTGTATTTTATACACACGACACATTATATAGTCATTGGCTTGGATTGGCCTAGAAATCATTCCTTACTCAAAAGACCTACTTGCTATCTAGATTCTTAATTCCTAACATTGGTGACTGGCCATAGTCTGTCCAGTATAGTACCGCCCCCCAACCCCCCCCCCCCCCCCCCCCCCCCCCCCCGCATTTCATGGAGAAATGTTGGAGACAGCTTCTTGGGAATGAATGACAGATTCCTACCCATTGTTGATAATGGCTTGGCAAGTGGTCGATGGCCTTTCCTCTCCTTAAATCCTGACATGATATCATGGATGGATGCTATGTGGTGGACCATGCTTCTCATTATCTTTTCCTTTGTTTTATAATCTGACTCATCTTGGCCACCCAACTTTAGCCAAATGATGAATCCATGTCACCTGTCACAATTCTCTCTCATGAAGCCATCTCATCACTCATGGTTCTCTCTTTTAATAAGATCAACTAGTGCGCTCTCTCTCTCTCTCTCTCTCTCTCTCTCTCTCTCATGTGTCTCATGTGGGATGATGGACGAATGTCATCTACCTAATGGACACTTACTTTTTTCTTTTTTTTATTTTTTTATCAGTTATAAAAGTAGTCATTTAAAGGAGAAAAAAAAAAATACAAAAGAAAGCTGAAAAAGAGAATGGAGAATAACAAAATACAAAGGAAAACAAGAGAAGACAAACAAGAGGGAACAAGAGAATTGGATCCATCCCTAACGCTTACAAAACTATACAGACCCAAGGAGACAACCAATTAACTCCCTTCTTAGCTAAAAAATTAGCCATTGAATTAGCTGATCTAACCTTATGATGGAACTCAACATTAAGAGAGGAAGAACGCTCCTTAATTTCATTAAAATGAAATTGAGATTTTCATGGGAAGGTATTCATATTAGACACCCAAGGAACTGCATTAGAAAAATCGCTTTCAACAAAGAGAGCCTATCACTTCCTATTAGACATCCAAGCAACCGATGATCAATTGGATGGAGAAAATGTGTTGAGCCTATCACTTCCACCCTTTTCAAAGTTCTCTCTAGCTATTTTGCAGCTTTAACCCCTCTAGACCTGTGCTCTTGCCTATAAATTGATCACATCTCTCCTTGGATTTTCACAAAAATCCACATAATTAATACTGATAAAGGTAAGAATATAATCACATCAGAAGGAAATTATTGATTATCAAGGAGAGTTCACACCATCCACGGAACCCTTTCAAACATGCCAATTGAACTACTATACAGCGGCGGACCTACCCTTTTAGGACCTGGGGCGGTGGCCCCAGGTTAAATTTGAAATTACATGATATTTGATTGGGCCTAAACCTCTCCATGTATGTCTAGTAAATAGTTGCCCCACTTCTAAATATTGTGATCACCCTATGTCAGAAAACCTTGGTGAAAACACTCAAATTTTAAGTCCTAAATCACCAAATTGAAGCGTATCTATAAATCCCAAGACGACCAAATCACCATTGGGCACACTTTAAACTTCAATTCATGCATAAATCAGGCCTTATGACTCAAATGTTTGAATAACTTGAATTACATTTATGTGACGATTTTTCTTTTTTGCCACGAGCCCATGATCATAGGGAATGATTTTTATAGCTAGGTAAGTGCAGGTAACAAAATTCCTTAAATCCAAATAAAACCCCTTCGGAAACCCGAATTGGGTACATGGGTGCTCACCCAAATCATCGTTGCAAGGTATCCAAACACCTAGGATTAAAGGAAATGTTATGTTGTTTTGATAATGATAAATATCACTTGAATTTGGAAGAGGGAGTGAGAAGGCACTTCAATTGGACCGGAGATCTAAGCATGGAAACGGTTTTGTGTCTATTTAAATGCAATACATTTTTTGTATTGTTAATGTGAAAAAAAGTTAGCATAGTCAAGTAAAAGTTTAGCCCCACGTAAGTAAAAATCCTGGGTCCGCCACTGCTACTATATATCCAAAGATATCAAGGACAATCAAGGGTGATCGTGGGTCGGATTAAGCCTTGAACAACATTCCAGGCTAACACTCTTTATTCTCTATTTTCATCTGATTGATAATTTCTTTATTTTCATATAATCTATTTACTAATTATATTATTTCAGCTAAAATTCTATTGTGGAATTATTTTAACATGGGCAAGTTGAGGTGTCTAATTTTTTTATTATTAATATTTATATAACGTAGCTATATATCCACTAGGTCTTTGACCCAACAAACTTAATCCCCGGGGTGACGCTCACTAAACCCACACAAATGTATATTGGGTAAATTTGAAGTGGTTTCGAACACAAGATATGGGGAGCAAACCCACACTTATGCCACTCCGCATGACCAACTCTCATATGGGTGTGCCTAGTTCAAATACTCATTTTTTTTTTCTTCTTCTTTTTGAATCTGGATTACAGGGACCGACAAGTGGCAACTCATAAACAGGAAATCATAAAATCTAGTATAATCTAGTTTAAACTTGGACAGTTCAAGTAGAAACTTTGCCCTATCTCTGAACATGTTGATTATCTGTTTCAGGCCTTGGATCGAATGGTTGGGAGTGCTCACTACTATATCATAAACAGATCCATGGCCGAGAGCACTCACTAAACCTAGTCCCAAACTCTTCTGGTAACAATTGGACCAGTGGGCCCTAGAAACTCTATTTAAAAATCTGTATCCCAAACCATTCGGTGGCTCAATCCCAAACCACTTGTCCTATTCTGAAAGCCGTAGAGAGTGGCCCACTACTGAAGCAGTGGAAGATTCGATCAAGTCTAGTTTTTAATGTAATAAAAACCCAATGAGTGATATGAATGCCCGTGCTCATGTCCTGCGTTATATATGAATATGAATGTTACGGGCTTATTTGCATTAAAATACATATGAATTCAATACATATAAATTTATGATGAAATAAATTATATATAATGTGACTGAGTTAAAGGGTCTCAATTGTTCCAAACAGGTTGAAGTATACAAATCATTTAACTCATTTAAATCACTAGTGTGGAGATAGGATTTTCAATCCCCTTGTACTCTCTTCTCCCCCCTACTTGATAGTTATAGCTAGGGATAAATACACCTTGGGGTGGACCCAAACCATTTAACTAATTTCAATCACTAGAGTGGAGGTAGGAACTTCAGTCCCCCTTTTACTCTCTTCTTCCCCCTGATTGATAGTTATATCTAGGGATAAATACACCTTGGATTGCGGTTGGGGTGGACCTAAACCCAAATTACTAAGAGAACTAATACCTAATGAGTAAGCCGAATCAAGTCTAAACGTATGTACTTTTTAAAAATCTTGAAACCCCAACCGAGGGAGGTTAGGACCAAGAGAGCCCACACAAGTGAGAAGAGGAAGCCCATAAAATGGGAAGGATAGCTCACACAAGTGGAAAGAGAAAGTTTACAAAGTGAGAAGAGTGACATACCCAATGATTGTTCTTTGGGTAGCACATTTGTGTTGCCAACCAACTGAGCAATCCTTAGTTGTCAAAACACTTTAATAATACGTTGAAGGCCTATTTATTTGCATTAGAATACATATGAGTTAAACAAGTAGGATTTATACCATAACTAATTAAAAATGAAGTTCAAATGTGAATTTCCAAATGTAAGCATCAAATAACATTTCCTTTTATTAGGGAGTTAAAATCCAATGAAGATGGAAAATGAATATCCAAGGCTGTTTTCATCTCTTTACCCACAAATCGACTCACCTAGGACCAAGACCAACTCGACTCGAACAAGTAGACCCAAGTAGATTGAGATTTAACTAATACCCATGTCCACGGACACCTCGGGCCAAGATTTATTTTTATCAAACTATTAGTTCATTTAAAATCATGCTTGTAATGTTTAAGGTACGCCAGTCTTGGTACTCTATAAAACTAAATGCTTAACTACAGATCATACATTAACCAATCATGTCTTTGAGATGATGTTTGAAGCTTATTCTATTTTTACATGCAGTAAAATATGAAAGGACTCCATGCTAAATCATAGGCTTTTAAATGTTGAACCCACCAAACAAAGTTCAGAAGCACATGCAGTAAAATATGAAAGGACTCCATGCTAAATCATAGGCTTTTAAATGTTGAACCCACCAAACAAAGTTCAGAACCCATCCTTCCTTGATTTTCTTCTGCATCATGTGTAATTTGGAACACCATCCATCCTTGATTTTCCAATTCCTGTTCCATAATCACATTATTATGTATCAAAAACATTGTGTCAAATATAAAAGGGCATTTCAATCAGTTCCTGTAATTGAAAACTTTGAGTTATGGACTTTCTTCAATGGATTCTAATTTGGTATATATATGATTGATTGTGTGTATGTTAGAATTGTTAATATGGTTTTAAATACGTAAGTTTTTGAACTAGACTGACAACAGTTTTATGTGTTACAGTCCGAGACTTAATATGTACTGATCGAAACTCCATCCTTGCCACATCTTGCCACATTTGCAAGTCCTACAATCTTTGTTTTTATTTATTTAAAGAAAGCTTTCATAAATCCAACCAAGCAAACAGAAGACAGCAAAAAACCTACACACCCGGCATGGATCTGGAATCTGGAAAGCCATTCCGGGGAAGGGCAGTCCACACCATGGCCTTGACACACAATTGACCAAATGAATAGAATTGTCCAATCGATTTAATCACTGCACTAGGTGATTAGTTCACTTTTTCTATTATAATATATTAAGCTAGGAGGTTTTGGCTTTAATTTTGACCGTCGGTTATAATTTTGACTGACGGTTATGTAACTACTCATGCAACTATACCCACTCGATTTTTCATCTAACCACTCATGTTTCGGTTGTTTCTATGTAATTATACCCTTTTTGCTCCAATTAATCCAACTTGTCCTATGGAAAGAGGTAAATTTTTTTAATATGTGATTATTTATTTTGTAGTGCCGGATGATATCGTGCTAAGCACGGGTTAGTAGGCTAGTTATACTATATTAAGATAGGGTGCTTTTGGATTCAGTTTTGACTGGCAGTTTTAATTTTGACCTACAGTTATGCTTTCACGTTCTCTCTCCACTACTCTTACAACTACCCACTCATTTCTTTCATCAAACCATTCATGTTTTAATTGTTCATTCATATAACTATTCCCTTTCTGCTCTAATTTCTCTATTTCTGCTTTATACAACTTGTCTTATGGAAAGTGGTAACTGGTTTTGATATATGAATATTTATTTTACAATAGAGATACCATACTAAGCACGGATTATTGAGCTAGTATTTAGATTAAGTTGCTAATAAAGAACTGAAAATGTGTTTAGCAACATGGTTTTTCACGAAAATCTAAGGTATGTGGATAGGATGCAAGGGTGGAAAAGTTGAGAAATTGAGAAGAAAAATTGTAGTGATTTCTCCTTTGTGAGGTTCTGGATTACCTTGGAAATCTATTGCGAGTTGATTGTTGGCCAAACTTCTTGAGCTTGTGTTAGTCTCATGCAGCTTAACCTCAAAATATAGAAGCAAAAAATAGGTATAACTGGTAAAAAGTATAAGATTTTTAATGTGTACAAGAAGTATGAATCATGTAGATTCTCACCTTTCTTTGCAGGCAGGCATTCTCATCTTGGAGAGCTCTTTGCTACAAGGAAATTAAGTTGTAACTCAGAGATGATACTTAATATTTAATAGTTAACGTGACTTGAACCCACAACTTTAAAGTTACAATATGAACACGTTCTATTGTGTCAAAACTCTTAGCAAAGTTAGTGATGGTAATTGGGGATTTCTATCATCTAAGTCAGTTATAGTTCATTTATTTAATCATGTTTGACATTTTTCTATTGGTTTATCGAGGATTGCGACTTAATCAAAGGGGTGACATGATGAAAGTCAAATACGGAGATGAAAAGGTGACACTAATTTTCACTGAAAAAAAAAAAAAAAAAAAAGGAAAAAACAGGAAGAGAAAGTAACATCAAATTTTCCCTCATTTCCTTGTAAGGGTAAAATGTGATATCTCTCTCTCTCTCTCTCTCTCTCTCAAGGAAAAATGGGTAAGGACCTTTGGCTCATCGTGTCTTCCACCCTCTCATGTTTTACAGTAGTACTGGTCTTGAGTCCAAGGAAAGGCAAGTTTTACGAAAGTCGCGTACCTTGAATGTCATAATTAATGGGATGACTAGGAGGACGAAGAGAGACAAAAGGGAAAGTAAAAGGGCTTTATGTTATAGTAACTTTACTATTAAAGTAAAGCTAGATTAAGGGTTAAATTAAGAGATAAAAAATAAAGAGGGGTCAAATCAAGGGATGATGACCTTTTGTCATTTAGTAAAATGAGAATGTAACTTTTTTTTACCTTTTTTAGTAAAGAAGTTGGATTTTTGTCATTTAGTGGCATGAAAAAGTAATTTTTTGACTTTTTCTGTAAAAATTATGTGTTTTTTGAGACGAGGTACTTTTTTATTCGACTTCTTTTCTCTTGTTGTCTCTTGAAAACGTAAGTGAGGGAGTTTTTTTTTTTTTTGGTCATTTCAGCTAAAATTCACTTTGACTACTGGTGAAATGTATTTGAGGATGCAAGAAAAACAAGAATTGTCTTTGTGATAATGAAAAACTCAAGTGTATTTGTAAATGCCAAAAAGAAACGGGTGCATTTGCAACTAAGGGCGTGGTTGTTTGATGATAAATTCCACAATAAAAAGGAAGATTATTCTGATTTTCTATGTACCCTATTGTTCTATTGTATGGTGCAACACACTTTCATTATGGGAAAAGAAAACGAATTGATTTTCTTTGATAGAGAGGATGTCAATTTCCAGTAGAAGTAGAGAAATGTCATCCCTAAACTGCGGATTCCTATCATTGCCCAAACAAGTCTTAAAAGAAAACACTAATGAACATGCTTAAAAGTAAAGATGTTTTTTC
Source organism: Camphora micrantha (assembly GCA_003546025.1). Lineage (NCBI taxonomy): Eukaryota > Viridiplantae > Streptophyta > Magnoliopsida > Laurales > Lauraceae > Camphora > Camphora micrantha. The sequence continues at coordinate 26,478,967 of QPKB01000006.1, read as the reverse complement.
CACGCTCATTTCATAGGTCAATTTTGGCCGACTAGGACATTTTTTATTCATTCAGTTTGCTATGATTTCTCACAGAAATTGATGGCTACAGAGTTTAGAATCTCACCTTCCCTTTCAACAAGCTGATGTGCTCAGATATTATACACCGCTGCATTGATATAAAAGGATCGTGAATTAGTTGATCTTATATTCATATGTGTGTGTGTGTGAATTTCTAATGCAAAATCCGATGTTAAGCATACTTCTATTGCCTAATAACCAGTTAGATTGTGAAACGGAGAGAGGCATAATTGTCGCCCATGGAGTCCAGTAGTAACCAATGTAGACTATTCGATTAAAGATTTCAAGACAGTTCAGATCAGCTCGAAGAAATTTATATTGAGCAAGGAATGATTTAATGAAGTCCACCGCATCAACTGGTAGAGAGCACATCTTTGAATGGGATAAACAAAGTTGTACATATAGATTAATGATGATGATAGGTTATTCTCAATGAAAATTGTACACGAGGCCGTGTTACTTCACTAGGTGTCAACTTCCTTTACCAGAGGGTTTCCCCACCTCACCCGAAATTTACTCTGCTCACTAGAGGATGAGGGGGCTGGGCTCCCCAGGAGAAAAGGGTAGGGAAACCCTATACAAAATTAATTACTTTCCACCTCCAACAATATCAAGTAAGAGTACCAACTATGACAAGGCATATGACGACCTGCAGTAAGCAAAAGCAACAAGATGAAAGTAGAAAACTGGACAAAAAAACATGTCATTATTTAGGCCAACTATACAAGATGAAATCAAAAATACTTTAGACACCGACCACGAACTAGACCAAAAATACATTTTTGACAATAACAATTACAATCGATTTATTAGAGTTGTAAATGAGTCGGGTCGGTTCCATGGTGAACCCGAAACCGGAACCGTTAAGGAGAATGTGGAATCGGATCCGAACCCAGAAACCGTTTCGGAACCTGTCTCTTGGCTCTGGAACCGGAACCAGAACCAGAACCATATATGAGACGGGTCTGGATCCGGGTCCGGATCCGGGTCTAAATAGAGAATCATATTAAAAGAACATGGTTTTTAGGATATAATTCAAAAATTGAGGAAACATGTCGGGTGTCGGGTCTCGGATCTACGAGTCCAAACCAAGGTGGAACCGGATCCGAACCCGTTTACTTATCGAAGCCTAAATAAGGATCCATATCCAATTTTTAACGGGTCAGAACCTCCGAATAATCGGAGAATCAGGTACCCATTTCATCTCTACGATTTATGTTTTATTTGGTGTTCTTAGTTTAATGATAGAGAGATTTTAGTGGTTGGTAAGTTTTAGAACTTTTTATTAGTGAGCATCTAAGTTCGAGAGAAGTTCTGTTTTCAGAGTTTTACTAGAAAAAACGATAGTGAGGGTCATAGGTCATATAGACTGTGGAGGCTATGCACGTCGTGCACTCATGCATGGAGTTGGATCAATTAATAATAAGAGCTATTGTTCCGTCCATAGAAGTACAGAGATACTTTCCGCATTTTCAGGACTATACTCTCCCATTTCCTCCGTCCCCTACATGGGACGTCGAGGAAATTAGATTTGGTCTTTTTGTCATCTTATGGAATGTACAAGGGTCAGACTGTGTGTACGTACTATTATTCAACTTCCATTGTTTTGTAGTGTTTTTTCTTTTAAATCTCGTTTTGCCCTCCACAAGAAGCTTAAACAGATGCAACGATTGCACCATGTCTCTAACCAGTTAAGTAATGATCATTTACATAAAATGTGATTATTTTGATTTTGGACATCTTGCTGAGCTATATTTCCAAAAATAACAAAAATCAGATTAGTATTAAAGACTTTGGATGTGCATTACTTCAACTTCGGTATAAATAAATAAATAAATAAATAAATAACTCCTCAAACAATAGTAACAACCACTCTTTTAGTGAGTCTATACTTGTATGTTTAGAATTGTCCAATCGACAAGATTTTACAAAGTGGCCTATCAATGCTTGATACATTATACAAGGACAAGGAAAGGCTCATGGGTAAGTAGATGCACACATAACTTACTTAGCATCTAGGTGCACCCCTTAATTCTGCTTTTAAATATATATATATATATATATGTATATAAATTGTGAGAGACAATGTATTTTAAAATTCATTAAAAACAGTAGGTTACGCTCGATACTTCGAGGTTTCTTGCATGATTGATGCCAATTTTCAATGTATTTAATTGAAAGTTTGAAATTTATTTGAACTCCTTTCTCTCCATCTTTATATTTTATCATGTTATTTATATTTAAAACATATTAAAAGAGAAGATTTTAAATTTTGTTAACTTTTCTAAACATTTTCGAAGTTTCTTCTTTCAGGGAAAAGGGGTAAAGTTGAAAAATCTGCATGCCTATTCATGAAGATATCAGTTTAAGGTCCAAAGACTCTCTCTAAGAGAGAGAGAGAGAGAGAGAGAGAGGAGAGAGGGTGGGAGGGGGCAGAGAATTCATTATTAAGTGTTTACACTATGTTTTGTATATGTCACACTTCCACAAACATCGATCCAATCCAATGAGAAAAATCCCATTACCTTTCTAGTGCGAATACGTTCGACTCCAACCTTCACTTGACGTTCCAACTGCTTTAGCTCTTTCATGTTAAGTGACATCAAATCTTCTCCAGCCAAATGCCTAGGAAAAATCATATTGGTTAGTTCAGTGTTTGCTTATCTTTTTTGCCCTTTAAGAAAGTGTGATAGTGATGCATACTTTAGTCTTGCTTCCAAGGAATCTTTTGATCTCCTCAAGTTGTCGAGCTCTGCTCTCCAAAACTAAAATGGAAAAATGTAAATAATAAATGAAAGCATTCACTCACTTACATTACAATATCAAACAAATATTTAAGAATCTTACACTTGTATCCTTCTTTTCTATGACTCAAAATGTAGTTTGAGAATATCCAAATAACAGAGGAGGAGGAAATGGATGAAAGGAAAAGAGAAGGTGAAAAGATTGAGATTGGTGGGCAGGAAAACCGACAATTAGGCATATTGTAAAAGAGATGCATGCTTAACATGAAAGTGTTAAGGTCATCAAAATATTTAAGAATATGAGGTCTGTTTAACATGAAGATAGTTAAGAAAATGAGGTCTGATTAATATGATAAGGATAAAATCGTATGAGATCTTGACATGCTATTAGAAAACTCTTTGTGTTGTTCTTTGTTGTATCAGCAAGGAGAAATGATCCGAATGAGCCCAGATACACATCCGTGTATTCCCTTCAAATTCTTGAGTCTTTGGGCTGAGGCCAAAATTTTGATAGAGGAACACATTGGATCATAACCAACCTATTGATAAGGATCATGGGCCTTTCATTAGAGTGATATTTATATATCCTTGGGTTGAATCATGACGTGATTCAATCCATGGTGAATATCACTTGGAGGATATCAATATTTAGGCTCTTTTCTGCCAAGGGGAAGGTTGAAATCCAGTGTTTTCCTCTAAGGTGGGCTGGTAATAAAGAGAATGGATCATTTCTCAAGCATGGCTTTAAATATCAAGCAGATGCAATACAGGATATCAACAGGACATGACCCAACTCACAACTGTAAGATATAGGTTAATAAAGGAACCAATATATGCCAATAAGGCTGGAAATACCAAGTACATATATATAAGCCACATCAGCAACATATATTTGTAAAGATATAAAGTTACCTCTATTGTTCTTGGATGCCTGACATTCAGTTCCGGTACCCCGGCCATGCTACGATATTTAGAGATGGTCCTTTCCATTCTGTATCAAAATTGCAAAACCAATATACCATATGCTCTGGAGTAACACATAGGTAGTACAATATGATTCATCACACACACCCAAATGTATTTATTTATTTTTTTTAGTGAATTTGGCTCGATAAAAATTAAAATGGAGAAATAAAATTCATGTAACTAATTCCAACCTACTTGAAACAAGACTTAAATGTTGATGATATAATTTTCACCCGCACAAATTGCTTTCACTGCTCGAGATAGATAGATAGATAGAGAGAGAGAGAGAGAGAGATTTTTACGTACTCATGGCTGGAGTACTGGTATGCTTTTCCAGTAGCGGAGAAGGCGATGAGACAAACCTCAGCGTCACATAGAACAGAGAGCTCGAAGGCTTTCTTGAGAAGCCCATTGCGACGCTTGGAGAAGGTGACTTGCCTGCTAGTTGTGTTCTCGATTCTCTTCAGCTCCACCTTTCCTCTCCCCATGTTTTCTCTTTTCTGTCTAAGAATGCAATGGGTTTTTGGAAAGAGAGAGACTTAAGTAGTGAGAAGATAACAGATAGAGAAGATTGTCCTGCGGGGAAGAATTTTACGATCTAAGAATATAAGAAGAGATGAGAATGACCTCCTTCGTTGCGTCTTTGGACCTCTTTCTCAACATGACATCAGTGACTCGACAGCACTAGATAGGCTTGCAAAACTAGTCTTCTTTCAGAGAAAACTACCAAAATGCCATAATGATCGAGGAAGCAAACAGAATTACATCTAAGGTGAAACTGTGGGGGATTTAGTCTCGGATCCATCTACTTTGATAAAAATTAAAATACTCGGAGCCAATATCCCCGGATCCGACATGGAAACTATGCTTGTATTCAGATCACATCAAATAAAAACAAAATCTGTAAGAAAGGGGATCTGATATTATATAACATTAGTACAATAAGCCCACATGGCGTGGGTGCTCACTCAATCTAACTACTTTTCTGATATGTCTAATGAGAAATTATATATTTGTTGGTATTGTGTAGTCTAGTAGTTAGGTCCATACATAATTAGTGGAATCAGATAAAAGCTCTTCAATATAAGATTTTCAAATGTATAAGTCGGGCAATTAAATTGTTAATGGATCCCTAAATCATCAAATATCATTAAACATCTTCACTAATTACGTACGTAAATGGATATATATATATATATATATACAACAATGGACACCTTAAAACTTAGATATACGTTTTTAATATGTGGATATAATTGTCCTCGATCCGGATCCTATAAGTAATTGGAATCCGATTTTTTTTTTTTTTTGGTTGAAAAAAAAAATCACTTGAAAATATCTTCTTACATCTAAAAATCCATGGATGTTTATGATACAAAATTAAACATCCTCATATTGAGGTATCACACCCAAGCCTAGTAACGCATAGTAGTAAGAAAAAAGAATTTGAAAACTAATCCATGAAAATGAAAATTACAAGTCAACTTGGGAGAGATGAGATAGTGACAAAATTGTTGAGTTACAAGAAAATCTGAACCATAAAAAACATGGACCGTTGGATTAGAGAGGGATCGTGACTTCACTCGGGTGTCGACACGTTAGCTACTTTTTTGTGACCGGAAAGTGCGGTGGTGCGGACCCATGATATCAACTGCCAAGTCACGACAAAACATGTGGGCCAGGGCTTTTTGTCCTTTCCCTCTACAAATGCCCCTAAGACCAACTTATTTTACAAAAAAGCCCCTTCAAAGTAATTCCACTTCCACTTCCACTTCCACTTCCATCTAAGTCATTGCATGGTGCATGCAACAATCCGAAGTACGTTCTTATCTTGGGCCCACCCCTTTTATTCTAGAGTGAAACTTGGGTCGGTCCAAGACGAGCCCACTTGTCTTGGACAGCATCAAATAGTAATGAAAGCCAATACTTGTTCTTGGCCCATGACCAGGCCCACTTACTGCATATTTTCAAACAACTATATCCTGGTTTTATAATTAGGGATGGCAATTAACTTGACCGGACCAACTAAACGGACCTATTTTAAAACCCGCCAAATCCAAGCCACATAAAATATGGGTCACATTTTCTTGACCTTTTTACAAACAAAATAGGTGAGAGTAGCCCTTGGCCCGTGCTTGACCCAAATTTTCTAATGGGTCAGCAAGTAGATGGATTGGTTCAGTGCACGGGGCTAGGAAAATATTAATTGACCTTGGCCTACCTTCTAACAGACAGAAAAGTGGGAGTGGACCTCACATGGTTCTTGAACTGAAGTTGTACCTGAGATGAGCTTTTACAAATTGGGTCGGGTCGCGTCCGGTTAACTGAGTTGACCTACACAGTTGTTGGGTTAGAGGGTCAGGTCGACCCGCACGAGGGGCGTGTTTGGGATCAAGACTCCCTTTTTAAGAATGGGTCGGATATGGGTTAGCCTCCAAACTCTAGACCCCCACCTATTGACCTAAGTTATTAGCCACCTATAGTTTTTAAACTTTGGAACCGAAGGTTGAGTCCACTAATGCTATCACTTTGGGGCCTTTATCCGGCCTCTCTCTAGGCCCGAGAGACTAGTCCAATCCAAAGAATTGGAAACTCTCCGTTAGCCAAAAAAAAAAAAAAAAAAAACCATATATATATATATATATATATCTCCCCGTTTAGGGAGGTTGGGTCCCTTAGCCCTCTGTCAAAGGGAGAAGACCTCGGCAGAGGTGGGGCTCCCTCAGGTGAGGGAAGAGAGTTCGAAAGAGGTAGTACAGCCTTTGGGTGGGGGAAGGTGACCGTCCAGATTCGAACTCTGGGCAACGAAGTAAAAACTGACACTTCCTACAACTGAGATAAGAGAACGTTCTTGATCCAACCATTTCAAAATAAAGAACCACCCCCGCCGTTTTGAGGACTTCAAACTTGTCCAATCTTTAGTCATTAGAAATAGCCGAAATTAGAGGTATCTAATTTTATATGCTCAATTGGGGCCCAGAAATGTCATTAAGAGTGGCGGGTTTGGGGATTTGCAGGTGGGCCTCACTCACAAGCTGGACCAATCCTTGGCTAGGAATGTCAAGACCATCTTTGGCAATCTATTCCTTTTTGGCTTCTAGTCTGAATCTATATATTGAGCACTTGTGCTCCCTATTATTGCGATTTCTGTCTTTTGTGGGGCCCATCTAAGGATAGTTGGGATCAAAACCAACAGATTAGTAGTGTGGTTTTAAATAGGGAGATTGGTTAGATTTCCAAATCTAATGGATCTATCTTGATTGAGAAATGACCCTCCAAAACTTCATGACCTAACCACACTAGATAGAGTTCCATTTCTCCGATCTCTCGTAAAAGAGTTCGAACATGTTTGTTAATAGACAAAGAATCCATAGATCCGATGATTTTTCACTACTACTAGAATAAGGATTTCTCATTGGAGATTTATATAGTTGATGTTTTCACATTGATTTTGGTGTATATCGATGCATATAACTGATAAAAGTAGGGTTCATTGTGTAAATCCACTTAAGTGAGGATTTTCAAATCTTATAGGGGGTGGTCGGATCTGAAAATCCTAACAAATGAAGATTTTCGTTCTTTCAAATCCTCAAAAATTTACAATTGCAAAACATGGACTTATAATAACTTTATGAAAACTGAAAATCTTTTTCCTAAATATTTGGTTGCCGAACGTGATCTTAGTGAAAACTTAAGTTGAGAATCTTCAAAGAGCATTGATTCCAAAATAAATCACAATGTAGAGTAGAAGGAATTTTCTTAAAATGTAATCCATAGCCAGTTTTGGCCTAACCCTGTTGTCCTGTCAGCATAAGTTCAGATAGGCATATTATGGTGTTACATCATACATAATTTTTTTTTTTATATATTTTGCTAACATAATTGTCAAACCACCATAGCTTCAACCACCAAATTGAATTTTCTCCTACTCTTATTGTTTCCATCAATAACTTCAGATTAGAAGGACAAAAACTCCTTATCCATCCCTCCTTGCTAGTCCTTTCTCCTGGAAGTTTGTGATGCTACCATTTTAAAGGATAAAATAAAAAAATTTAAGGCCCTATTTGTTTGCATTAAAATACTTATATAGGAGTATGATACGTAAGGCGGTTAAAAATGAAGTTCAAATGTGAATTTTAAAAAATGATTATCAAATAGTCTCTTCTTTTGATGTTCAATTTTTTTATTTTTTTATTTTTATTTATGAAAAACCACCTTTTAATCTTCATCTTTAACCATTCCATGTGTTTTAATGCAAACAAACAGACTCAAAGAATTGAATTTTGTGGGGGTACAGCCTGTTAAGAAATATTTGAAAGCCACTAGAATCACTTGGGCAAGACAAGCAAATGATCTAAACCACGGAATTGAGTTATTTTTAGACCATGTGAAGAAGCACACCACAAAGTTTCTCATTTCCCCTGCATTACAATAATCAGCCACCCAGCCCTTACCTGGACCAAACCTGCATAACCTCTTCTCAGTACCTGGACCAAACTGCTGCCTAACCACAATTTAGGAAGGTGGTTAGCAGCTTGGACTTGGGCGTTCAGTGGGTCGAATCCACGTGGGTCCAGATCTAGATCTAAAAATCTTTCTGGGTCTGAATCCAGTTAGGATCCTGGAGCCAGATCTGGTTATTATTTTTGGATACAAATCCCTCTAGCATCTCTTTTTCCAGGGCGGTGAAATAAGGCAACACAACCTTTCACTTTGCTCCATCATACTCTAAGAAGGATACAATGAACTTTAATTGAGCCCTATCCTGAGTAGTTTATATTTCGACCGTTCGTTCGATTGCCCTACATCAGATGCCTCGCAAATTCTATCTGATCTCATTAATTATGATAATTTTGATGCATAACTTATCAAACACCATCGTTCTTCATCCATCAGTGGACCAGTGGGCCCCACAGGCATGCTACATATTCTGTATATTTAAAAGGCCTTACGCTGATTGTTGGCATGTGGCCCATGTGGCCCACACAGCATATGACAGGAAGTTCCCTCGTTAAAGTTCTCTGCCATATGCTGATTGTTGGCATGTGGCTGGCCATGTGGCCCACACATGATGGCCATACAAGGGCCGTAAAGCCCGGTTATTCAGTCAAACGAAAACTTCTCCAGCTAAATCTCTATGAACGTTACACCAAATAGAGAAATTTTTTTCCAGAAATCCTCTCTTCCGGCCTTTAGAAAATCTACCCTTTCCTTCTTTGGATGGTATACATGAAAATACAAATCATGGTTATGAATGAAATAATGAAGGTGTAAATGCTGATAAACTGATGTATGCAATTAATTCATACTAGGTTATAAAATGCATCCTAAATAACCTGGTGAGCATTGGATGGTTAATGGGGTACCATTCATTTCTTGAGTTTAGATCAATTACAATGAAAAGAGAAGCAACAAAAAAACCACATATGCTAAAAAAAGAAAAACCAACTCGCATACTAAAATTAAAAAAAGCGGAAAATACACCGAAACTCCAGTGTATAGTATTTACTTCACACCCATAGAAAAGTAGTCATCTACATTACCCCAACACCGACACCCATGAAGAAGAAACAAAAAATAGAGAAGCCCATGAAGCAGAATGACAATAAAAAGCGAAGTAAGAAGCAGAAAGATCTGTGTGTCTTTTGTGGGCTTTTGTGGAGTTGAGTGGATCGTGTTGTTGAAGTAGTTATCCGGTGTAGATGTGGACGCCGATGGCAATGAGGAAGATGGTGATGAGTCCAAAGAAGATGATGGTGTGGACCAGGATCGACAGACCACTGGTCTGGAAGTTGTTGAACTCCACCACCTTGCTCTTTCCTGGCAGCTGAAACAGCAGACCAGGAGTCAGTAACACGAACAGAACCACTGCTATCACAACTGGACCCCAGTCAGCCATCTCTCTGTCTCTCTCTAGTACTCTTTATCTTCCTTTGATCAGATGGCTTGATGATAGATAGATAGATTGATTGATAGATAGATGATGAAGAAGAAGAACACAAGATGCAGAGATTTTGAGAGAGAGAGAGAGAGAGACAAAAAAGAGGTGCTTTGGAGAAATAAATGAGGTTGGTCAGTGAAAGCAATAGAAAATACAAGTGTGGCTTCGGAAATGACGTCCATCTCGAGAGAGTGAAGAGCGAGATGCGTGATGAAGACTACACGTGGCAGCATCTGAGAGAGTTTGCTGGCCAAGACGGACATAAGAAGAGAAAATAATATGAAGACAACGTGGAGTTTCTCTCAGATCATGTTGTTGGGTCGTTTGAATTTGAAGATTGGGGACTCGGACTCGGGCTCGTAAGGCATAGATGCAACTTAGAAGTGAAGAAATGAAATTGGTTCTTTGTTTGGCTTTAGAGTTCAGAAGGACTGTAGTCTTGCTTGACTTTAATTTGGAAATTGATGAATCATTGCAATTTGATAAAATTAGTTTGAGATTGGCAGATGACTGTAGTCTTTTTTTTTTTCTTTTTTTTCCTTTGATCTCTTTAGTCCAACATCTTAACCCTAAACCTTAAGAGTTAAGACAAAAAATCCCCTAGTGTTTGTGTTCTGTGTTGTTGAAACTATTAGAGGTGCACTGAGTCAGTTCTTATAGGCTGTTAGTGTTTAAGTCATCAACAGAGCCTTGTCTCACCAATTTGGGGTTGGCCACTAATTTAACAATGCTTAGACTGTAAACCCAACACTTTTTTCTTGAAAAAAAAAAACAGTAAACACAATGTTAAGATATCTTATTTAATTAACATTGGAACATACTTCTGGTTGACACTGTTTTATTGGTAAAGTAATGGTCCAAAACCTAAATATAAATGTTGGGATCTTAACAAGGAAACATATTAAAGTGTTAGCAAGATAACAGGACAGGGAAACCTTGTTCATGGTAAAGGTCATCGGCTGCGGAAAGTTCTTGCAGTTCAGAAACTAACAAAAGTCTTAAATTTAACAGAAATCACCGTTTTGGATGCATTTGGGTACATGTACCATGTATCTATATATCTCCAAGCAGGTTCTATTCAGGAGCGATGTGCTACCTGAGTATCAGGCGCTCACAGCTTAAGACTGGTTCAAGACTTTCTGAATGCGCATGAGCATCATGATCGTCCAAAGTAGTAAGACATCAATGTGATCAGATGAAGGTTGTATCTTCACAGAGTCTCTCACATGTAGATATAGTACATTGGTTAAGGCTATAGAACCAGGTGGGTTTGGTTGCACCCCCAGACCTGAACCCAATGTTATTTAAGTGGGCCATGTTTCTCGCCTTCGTAGGTTAATGGCTGTTGCAGATTAATGGCCCCACTGTTGGAATTAAGGCCACAGAACTGATGAAAAAAATAGAAATTGAAACATTCGTACTGCTCTGCAATTTGTAGAGAATGCCGTATAGGTGGAAATCGACTGAAGATTCGAAAAAGGATCTTTAAAGGAGCTGCCCCCAAGATATAACGGCCTTTACAGATGATCAGGCTTATTCGCACACTAAGTCCAGATCAAGCTCCAGGAACCACAAAATGTACATGAGAAAGGGTTTTATTTGAACCTAGACTAACTATTTCGTATCACAAATAAAGTCGTTGGGCAGCATTAAAAATACAGAAAAAAAAAGAAGAAGGATTTAAAATTTTTGCAATATACCAAAATATGGGTCCTTCTAGGCTAAGTTGGGCTGGATTTGCAACCCTTTAAGTGTGATAATGACGCAGGATATGCGTCGTGGACACGGGCCAGATTAAACGATTTCCAGATCCAGCCCCTCGGGCCAGGCCTGGCTTGTGCAAGCGCATATAGGGCTTATGGTAAAAGAGTCCAAAACAACTTAAAGTGTATATGAGTAAAAATATTAGATTTGAGCAATGTGGGTTCCATGTATTCCATATATCCTACACTACCCATGAAGTGAGAAAAAAGACAAAACTTCTTTTCAAAGTAAAGTGATTTTGAATTTTCCTAACAACCAAACCCCAACACACACAATCTCCATTTCAGCTTTGGTTTGTAGTCCTAAGCATAAGATTTATAGCTCCCACATATTTTACAACCACACTATTAGGCATCCCAGACCCACTCAAGATTGCCCTCCACCTTTCATGTGCCCATATATTCTTCACAATAGGGAAAAGCTGATATTCTTTTTCATGGAATTGGACAAACTTAAGCAAGGAGCAACCTCTCAAGGTTTAAAGAATATATTCCAAGCATAAAAGCAGCCACCCACGGCATTTCCCTTTCCCTTTAAAACCTTTGTACTCTTCTTCCCGGGGATGGCCATGGTCCGGTTCAGCCCGAACTGTCCCACTTTGGGCTGGATATGGGCTATGTTTTGACCTGTGGGCCGAGCCTGAGATTAATTGTCTGGCCTGATTGGTCAGCGGACTCAGTCTAGCCCTAAGTATGCTTAAAGGCCTGCACTGCCTTACATATGTATTTTGCACACAAGCACAAAAAATAAAAAAATAAAAAAATAAAAAAAAAAAAAAAAATTGCAAATGGGCTGGGCCTAAGCCTGACTTTCAGGGCCATAGTCTTATTCCGGCGTGAATATTAGGTCCAATAAGTAAAAGGTCTGGGCTTGAACAAGCTACCACTTGCCCATGAACACCCAGCTTCTTCCTCCCCAAGTTTGGAATCCTCTCAATAAAAAAAAAAAGGTTTACAAAAACATATATTCTTAATGCACCAACCATGAGCTCTATGCCAAGAGCTTAACCCCCTATTCCCTCTAGTACTCTTTCAGAGAGAGAGAGAGAGTCCGTTTGGGCTAAATCCAGACTCCATTTGGGTCATTTGAGGCACCAGAAACTCTCCCAGAGCCAACCAACACAAGCAGAGTGATGTCGGCAGACTGGGGACCCGTCGTTATAGCAGTTATTCTCTTCATTCTCCTGTCTCCGGGGCTCTTGATTCAGCTACCTGGGAGAACGAGGGTGGTCGAATTCGGGAACATGAGCACCAGTGGCCTCTCCATTCTAGTCCACACCATCATTTTCTTTGGTGTCCTCACTATCTTGGTCATAGCCATTGGTGTGCATATTCACACAGGTTAACCTGATGATCTTTATAATCTCTCAAGACAAAGGACCTTCCTTATTTCATTTGGGTTTGTAGTTATTACTCTTATTTTCTACAAGGAATCTTTTGTGGCATGTTTGTGAGCTTTTTCTTTGATGGAATGTAAATAAGATGGCTTGACACCATGGATTGTTCAACTTCCAAATTCAAACATGGCTATGGAACTGTGGAAGGTAAACTTCCTTGAAGAGTTTTGTTTATGTTCTAGTTTCTCCAGTGCCTTCATTGATTAATGGCCCTCTACGCACATGAGAATGATGTGGAAGACATTGGCCTAAAAACATTTTTTGATGTTACTTGATGTTATGAGATCTGGTAAGATCTTAACCTACAGATGCATTAATTACAACGAGGTTAAGATGTTTCAAAATCATCTGCATCTGTGGGCAAGATCAAAACCATTAATCGGGTTAGGCCATCTAGTATCTATCTGGTCCTACCCAATGGATGTCAAGCACTGAATTTGGGAATGAGCATGTAGATTCACATGTGAGTGGTCCTCGCAAATATATATGTGCATGTGGTTCTCTCCCTCTTAGATGGAAAAGTACAAAGTGAGAGTGTACATTACCAAGGCCTCTTAAAGAAACAAGTTGACCAAAATACCTCTCATTTAAGCTAAAAACAAAGTGAAAGTGTACATTATATTGTGAGATCATGCCTTACAATTGGCCATGGTGCTTGATGCAAAATGTGGGTAAAATAATCAAGACAACTTGGGCTCGAGTGGTGATTTACATATTGGATTTGAAAAGTGAGGGGCAACTTGTCAAACAGGTGAGCAGGACAAATCTGCTTGCAGGACATGGCACTCTTCTATGGAGATGATCTACATTGAAGGAAAATAATTGGCCTGAAATATTAGTAAAAAATTGCTATGGTTGGCCTTATCTGTATATCAAGGCCACATTGTTATGTGGATGGGCTCAGTATTGACCTAGTTTAAATTGTGAATGTGGATGGCTAAAACAATGATTAATTGAGCATCAATTGATAAATTATGCTTAGAGTCTCATGATGTGCACTCATTAACAATGGTAAAGCGCTTGATTTGGTGTCATGGTCCAAACATGGGTTCACCAGTTTTCCATGCCTCGTTGAAGACATTCGATAAAAATTGAAATGATACAGACCATGCCATGCTTACTAGGCGCATTTAAGGTGAATGAGATCACGCTTTTTCTTTAAAACGCATAACAAAATAAAGAAATTTGGAGCCCAACTGGGTGTTGGTGGAGTGAAATAAGGCATCGATTTACTCCCATTTGTCTTGTGTTCGAAATTTGCATTAGATTTGTCCGATATGGATTTGTGTAGATTTAGCGGCCGTCATCGGAGGAATAGTTATGTTGGATCAAAGTCTCTATGAATACCCACTTCATTAAAAAAAAAAAAAAAAAAAAATCAATTTGGATGGTACATGCTTTAGCATTGCCGCATCTTAGATGATGCATGTCACTTCATCATTGTAAACCTGGGCGTGTTTGGTAATTTTACTAATAGAGTAAAGTGAAGTGAAGTCATTTTTGTATAACTCACTTATACATTCTTTTTATTTCTTCACTCCACTTTATTTTAAAAGTAAATTACCAAACGGGCCCTAAGGTTTGTTTGTATGAAGACAAATTGACAGGTGAAGAGTTTCCATCCAGTGGAGAAATGAGCAGCGATTTGAAGGTGGAAGCTCTTCTTGCCCCCATTCTATCGGCTATTCGTTGTGTTTGAAGCTTACCAAAGAAAACCATGTATGAGGAAAAATATCTTACAAAAAGTTCTAGAAAATCATAACTTTGTCATGGTAAATGGCCCCTTTGCTTGAAGGGAACTGCACTTTTGGTCCCTTCGAGTTCATGTTGACTTAAAGAGAGGGGCCCTTAACTCGCCACATCACCAGATATTGGCTACAACCACTTAAAAGAGCAAAACGCCCCTCACTAATAATTACTAAGGCAGTTTCTTCCTTACTCGTTTCTATTAGAAATTTCATTGTGTTGGATAATTTATGGGTTAGACAAAACTCTGAATCCATTGAGTTGTAATTTTATAATTCTTTTAGAATGAACTATGATTGTGTCGCCAGAAGATCTAAAGTGAAAACATAGAAGAAAACTCGGAAGACAGTTAGGCTCTGGCGCTAAAACGGATCAAGACAGAACTTATGATTGCTATAGTGAAAATACGCTTGGCTAGAGTGAAGGTATAATGAAGGCCCAAGGCAGAAAGGGGTCTCGCTATAACGAGCCTAGTATTTTGTGTCTGCGCGAATTAGGTGTTCTTTCCCAGTTGAATTCAAATTATTATTATTATTCCACTCAAACTGGAAATCTAAGGCACAAATTTAAGGGTTATATGTTCGGTGTTTCTCTAAATTAAAAAAAAAAAAGACATCTTGTCTCTTATTGTTCTGAGCAAGAGAAATCTAAAAGAGAAAATCCTTCTCTAGAGCTGTCATTGGGAAAATTATTATGAAGAGTTGTTTAAAAGATTTGTTGGCTTCTACTTTCTTCTATAAGATCTGAGCATCTTCATTCTTAATATGTTATTGGAGGATCAAGCATGGAGCAGTGTGTAGCAAGTAGTCGTGGCAGCGAAGAGTTATGCAAAAATAACTACAGTCCTTAAGTCGGTGTACTAACTGAGAAAGGGAATTGTAAGTATATCTTGTAACCGTCCAATAGTGATTGATTTTTATGATCGTGAGTTTTCTTCCTGGATAAGGTTTCCACATAAAAGATTGTACATGCCTTCTTATAGTGTGGGATTGGTAGATTTGATGGCTAATTTATATTGTTTTTATTCTGCTATATTTATTTTTGGGACTAACATCCATTCTAGTAGATAAAAAGGGCACATTCAGTTTCCTCATTGAAGAGGAAAAAGATACCTCCATTATTTCTCCTCAAGTTGTCTTCTTCGATTACCTGTATAAGTAGAAGGTGAGGACGAAGAAAGGTAAAGTAATCACCATCTTCTTCACTTCCTTCCATTATCCGTGTGTTGACCAAGTAAGAAACCTTTGAGGAAATAGAATTGGAAAGTGGAAGAAGCCATTCTTGAGATGCAATCAGTCTTTTTTTTTAGTTAACTCATCAAAGCCAGTGATAATAAGGAGTGATTAGAGTAGGATGAATTCTAGTAAATTTGCTCTGGGCCTCTTGCCGATACACGATATCATCTCAACTTCGTAAATTATAGCAGACATATGGCACTCAATCCAGAGCTTCCGCAACAGTAATATAGCTACAGTTCATAGTGAAATAGGTTCCACTAGATATGTATGTGAGGAGTGAACGAAATACGGTGGAAATATAGATTAGATGTAAACTTTCTTAGGATTTGATTTACGAGAGTAATAAGCATGTTAGTAGTAATTCTCCTCTAAAAGCAAATTCATAATAAGAGACAAGAGGTTTCCCAAATATAAAAAAAACCTCATCATTCCACTTTTCCCTTCATCCATACAACTTAGGCTGCAAATAGACCAGCACCCTTTGATTTGTGATGCATGCCAAGTTTTAGATGATGTTTTAAGTCCAATATATGGGCTGAGCTTCAGCCCACATGCCTGATCAGAGTGAGGCTCAGGCCAGCATCTCGAGTCACTTATAATGTCTATTATTGATAGATATGTCTGACCAGGCCATATATTGTACTTTCATTAGTGAAAATTGGCCCTGGTTCTGCCAACCTTGTTGCTTGGCCCATACGGCCCTAAAATCCAGTCCAAAGGTTTGGTTCGGACCATGCCTTGGCCTGGCCTACTTTAACTCTAATAAAGCCTCAAGAAGTAAAAAAAAAATGTGTGGCATATAAAGTTGGTGGGGGATTTCCTATGGGAACCCTCTATGCTGAGTTCTTTTTTTTTTTTTTTCTTATTGATATCTGTATTTTGGGGTGTTTAATTTTTTGGATGGTCGGGATTGAAAATCGCGCACATGCAGTACTCCTGTAGGTGAGGATTTTGCTACAGTTAACCACATTGATCTGAATAATATATTCCTGCAGATTATCTGCCAATGAGAATTTGGCCATGTTTGGACCATCTATCCTTCCAATCAATGGACTTCCATTCACCTAACCGGGAACCAACCTCCCCTTTTTATTCCCATTTCTATACCTCCATATTAAACTAATGTCAGCGCAGTTGTATGGTATAGCCTGTCATGGGGAAAATTTCCAATCAAACTGAATTTTGATTTAGTCCCAATCCACACCCAAAAAACTGAGACAGTTTGAATTTTATCAACAACTCGACAAGGAAGCATCTTATACTTGCTGCATGTAAATCTAAATGGCACACTCCTGATTAGAAATGAGCAGTCCAAGAAAGGCTGAGCTTTGAATCAATTTTGTAGTGCATAGACAAAATCATAGTTTCTTCCAAAATAAATTTCCATTCTTCTATCATAATTTTTCCTCTCCCTCTCTCTCTCTCTCTCAAAAAAAAAATAATAATAATAAATTTGAGATACTGGCATAAAGGGTATTAAATCCAAGTCGATATGATTGCAATTAAGGCCCTTGCTCAATGTTAATCAAGTTAGATTTCCATGAAACTTTCATCCTTATCCAATAAAATACATCGAATAATATTTAACGGGCAGACCTTTGATTGTAAAATAACAAAGCACATGTCTATTTGCAGTTGTCAAAAAGAAAGATCTTATTATATGTCAATTCTCCTTAACAAAATCACTACAGCAGGCTACCAATCAACCCAATTCACTGCCAAAAGTTGAAAAAAAAAAAGAAGAAAAAGAAAGGAAACAAAAACAAAAAACCAACACAACAACAACAAATTATGAGAAGAAGGAGAAGAAGAAAAACAAAACACACACACCAAACCAAACCAAACCTATAACAACAGAAAACAGCAGGGGACCCTTCAAGAATTACTGTATCAATCAACCAGCATAGATGTGAAAACCAACGGCCAAGATGAGGATGGTGAAGATGATAAAGAAGATGAGTGTGTGGATGGCAATGGCCTTGCCATTGGTCTGTAAGCCGCCAAACTCCACGCGTCGGGTGTTACCCGGAAGCTGGAAGAGAAGCCCAGGTGAGAGGAGTATGAAGAGTAACAACCCAATTACAATAGGTGCCCAGTCTGCCATTGCAATCTTTTTTACTATGATCACACAACCAATGCAACACCAAGCTGTGATCAGAACTGAATAAATGAGTGAATTGAAGGCTTTAGGTTGGTGAGTCAAGGAAGTAACACAGATAGATTCACTTGTTTGGACTTTAGAATCAATTGTAGGGGAAGAAATAAGGTTGGGTTGCTTCTCCATGGAGCACAGAATTTGATACTGTTGGCTTTGATTAGAATAGTGACAGGTTATGGACTTTAGCAGTGGAATAGAGTGCAGGGGTGAAAAGGGGTCCACTGGAAAACCCAATACCTGATGGGTGCTAACTGAAATAAAAATAATAATTGTCATAGGCGAAGAAGAGAAAATAACAAATAACAATCAATGCCTTGGGTTGTGAAGCTTCAATGTGTTTGGGCATGCTTAGATTATATATATTTCCTTTTAAAAGGTCATATGTTGCAATTGCCAACTGGAGAGGGGTAACTTGATCTTAGGAATGAAAATGGGTATCCAAAAAGGGGATATAGCACAAACTGAAAAGGGGGAAAGTGGAAAAAAGAAAGAAGGATAAGAAGATGGAAAAAAAAAAAAAAAAAAAACAGAAAAAAGGGTATGGGTACTTGATCCAGATTGATTAGATAAGGCTCTTATGATGATGGCAATGGTGTTGATGAAAAAAAAAAAAAAAAAAGATTGTAATATTTATATCAAAATAAAAGTATTTGTGCTCAATTTGGCCAAGATATAAGCTTTTGATTTTGATCTGAACAAGCAATCCATCCAAACTTAGCAATCAATAGGGAACCACCTGATAGTCACTAATCCCAAGGATTGACACACATCCAAATGGACTGAACCGTTAGATCGAGGGTTGAATATATTTTTTAATATGAAGCCATTAAACTTGTGGGCCATAGATGAAGGGGTTAGAGGAATGAGTTTGGAATCAAACTTGATACTTGGGGTGGTCTCACATAGATCTTTCCATCCCCCCTGGAAATATATATCTCCAAATGAGGCCCACAATTGGGCCCCATAAAAAAGTTCTCACATAATATGTGAGAATAGTTCCCACCTGAATGTTACCCTTATTTATTTATGGTAGATGAGTCTTTAGGGCTAGTTTGTTACTTTTCTAATATGGTAAAAGTCAAGTAAAGCTTTCATTTTTCAGACAAGATGTAATATCAAAAGCACTTTAATTCAAAACCCCATCCATCTTTTTCAAAAAAAGTAAAAAAGCAACTACCTTTATCCACTAAAATAAAAATAAAAATAAAAACTTCACTTTCCCTTATAAAAAGTCAAAATGATTTCATAACAAACAACTAAAAATAAAATACCATCATAACCCACTTATAGTTTATTCTTTCTTCAAAATCAACTTTACTTCACTTGACTCTATTAGTAGAGCTACCAAACTGGCCCTACGATTATTAAGGTATAGTAAGTCCCATATGGACTTCAAGTCCCTATTAGTACTTTACCCAAAAAAAAAAAGAGTCTCTATTAGTAATTTTGGTTCCAAGTACAATGCAGAGTACAGACACAACACTAACTCAAAGGAAACGGATCCCCTGTTTGGACCAAGTAGGAGGGTGCCACATGAGAAAAGAATTTTTTTTTTTTTTTTTTTTTTTTGGAGGAGATGAGATGTCATTGATTTGACATCCCTCCCCATGTGGCACCCCCTGATTGGATTTCCCTGTTTGGACCAAACAGGGGATCATTTTCCTAACCCAAATTGCATTCATCCCAGCTGATCTCTTGAAAAGCCAATCGTTTTATCTCATTACGAAGATGCTTTTGATTGATTGATAAAGTTAATCCACGCTGATTTATACGTTATATTCATAAATAAAGTGGGAAAATATTGTATAAATATTTTTTTTGTTAGATCCAATATGATTTGCAATTCAAATCAAACCTATGGATCCTGATTTATGCATTAAACATTATATGATCTCAAAAATATAAGAGCATACATTGCACTATGATCTTGATGATGAGCAGGAATTGGGTTTTCTCCTATCTCCCTTATCACCCACTCCAATATGCGTGAAGTTGATGAGTAATTTTTAGATCTTGTAGGTTAAGAGAGAGGACCGGAAAACCATATATATAGATAAGCCCTAGGAAAATTTCTTCCCATTAAAGAAATCTAATAAATGTAAGTTTTCTTAATTCCTTCAAATCAGTCAACAAGAGTCCTATTTAATTGGGTTTACTAAAATTTAATCCAAGATAAACTTGGTAAAACCAAAAATTAAAAAGGGAGAAAGTAACTTAAATTAGTCGGCTCAAACCGTGGGTCCCAACAGTGTTGCACATGTGGTAATGAGGACCACTAACATCTAACATTTTTAAGTAATTATTAACCTACTTGTGTAGGTGATAAACTATTACCTATATAAATAAGAAGGTGCTAGTTCACTTGCAACATGGCGTCGTTGGGTGTGCCAAAGGTAGCAGAGTTGGAGGAAATAAGCAGATCCTCATCGTTGATATATGAAGAAGAATTTTAATGAACGATGATGACAATGAGGAACCACTCCTCAAATCTCAAGTCTAATTAAAGAAATGGTGAGAGAGACTCATGGGAAGTGAAAATGAATCCAAACGGTTTTTATTTTATTTTATTCCATACACTATTTTACACAAACTTTGTCCTTCTTGTCCCCCCAAACGTCATAAAAATCCAAAGTTTCTGCTCCTATGGAGCAGTGGGAAAGGATCTATATCCTCTGTTTCTTCCAAACAGGGAGCACTGTTTTGGACAAGATCAGGGGTCGCCATGTATGGGGGCGGAGGAAAGAGAAACAATTAACATGGCGACTCCTGATTTATCCAAACAGTCCTCTTCTTTGGACGAAACAGGGGATCCATTTAAACAACCACCATAATCATAGTAATAATCATAATCATAATCATTATTATAATGAACACGCAATTATTATTATTATTATTATTATTATGATAAAGGTTTAGATTCTATATATTTGGATGGGACATGATTTTGTAATTCCTCTCATGTATGGAGCATAGGAATCTTTACGTTGCTTTAAGAAAGGGAAAACTCCAGGTTAGTTAAGAGAAAGATGGAAGAAACTTGATTCCCTGAACTTGCTCTACTTTCCAACACATTCTCTCTCATCTCAATCTTTTCCCTCCCTCCAAAATCAGCTTTAAAACATCTCTCCACACATCAACCACGCATCATCTCTCTCTCTCTCTCTCTTCTCCACATCTCTCTTTCATTTCTTCTTCTTCTTCTTCTTCTTCTTCTTTAAGTGAGAGTCTTTATAAGTGTTGCATTACAATGTCGGATTGGGGACCTGTTTTCGTCGCTGTTTCTCTCTTCATACTCCTTACGCCGGGACTCATCTTTCAGCTCCCCGGTCGAAGCAGATTCATCCAATTCGGGAATTTCCAAACGAGTGGGATCTCAATACTGGTGCACTCGATCCTCTACTTTGCCTTCATGTGTATCTTCTTGTTAGCTGTTCACATTCATGTCTACATAGGCACTTAAGAAGCAACGAGAGAGACATTTATGTTGTAACTAGTAACTCGAACTGGGAGATGTATTTTTCTTTCACGTTTGCATTCTTTCTCTTGTATTTGATTTGCGTTGGTTGAGTTTCCTCTTTTGCTATTTTTGTCAATAAGCACTCCTTGCAATTTGTTGCACTCTTGTATGTAAGGCTCTTGCATGCATGTAGCATGTTTAATGGTTTAAACCACTGTTTCAGCTCTTGTATGTGATGACAGAAAGATCATGTTCTTAGTAATAGAACAATTGTAACAATGGGATATCAGGTTTTCTATTCTTTTGGCTTCTTGGTATGTTGGTTTCTTGGGTGGTTTGGTGTATATGAGAACTACTAAATGGGTGGTGGACCTTCACCCAGAATGGGGACCCAACCCTAATCTTACTATGAATTTCACACTTTAGGTCGACCCAATTAGGGGTGTTCACGGGCTTGGGCCCATCCCAGCAGCCCGTTTTTGGTTGGTCTTGGATATGTAATTTGCGCCTGCTTAATAATTGGGCCTGGCTTGGATAAGTGAAAGAAAGCCCAAAGTTTGGCCCGGCCTGTTGATATAAGGAGTGTAGAAAGCCCATAAAAATGATCAAAAGACCGGTTCAGCCCAGGCAGGTTGACTAAATGGGCGGTCTAGGTCTTGGGGTGGGGCTGGGCCTGGATATGCCTCTGCCCGAAGCTGCCCAGCCCATGAACTGCCGTAGACCCAATTTACCTAGGGCAGCCCATGAACAGCCGTAGACCCAATTTACCTGGGGCACGTCTTTTTTCAAGGAACATTGAATACAAAGAAATTCATTGTCAAATGGGCTGGGACAATAGATTATTGAAGGGGTGAGTGGTGAAGCACATAAGGTCGAGATGTAGATGGGACCTCATTGATGGCAAGGATCAATTCCCATCTCTCCTTGACTCATTTCTAATTGGAGAGGAGATTAAATTTATTGGCCAGTTTTGGATATTCACCTTCTACTTCTAGAAGTAAGTAAAAGGACTACAGGGAATTCAATTAGATGAATCAAACAGAGTCTTAAACATTAAGTATGGTTTGACATTACCAACCTGATTAATAAATGGGTTGTAATTGGGTGGGGCCTGTACTTTCTTTTTCATCCATCAGCCCAATCAGGACCCAAAACAGCCCAACTGATTGCATGTTGCCCCACCAACCAGGCCTTTGCCCAACCCAGAAAATCAGTTCGAATTTATCTTTGTAACTTCCCCAGGTTCAATTTGGGTTGATATATCTGACCCGATTGGTAAACAGATTGAGTTAGGCTTAGGCGATTAGAGCAGTTAAACCAACCCTAACTTGACCCAATGCAACCCATTCTGTTGCTGCCTCTATATAAAAAGTTAAAAGTATGGGTGTATTATGCAGCCAAAACATAAAGTTTTGGCTAAAGAAGTCCATGGGCTTGAATTCCGCCCTGATCCAGGTCTGTTTAGGTGGGCCAGGAGCCACATTTGGTTCCAAAGGGGCGGAGCTGAATCCATGTTTAGGACCCAAAATCCTCAATGGGCCAGATCTAAGCATAGTATATTAACTCCATACAGTTGAAGGTAACTATCTCAGTTCTCAACCCCTTGTGCGGCCCACTCGGATGAAATCATTGTGGGATAAAAACAAGCTTAACTTGTTTAAGTTAATCTTCTCCTACCAAAAAAAAAAAGAAAGAAAAGAAAGAAAAGAAGAAGTTAATTTTTAAGGACAGTGTTCTCCTCGAACAGACAACATATTATGGCTCATGGGGCCCACTTAGATATACGTTTCTAAATCAAGAATATGACAGATGGACATGTCTCCTTATGAACAAGGGGAATATGAAAAACTAGCCCCACCAGATTATCCTAGCCATTGAATTAACTCTTTTAAAATCTAATGACATCTTAACCATAGATTTTTTTTATTTTTTATTTTTAACTCAATCCAATGTTGACTTCAAAGCCTGAACCCAGCCCTTGTTTTAATATAGCTTTAGTTTCAAGCTTGACAAGCTAGCCGGTCCATTCCCAACTACAATCCTACAATGAGTATGGATGGCAATGTGGTTCAAGTATTAATGGAGGCATCCCCGGAACAATTCCTATTAGGGGTGGGTTTGGTATAGTGATTTTCTTTTATTCATGGCAGGTTTTTTGGTTTAGATGTTCCAATGCACGAAATCCATATATCATATATATTTATTTAATAAAAACAATACTCATATGGAGAAGGTAGCCATAGGAGAAGGTGGCGTCTTCAGTCTCATCTCAACCACACCCATTTCCGTGAAATTTATATCTTTTAAAAATTAGAAGCTTCAAATTCAACCTAACTCGATTCCAAACCGCACGGGAATGGTATCGTCATGAGGCGGATTAGGTTTGGATGAAGAAAAAAAACTGAAACAGGTCGCATTTGGGCTTACCCCTAGCCCATACCAAACCTGCCCCATTGCCATCTCTAACAATGAGACCAATCTCCGGTCAAATAGTTCCAAGGAGGTTACGAGAAAAGGGAGAGGAGAGACTAAAATAGCCAAAACTGATGAGGGAGTTTTGATGAATTGATAGAAAGCATAAGGGGTATACTTGTAAAATATCTTCCTATAAAATGAATTCTAATCCAAACTTCAAACCCCGTCTCCTTCCTCTAACAGATCAGGTACTATTTCTATTCAATTCTCTCTGTCTCTCCATAAATTTTCATTGTTCTTAGATCTCACTGTAATTATGGGGCGTTTGATTAGGTTTTTGGTTTGGACAGTTACTTTTATCAAATGCTAGAAGAAAACTAAAAATCAAGATTTTATAGCAAGCATCTTTCGGGTCAAAGGTGTCACCTTGAACACATTTTGTTTTTTTTTTTTTTTTTTTTGTTAATAAAGTGGCACTTGGCCCACTTGCATTATGTGAAAAGGTCAGAGGAATAACCAATGATGAAACTATTAGATGAGTTTACTTGGTTAGTTTTATTGCAATTTACATATATTTGTCCCATGGAATTGAATTCCTAAGAATTCTAAAAAAAAAAAAGAAGTATTTTTACTAGTGGCTACAGGTGAATATTCATAAATGGCTATCAAATAATATTCTTCTTAATGGAAAATTAATCAATGAGGAGATGGAAATGCTTTACTGGGGTCCGGGGTGATGGATCGGTAATTGATTTTCATTTGCCCTCAATAGTCAATACATTTTTCATCAAATGAGAGATTATTTGTTAGACATTTATAGATATTCACTTTTATTTCTTTAATTTTAGCTATTTTTATAAACACATTTGTTAGAATTCTTGGGGATTCTATTCGATGCAAACAAATGGGCCCATATGGTTTTCATTATTAATTATAAATAATTTATAAATCTTATCGATCCCATTTGCCACTTTTCAACTTTATCATTGCCATCAACTTGACAATTATGGGTACAGTTTAAGCACGTTCATTGTTAATTAATGTTTATAGTATCATGAACATTTTTTTATGGTTTGTTTAAACTATAGTTGAGATTTTTATTTTTCCATGATCTTAAAATAAATTTTTCTATGGTAACCACTTGAAGTGATTGCAGTTGCACCACAGGTTAAGGGCGAAAGAAGATAAAAGAAAGATGAAGCAGATAATTTCTGCTGCGCTTATATGGTTCTTCCTTTTCTTCACCACCCTCACTCTCATTCAGGTACCACATCCACTACAATTACTCTATTTCCCTTCTTTCTTATGGTGCCTCCCCTCTGCTAGTAATTTCACCAAAAGTATATTATATGATTGAATGTGGATTGGTTTTCGGAATTGTGATAAATATTTCTTGGCCTTTCAGTTTTCCTGTTTGCATTAGAACTGTTGGCTTGATTTAGAAAGTAGAGATCAACTACTCCTTACAGTAGTGCCGACATGCATTTAAAGTTATTAAGTTGACTTGAATCCACAATCTCAAGATTGCAATAACGACGGGTTTCCAGCATGCCACACAGTCTCATCTAAAGTTACACAATTTAATAGAAGAAGCAAGTTGTGATTTTAGTTTTAGAGGAGTCCTTTTTTATAATCTTCATTTCTTCCAGAGCAACCAATTCCGAATTGCTTGTGTTTTAATTTGCCAAGTAGTATGGAAGATGTTGAAGTGTTCATTGTCATCAACGCTTTAATTCATGTTTTAATTTCAGGCAACGGATGATCTGAAAGAAGTGACAAATAAAGTTTATTTTGATATTGAGATTGCTGGCAAGCCTGCTGGTATAATATTTTTGTTCATTCCAATACATAAATTTTGTGACTGTGTATTCAACTAACATAATTTGTGTGGTGAGAGCCTGATGATTTGATTTCTTCCAGGTCGTATTGTTATGGGGCTCTTTGGGAAAACAGTGCCTAAGACAGTAGGCAAGCTGATGCATTTCATGAATTTCTTGTGTTCTATTCCTCATTCTCCTTGGCATATGACCCTTTCACATTATCAGCTCCAGTGATCTCTTTTGGGTTTTGAACTAATTAGCCCTTTCACATTATCAGCTCCAGTGATCTCTTTTGTGTTCTGAACTAATTAGTATTTTTTGTTTTTTTGAATTTATGTTTCAGAAAATTTTCGAGCACTTTGCACGGGTAAGCCAATATCGCGTCTTTTTTCCTTTAATTTATCGGCTAACATTTGAATTTATCGCATCTAGATACTCAGTTTGAGATGTCTTATTCTAAAATTAACTTATTAGGATTGATACATAATCGGGATCATATGAGGATTTCCCCGCAGGCTGCCCGTGATGTCTTATTCTAAAATAAACTTGTTAGGGTTGATATAGAATCGGGATCAATTTTAATACAGCAGTTCCCATTGCAGGTGAAAAGGGTATTGGAAAAAGTGGAAAGCCTCTTCACTACAAGGGAAGCATATTTCATAGAATCATTCCCGACTTTATGGTCCAGGGTGGTGATATTACACGTGGAGATGGATATGGAGGAGAATCCATATATGGACCTAAATTTGACGATGAGAACTTCAAACTGAAACACACTGGTCCAGGTGAGTAGCAGCACTTTACTGTATTTGGCTTTTTAAACCAAGGCAAGCTAACTTGGCAGCTGAAGTGAACCCCTTTCATTTTTTTTTATTTTTTATTTTTTACAGGAGATGTATCAATGGCAAATGCTGGTCCTGATACAAATGAATCGCAATTCTTTATTTCAACTGTAGATACAAGCTGGTAACTGCATGTTCTGACCAGCCATTTTGAGATAATTTGTTCATTTCCTAGGTTATGGCATGTCATTAACTGCCATGGGTCACCTTAAACAGGTTGGATGGTCAACATGTCCTCTTTGGGAAGGTGTTATCTGGAATGGATGTGGTGAAAAAGATTGAAGCTGAAGGGCAAGAAACCGGCGAACCCAAGAAGAAAGTGGTAATTTCAGACAGCGGCGTGCTGCCACTGTGATTGCTATTCGACTGTTCTGCTCAATAATAATGGCTCATTTCTATAAATGGAGGTCTAGGCATGAAAATATGCGAGATCTCTTCTTCTGCTCCTTCTCCTTCTCCTTTTCTCGCTAGGTTGGTGACCTTTGAGGACTTGGTATTGTTGCTGGGGTATTGATAGTTAATTTTCTAATTGCAACACTTCTCGTGCTCATGATCTCAAGTATTGGAGACGTGTGGGAACCATGTGATGGTTAGATGAGTGAGCAGATTTGATATGAACTCGGATTATTGTTCCATGGAATGAGTCTCCTGCAGTTGAATGGGGTGAAATTTCTACCCTACCAGCAGATTGTGAATGTCTCATTAGAGCCTTCAGAATGCACATTGTGTTGAACAAGATTATGCTTCATTAGGTTCTTGATATCATGCATGCTGATTAAGATGAAATAATGAAGAAGCATATTTATGACTGTAAATCAGCTATGCTCTCTCTATCTCTCTCTCTCTCTCTCAACAATAATTCTATAATAACAACGTATCATCCTAAAATAGTTCCATGTAGTGAATTGCATTTTCAATCCTAAAAAAATAAGAAGATTAAAGACCCTATGTACCTTGCTGTAGGAAGACAAAAAAAATTAGAATAAAAATGGTAAAAACATAAAGAAAGATAAAGTCCTAGAAAAGAAACAGGAATACAAAGAAAGGAGCATATTTTTAGATTAAAAAAGGAAGAAACTTATGCAATATCACACAATTTATATTTTATGCGATGTCATAGAGTCAATAAAAAGAAATAAATTTATGTAATATCGCACAATTTATTAACTTTATGCAATATTGCATGGTGAAGGCCATTCTTGTCTATAATTATAGTTTTGGGAAAATTTTAAAATTTGGTAAGCAAGAGGGAAATCCATCTCTATACAATCAAAATCTATTTTCTTTTATTTTATGTTCTCTCTGAATTCCTTAATCAGAAATCTTCTAATTTGACACTTATCTGGACATTGGTTACCATTAGATTTTATCAAAGTAAATCTTCATGTTAAATAGGATCATTTGATTGTCATTAACTGCAAAAACCCTTTTACCCAGTAAAAAAGTACAAATCCTACATATGCCCTTATCTTTTCACTGCTTTGAATTAGCAAAATCCCAGGCGCCCTCGGAGGGTATACCAACCTTTTATTTAGTTGGGATCATCTGTTGCAGCTATTACAAAGGAATGTGGGATGCATTCTGAGATCTCAGTTGTGGGACCACAAAAATATAAATGGGACCGTTAAAAATGAATCCCATCTTTGATGACATCATTAGATTTTACTTTTACTTTAATAGGAGTGGATCCCAACGTAAGATTGATAATGCAACTGACATTGATGTGACACTGTTGCTGAGGTGGTGTCAATTAGGGCTGTCAAAATGCCACATGACCCGTTAACACGACACGAACCCACACGATATTAACGGGTTTGGGTCGTTAACGGGTCAGACCCGTTAACACGTTAAGTTAATGGGTCGTGTACGAATTAAACCAGTAACCCGTTAACAACGCGCTTAACTCGTTAAATTTTTTTACTCCCTAAATGTAACTAAAATTAATTTATATTCATAAAGAAGAAATTAAAATTTATTGTTTTATAGTGGGGTTTTAGGTGAGATCCACTCGAGAACCTTATTTACAGTTTCATGTGGCTTATATATTTTTCTCCTTCTATTTTTGTATACTTTTTTTTTTAATTTTTGAAATGATTTAATTACTTAATGGGTTAATGGGTTTGGGTCGTGTAACTCATTAAATTAACGAGTCGTGTTTGGGTTGAATTTTTTGACCGTTAAGTTAACGGGTCGTGTACAGGTTGAAGTGATTTTAACTCGAATTCTTTAATTTGAAACCCGAATTCGTGAACACGACACGATTGATGGCCCTAGTGTTAATCACATTTCCATTATGGCTCAATAGGATGGTAGGACCCATTGTTGAAATTCATCTTGAGCGGTCTGGTTTACTTCTATGTGGGCCTCAAAACAGAGATCTCATTAGACGACTCCTTGTAATAGTTGCTGCAAAACAAGGGATCCATACCCACCTTCATTTGACAAGTGCCTTCCCGAAAATTCTTCGCCTCTTATTACTACCATGAGCCCTACCTGCCCAGGGACATAATGCAACCTCAAGGTTGCAATAGTGAATGCTCTCTATTGCATGATGAGCTCGTGTGGGGGTTTGTTTGTTTGACAGTAAAATATAAGAATTGAATACATAGAATATATATATATATATATATTTTTTTTTTTATGTTGCTAATTCTCAATCCTTTGGGGTGGACTAATCCCCTCCGGGCCTAGAAGGAAGCTGGGTATTCAACCTCTAGCTCCAAAAGAGGGAGGAACTGTGGTCCTGACTACTCGGCCAACCCCTTGAGATATAGATGTGGCCTTGACTTTTAATGATCAAATAAGCTCCGATGAAGCATAGACGTGGCCTTGACTATTAGGATTTGAACTACTACTGAGATGGGAGGTTAATTATTGATCAGTTTTTAATATACACATTTAATTCTTCGTTCTTAGGAATTTAATCATCCAAACATTAAATGCAATACCATGGTAATCACTAGCTTGATAGAAGAAGATCAACTAAACTACAAGCAAAATCTTCTTGGACCAGAGCAGTGCCCTAAGCCTATCCTGCTAAGTTGATTTGGTACAAACCGTTTGTGAGATATTATTCCCTTTTAGTCGACCTGTTGGTTATGGGGCACTGATGACCCAATCTCACTAACATTAAAAAGAGGCACAAATAAATAAAAAAAAAAAAAAAAAGAGCAATTCAAAAATTAACTAACCTAAAACCTAAGCTTTGCAACCAATATCTGATCAAATTACTGATATTTCAAATTCAACCTAACCCCAATTCAAATGAGGCGCGTTGGATTTGGATAAAAAGAATTGAGGCAAGTCCGATTTTGATTTACCCTAGTACATATCAAATCCATCCCGTTGACGTGTTTAAGTCGATGAGACCAATATCCAGTCAAAAACGTTTTAGAAAGGGAAGAAGAGAGACAAAAATACCCAAAACTGATGGGTGAGTTTTGTGAGATTGTTAGAAAGCATAAGGCGCCTACCTGTAAAAATAGCCAAAACTGATGGGTGAGTTTTGAGAGATTGTTAGAAAGCATAAGGCCCAAAACTGTAAAAATATCTTCCTATAAAATCAATGCTAACCCTAACCTCTAACCCCGCCTCCTTCCTCTCCGCCTCTCTCTCTCTCTCTCTCTGAAGAATCTTCTGCTCTGTAGTTTCCACAGATCAGGTACGATTTCGATTCGATTCTCTGTCTCTCTATAAACCTTCATTGTTCTTACATATCACAGTTATTAAGGTTACGCTTCTTTTCTTATCATATTACGGTTTTGATCTAGGTTTTGATGAGGGATTTTAATTTGGGGCGTTTGATTAGGGTTTTGATTTGGACAGTTACTTTAAGAAAAATTAAGGAATGGGTTGTATATCAGCTGCTAGAAGATAACTAAAAATTCAATTTTTATAGCAAGTATCTTTGGGGTCAAAGGTGGCACCTTGAACACATTTTGGGGTTTTTTTTTTTTTTTTTTTTTTAAATAAAAGTGGTATTTGGTCTACTTGCATTGATGTGAAAAGATCATATCTGATAATGAAACTATTAGATGAGTTTACTTGGTTGATTTTTTTGCAATTTACATATAGGGCCCGTTTGTGTCATGGAATTTAATTCCTAGGAATTCTAAAAGAAAAATATTTTTAATAGTGGCTACAGGTGAATATCCATAAATGGCTATCAAATAATCTCCCCCTTAATGGAAAATGAATTGAGAGAGATGTAAAATGATTTATTAGGGTGGTGGATGGGTAATTGATTTTCATCTCCCTTTAATACATTTTCCATCAGAGGAGAGATTATTTGATAAACATTTAGGGCCTGTTTGGATAAATGAGGAGTAAAGTAAAATGAAGTGGATTTCACATGTGGAATGGAGTGAAGAGAAGTAGGTTGAAGTTAAAGTAGAATACTTCACTTCACTCCATTTGGATGCTTATTTTAAAGTTAAGATTTGGAGTATAATCCACTTTTACTCAAGGAAATGGAAGTAGAGTACGTGTTGCTCACAACATTACTTCATCTATCGGGCCCGACTCATCCTAATGGGGTAGAGTTGAAATTTTAGACTGCTAGGGCCCATTTAACTTCACTCTACTCTATTTTTTTGTCTATCCAAACGGGCCTTATGGATATTCACCTTTATTGCTTCAATTTTAGTTATTTTTATAAACACATTTGTTAGAATTCATAGGGATTCATTCAATTCGATGCAAACAAATGGGCTCATGTGGTTTTCTTTATTAATTATAAAGAATTTCTAAATCTTATCGATCCTATTTGCCACTTTTCAACTTGATCATTGCCATCAACTTGACAATTATGGGTACAGTTTAAGCACGTTCATTGTTAATGTTTATAGTGTCATGAACATTTATTTTTTATGCTTTGATTAAACTATGGTTGAATTCTTTATGTTGCATATCATGAAATATTTTGTCTATGGTAAACCACTTGGAGTTTTAAGGGTATTTCTGGAATTGGTTGCAGTTGCAGCACAGGTTAAAGGGAAAGAAGAGAAAAGAAAGATGAAGCAGATAGTTTCTGCAGCACTTATATGGTTCTTCCTTTTCTTCACTACCCTCACTCTCATTCAGGTACCACATCCACTACAATTAGTCTATTTCCCTTCTTTCTTCTGAAAACAATATATATATATATATATATATTTTATGTTAGTGTTCCACAGATTTGCTATTTCTTGTCTCTTTCTTTTAATACTCCCCTGCTTTTAATACTTCCCTTTATTATATCTAGTCTTTTTTTTTTTCCTTTACGTCTGCTTCTCTTTAATCCCAAAGAAGATTTCATGTTCTTGTTTTGAGCATCTTATCTACTTCTACTGCATGTCCCAGATTGGTTAGGCAACAATAGGGTTGGGTATCATATTCCCGAAGATGTCAGATAAAGGGGTCTTTCCTTTTCCCTCCAGTAATATCTTGGGAATGGTTTCCGCTTTTCTTCCAACATCCTTATCTGTCTGATCATATCAAAGCTCTATCCACCTCTGTTGACCTGTGTCTGCTATAGTGCCTCCCCTCTGCTAGTAATTTCACCAAAAAGTATATTATATGGTGGAATGTTGATTGGTTTTCAGAATTGTTATAAATATTCCTTTGCCTTTCAATTTTCTTGTTTGCATTCAAGCTGTTGGCTTGATTTAGAAAGTGGAGATCGACTATTCCTCAGTTCTGCTGACATTTAAAGTTATAAATATTTTTTCTTATTGGTAACTTGATTTGAATCCACGATCTCAAGGTTGCAATAGTGACCAGTCTCCAGCGTGCCACGGACTCTTGTGTCAAGTCACACAATTTACTAGAAGAAGAAATCTGTGCATTCGGTTTTAGAGTAGTCTTTTTATTTTAATCTTCATTTCTTCCAGAGCAATCAATTCTGAACTGCTTGTGTTTTAATTTGCCAAGTAGTGTGGAAGATGTTGAAGTGTTCTTTGTCAAATCAGCATGTGCTTGGATCGACGCTTTATTTCATGTTTTAATTTCAGGCAAAGGTTGATTTGAAAGAAGTGACACATAAAGTTTATTTTGATGTTGAGATTGCTGGCAAGCCTGCTGGTATATTTTTGTTTATCCCAATACATAATTTTTGTGTAGTACTGTGTATTCAGCTGACATAATTTGTGTGGTGAGCCTGATGGTTTGATTTCTTCCAGGTCGTATCGTTATGGGGCTTTTTGGGAAAGCTGTGCCTAAGACAGCAGGTGTGCCTTTAAATATATAACTGGGCTTTCAGAAACATTGACTTAAAGCTGATGCATTTCATGAATTTCTTGTGTTATATTACTCATTTTCCTTGGCACTATGCCTCTTTCACATTATTAGCTCCAGTGATCTCTTTTGGGTTTTGGAACTAATTAGTGATTTTTTAATTTATGTTTCAGAAAATTTTCGAGCTCTTTGCACGGGTAAGCCAATATCGCGTCTTTTTTTCCTTTAATTTATCAGTTAACATTTGAGTTTTATGTTCAACTAACATGGATACTTAGTTTTGGACGGCTTATTCTAAAATAAACTTGCTCAATGGACAGTTATCATTGCCAATGTCTTTATACATTTAAAGTAGAGAGTGGTACATCTTTTTCTTCTTTTTCCAGAATATAATCTCTGAGACTCTGACAACTTGCCATCATCAAGTTTCTAGTTTTTTTTAGTTTTATCGTAATCTTGTTAACCAATTTTTGAGCCCTTCAATTTAAGCTACTTGAAGCCAACATGATCTATTTTGTCAAACATGGGATCTTCTACTGTACCCTCTGATTTTTTATCCTTGGTTGATTAGTCTAGGCTGTTAGTTCCTCTATGTAATACTTTTTGAAAACCTTTCACTTGGGGATGAAATGGGCTGGGCTGGGTTGGGTCCATTGTGTATCGTTATTCAACCCTTACCAATAAAGGAGCAGTACTTGAACCTTTTACCCATACCCATATTTGAATTGAAACCTGTCCCCAAACCGGGACCCAAATTAAGTGCCTGGACTTTGACCCAGATTGTGACCCGAATACCTACATATATGTCATATATGGAATAATTTCAATATACATAATATGAAACTGTTGGAACTGTTGCATCTATGATATATGGCTACGACATACGGCTGTTGCATTGGATATGAAACTCATGGACCTGGATAGAATCAAAATTTTTGTTAGGGTTCAGCTCCATGCAGTGGACTGGGATTCGGACCTGAATTAAAATGGATCAAAATATTGAGGCCATAATATTTTTTCCTGGTCCTTTTTAGGGGCCTAATTTTCGTCACTACTCACCTTTTTAATTGGGAAATTTTGGACAAATGATGAGCTAAATGTTTTATTTTATTGGTTTTTATATTTTTCAACCAGTGATGAACATGTTACTCGTGCAATGTATATTAACAACCATGATCTTCAATTTTAATATACGACTTCCCATTGCAGGTGAGAAGGGTACCGGAAAGAGCGGGAAGCCTCTTCACTACAAGGGAAGCTCATTTCATAGAATCATTCCCAGCTTTATGATCCAGGGTGGTGATTTTACACTTGGAGATGGAAGAGGAGGAGAATCCATATATGGCCATAAATTTGATGATGAGAACTTCAAACTGAAACACACTGGTCCAGGTGAGCCTGCCTTTGCTTTCAGTCTAAGGCCTTCCCCATTACCAATAGTAGCAAATGAGTAGCAGAACTATACTGTATTTGGCTTGCAAGCTAACTTGGCAGCTGAGTTTCATTTTTCTTTTACAGGGATTATGTCAATGGCAAATGCTGGTCCTGATACAAATGGATCACAATTCTTTATCACAACTGTAACCACAAGCTGGTAACTGATCAACCGTTTTGAGATTTGTTCATTTCCTAGGTTATCGCATGTCATTAACCGTGATGGATCGCCATAACAGGTTGGATGGTAGACACGTCGTCTTTGGGAAGGTATTATCTGGAATGGATGTGGTGTATAAGATTGAAGCCGAAGGGCAACAAAGCGGCACACCCAAGCAGAAAGTGGTAATTTCAGACAGCGGCGAGCTGCCACTGTGATTGCTCTGCAACTGATCTGCTCCATAACAGTGGCTCATTTCCATTAATGGGAAGTGTCGGAATGAAAACTTCTTCATTTCTAGCTAGGTTGGTGACCTTTGAGGACTTGGTAATGTTGCTGGGGTATTGATAGTTAATTTTCTAATTGCAACACCTCGTGCTGAAATCTCACACTCTCAATATATATATATATATATGACAATAATTCTATAATAACAATGTATTATCCTAAAATAGTTCCACGTATAAATAGTAGTATACCATTTTGATATATCTTAAATGTCTCTTTAGAGCCCTCAGAATGCTCTCTGGGCGTCTTAAAAATAAAAAATAAAAAAAATTGTCTAACCGACCGCACCGAATCAATGGTTAGTAATCATGTTTCATGGTTTGGTTATGATTATTAAAATAGAAAATCCATGCCTTACGGTTCCGTTACAGTTTTTAATTTTGACTCACAATTATTAACTGAATCAAATCGTAAAATACAATTTGGTTAATTGTTTTTCTAAAATAAAACACACGGTTAACCAAACCGTTACACTAATAAAAAAAAAAAACTAAAGGGTCTAAATTAAATAAAATGACTTTACGTTAAGCCTCCTTTCCTCATCATGCTTTCTCTATGAATCTTTTTTTAATTTGTATTTTAATATTTTCCTTTAATATTTTCTTTGATATGTATAGATATTGCTTTTATATTGGAATGTATGGTTTTTTTCTTTTTTCTTTTTTAGCCTGTATTGAAATTAACCGTAACCAAATCGTCTAATACGGTAAACTATGATTTTTCAGGTTGCAATTACTATAGTCTTTAAAAATTGCACCCCCCCCTTGAATCGCATTTTCATCCAAAATAAAAGTAGATTAAAAGACCCTGTGTACCTCTCCGTAATAAAATTACAATAAAAATGGCAAAAATTAGAAAGAAAGAAAGATAAAGTCTCATAAGAGAAACGGGAATATAAAGGAAGGAGCACATTTTTAGATTAAAAAAGGTAGGAACTTATGCAATATCACAATTTATAATTTTATGCAATGTCACACGGTCAATGGGAAGAAATAAATTTATGCAATATCACACAATTTATTAACTATATGTTATATCGCATGGTGAAGGACATAGATTTGCAAAATATTTAAAATTTGGCAGTGGGAGGGGAATCCATCTCTATAGATAGCTATGCGCCTTTTGTTTTTGTTTTTCTCATTTTAATCAGAAATCTTCTAATCTGGACATTGGTTACCATTAGGTTTAGATTTTATCAAAGTAAAACTTCATATTATATAGGATCATTTGATTGTCATTAACCGAAAAAAACCCTTTTACCAAAAATAAATAAATAAAAAAAATATGAGTCCTACATAGGCCCTTTTTTTTTTTCAATTGAAATGCCACTGCCTTCAAATTAGCATTTATTCAAGTTGTTTGTTTGTTTTTTTTTTTTTTTTTTTTTCCGCGGATACAATTTCTGTTTTATAATACTAAAAAAGTGTCGAAAGTGAGAATTTACAAACGCAGCTCTCTGACAGGTTATAACCCTATGATAACACTTTATTTAGTTGGATGCATTCCGAGATCTCCATTGTGGAGCCCACGAAAAGATAATTGGGACTGTTTAAGATGAATTACATCTCCAATGATGTCCTTCGATTTTACTTTGATAGGAGTGATTTTGCTTTAATAGGAGTGGTTCCCAATGTAAGATTGATAATGCTGAAGTGGTGTTAATCACATTTCCATCATGGCTCAGTAGGATGGTGGGACCCATTTCTGGGATTCATCTTAAATGGTCCGGATTATTTTTTATTGACCCCAAAATAGAAATCTCGTTACACAATTCCACGTAATAGATGCGGGGCAGGATATCCATACCTACCTTTTTTTTGACTAGTGGCTTCCCTGAAATGCTACATGTCTCACTACTACCATGAGCGCTACCTGCCCAAGAATTGAATGCAACCTCAGAGTTGCAATAGTGAATTCCTTCTATTGCATTATGAGCTTGTCTCTGTCTCTTAAGATTTTTGTTTGTTTGACAGAACATAGAAGAATTGAATATATAGGAAAAAATTAGTGATGAAATAAGCTCCAACAGTGGATTATAAAAGATGTAAGGTGTGAATGATATAAAGTGGATGTGACCTTGACTTTTAGGTCTTGAATTACTACCGTGATGGGAAGTTATTCGTTGATCAATTTTTAATATTCACTCTCAATTCTCCATTCTTAGGAATTCAATCATCCAGACATTAAAAAGCGGTGCCACGGTAATCACAAGCTTAATAGAAGAAAATCAACTAACTACAAGCAATATCTTCTTTGACCGGAATGCTTGACCAGTTCTACTGGCTTTTCAGTAAATAGGTTTGGTTAGGGGTTAGGGGCAGGGTCCTACATTGAATTGGCACAAACCGTTTGTAAGATATTATTCCCTAGTAGTTATGGGGGCACTGATGACCCAATCTAACTAAAATGAAAGGAAAAAAAAAGAGGACCCAAATGAAAAACGAAACGAGTGATTCGAAACCAAGTAACCAAAATGGATGACAAGAGTGCCAACCCAAGCTTTTCAATCAATATCTGATCGAAGCACTGATATGTCTTTGGAATCAGCCTCACAGAAGATCACCAATAGAAGTAGGGCACTTATGCAAAGAGAGGGATGGACAACCTTTTCAAACTACCCTATGGATTGAGCTACAAATCATTTTTTTTTTTTCTAACCCCAATCAATGGAGCTGGACCCAAGAGAGCCCGTGTGGAAAGGAAGACCACACACGCGAGAAGAAAACCCACAAAATGGAAAAAAGAGCCCGTATAAGCGGAAAGAGGTAGCATATTCGGGGTTTGAACCCCAGACAGCTAGGTAAGAATTGACGCAAGTTAATTGAGTACCAAGTGGATCCATTCAACTCGCAGACTTTTTCAGCTTTGTACTTATTTTCTATTTTAATAAAGTTTTATAACTGTTTTAGGAAGAAAAGATTAAAAAAAAAAAAAAAAAAACACTGACCGCTGAGATAAGTTGGTGTAAATCGTGCTACCCAAGCCCAAGGTGTCCGGACTTGTGGTTGAGGGTGCAACTGACTTATAAATATATAATGATGGGTGTTACAGAAAACATAAAAATTGGTAGAGTTGCTTTGTATGTTGTGTGCTTGAGTTTTCTTAATTCATTTAGATTAAGTTAGAGAGTTGACTAATTTTTTAAAACTATTATTATTGGTCATTTCTATGAATAAAAACTCATTTAACAAGAGGCATTCTTCAGTTTGAACTAAGTTTGTTATTTATTTATCATCTTTTTCAGTAGGAATTGTATTCTAGATGCAGTCACATCTTGTTTTTAAATGCTAAACTGTCGCACAATAAGATTAAGATGATGATGATGTTAGTCATGGTTGGAGTGGCAACTTTTTAAAAGCCTACATAGCTTAGATCACCCTTAAACAATAACGCACTTATATATATATATATATATATATAAATATATAAGGGGGACATTCATATGCATCTATCCTTCACCAAAGGATGAGGGCACTTTTCCTTTTTTGCACATAAATTCCTCTTTTGTACTTCACCATATGTACTTGAAATTCCTCTTTTGTACTTGGAAATCTCCATTTATGAAAGCATCTCTCACCCTATGGTGAATCACTTTTCCTTTTTTGCACATAAATTCTTCTTTTGTACTTCTCCTTATGTACTTAAAATTTCTCTTTTATATTTAAAAATCTTCATTTATAGAAGCATCAGGCATCCCTTACCCTATGATGAGGGATGAATGCACATAAATATTCTCATATATATATATATATATATAATCAGATCCATCATCTAAGTAGATGCTCATGTCATCCTGTTTTGTGATCCAATACATAAACAATTAACTTGGACAAACTTGATATGACTTAAATATA
Organism: Camphora micrantha; assembly: GCA_003546025.1. Lineage (NCBI taxonomy): Eukaryota > Viridiplantae > Streptophyta > Magnoliopsida > Laurales > Lauraceae > Camphora > Camphora micrantha. Next base: position 26,440,471 of record QPKB01000006.1, on the reverse strand, counting down.
CTTTATAATATTTAAGCCATACCATAGACTTTGTCTAAAATACTGGCAAAAAAATTTATCCAAATAATACTACTCATGCATAAAATCCATGTCACATGAAACACGGGTCTGGGTCGTTGAAAGCATGCAATTTCAGGACGACACGATACACACAAGGACTGCAGTCGAGTCAGAGCCCTTTAAAAGGATCCGGATTGCACAGGACACAACATGCGTTTAAGCCACTTACTTGGACGATAGACAAAACTAGTGAGACATGATGATACAAAAAGACAAAAACAATATTCATGGCGTCCATGCAAAGCCACATCTGTAACAAGAGGCCCAAAGGAATCCAACCTTATTACATCCTTTTCCTAATACCAAAGGCAAAAAGGATACTGCCGTTTTCTCCTTCCAGCAGGAAAAAAAAAAAAAAAAGGGTGAGAGAAGACAAAAACCAATTTCTCCACTGCAGTGAAAGATTCCTTGCTTGCTTTCCTTAGTAGAAGTTAGATTCTAGAACTTCAGAACTTCAACTGGGAGGTCTTTGTTCTACAAGAAAGAAATCAGAGGTCTTTGTACCAGCATTGAGAAAAGGGAAGTCTACATGTAACCATCAAGATTTTCTTTCTACAATTACAGCTAATCATCTCTTTTTTCTTAAGGGATGGCTACTTGTATTAGTCTTAAAGATTTTCATTAATCAGTTTAAATGTCAGTTAGCTTTTGGTGGGAGAACCATGTATAGGTGAGCATAATGATGGATGGAAAATAAAGTCCAAATGAGTCTATGAGACTCACTTGGGCTCCCCCACCTACAAGAGAGAATCACACATATGTTGGTTTTTGTTAGGGTGCTCATGGGATGGGCCTCATTTCTCACCTCCTCTTATAAAGGGGAGACAATTTGATGAGTCTAAAATTTCTATATGTATTCAACTCAATTAATTGAAGAGGCTAGTAAAAGGTGTATAATTCCAATTGCTCCCAATTTAATTTTACCAGCCCTTTACCCCTAAAAGCTAGTAAAAGCCACATAATAAAAGTTTTAGGGCACGTTTGGTAACCAAAGAGGAATCTGCATGATTTAGGATTCCTCTCTTCCAATGAAAAAGTAAAATTATTGCTAAGGATTTACATAGCTAATGATTTATTGCATTCCACGTTTAGTTATAAGTATGGAGACACCGAAGATTTCATCAATCCATATTTGGTGTTGAATATCAAAATCCGTGAATAATAAGCAACCCACCTATTCATTTCAACTTTATAGTCAATCATTTTTAAACCTATTTTAATAGTAATGGCAGTATGTCTTTTTTCAGGGTGTCTATACTCATAGGTCTTCTCCTTTCTGGAATTTTTTTTTTAACTTGTGAATTTTTAAGTGCTATAAAATGTGTTGTTTATCACTTACATAGCCTAAAATCATTTTAAAACAGAATCCTGATATTAAATTTTAATAAATCTTGAGAATTTTCATCTTATTTTTTTATTTTTACTTTGATCTATTTATCTCTCCAAACATTTAATCTACCATCGCAATATATGAGTTCACAGGAGATGTCGAGACGGTAGAAAGTGGGGGTGAGATTTTGACTTTTATACACATCCCTTTTGCATATAGGAGGATTTGCATATCCGATGGGGGGAGATCGGATTCCAAAATCATATCAATTGTCAATTTTAGAAGCAAAAAATCAATAATTATTTACCGATATCAAATTTAGATATAGCATAAAATAGAGAAAATCTTTTTAAGGCATATTCTATTTACCAAACGCACCCTCCCTCGAGATAAAACAAAACCTACTTTCCATTCTTCTATTGAAACGTGCACTTGATTTTATCCAAAATTGTCTTCTGACCCGATGTCATGGTAAGCGGGGCCCACAAACTTCCACATTTGGATGGCTGGCAGGGACCCGAGTGGTACAAGTCATAAGCGAAAAAACAGGACGCACTAATTTTAAAGTCAACCATTGAATGTGTGAAAGCCAAGTAGTGTAGTGTTCAGATCTGTGCCATTGCCTATAGTTCCCTGATTTGGTATATCAGACATCGAATTATATTGCGGACAGCACCCCTGGTGGGCCCCACATGATGATGCACGCTTCTCTGCCTTTAATGGAACAGTTAAAGTAGGAGTATTTTCTCCTCCACGCCAACCCTTTGACACTCGCATCCCCTCGTGATCCCTAAAATGCCTACTTTTATATTCATCCAATCTAAATATACACGGCACTTTGTAGGAGAAAACGCTCGTCTTAATTAAGTTCGTTGCGATACATGATAATGATGAAATTCGAATAGGTGGAAAGATTCACATGAGGCCTATTTATATGTAAATAAATTTAGTTTTTAAAATTATCGTAACCTTTAAATTTATGGTCCTAAAATCTATTAGTTTATAGACATCATTTTACCATGGTTTCAATCTAACATGAAAAGTTGGATGAGTGTTAAACTTGAACCTATGACTAGTCATGGAACAGCAGTGTGTGTGAAAAGATTAGATTGACTCAGCATGGGCTACACAATAAAAAAAATAAGAGTGGCGGAAAAGGGAGCGTCTTTTAAAAATTCCCGATATATATACGATTAATAGATAAATTAAATATTAAACTTTTAAATCAAGGGTTAGGATAATTTGATAAAACTTTAATTTTACATTACCCTTATCTATAAAGAGACCTTTCTATCCATCCTAGCCCAATAATAAAAATGCATCCAAGTAGGTTACACGAGCGTAGCTACATTTACAAAATATTCAGTCTACTCATCATAGCTGAAAATCTTTCGTTAAATCCCAATTCATATTTCAATATAGCAGCCAGTATGCTGCATAGTGGCCTCATTATCAATTTATTCTCTACAATAGTCTTTTTTTATTTTTAATGTTGTTCCAATCCTTATATAGTTTTAAATCACTAAAAAATATATATATAATATTTAAAATTCTGTGCTAGCATAAAAAATTTACACCGCTATAACACTAAACATCACCTGCTATATAGTATTTCGACCACTAGTGGTTACGCTCGCAGCAGCTGCTATTTTAATCCTACACCGCAAACATCGTAATTAAGGATGGATAGGGCATGAGGTCCACCACTAGATTCAAGTGGAAACGCAGGACACCAGAACTTGCGGTGGTAAGGAAAAGGAAGGTTGAATTCAATCTCCAGTGGAATCGGAGAAATTGAAAGGATGCTATTTTTGCTTTGACGAAAGGATCGAGTACGTGTTCGTTGCCACAAAAGCTGGAGAGAAAGAGCCGACGATTCAAAACCCCACCTCCTCCCTCCCTCCAATCCCCGAAGCGGCGATCGGATTTTCGGCCTCCGCTCTCCGGGACTGAATCTCCCGATCCAAGTTTCCCAAACCCTAGCTATCTCGATCCATCCTCAAATTTGATTTCTAACAACAACGACAACAAGAAGAAGAAGAAGACCCAACGAGGAATTCCTTTCGATCAGGTCGCTTTTCAATCATCTTCGATTTCATACGATCGGTCGATTTGACGGGTTGGAATTCGATCTCGTCCCGGATTCCCTTTACTGAAAAAAAATTTCGATTTTTTCGATCTTTCTGGGTTGGAATTCGTTTAGAATCGAGCGATTTCTAGGTTTATTGGGAAAAATCGGATTTTGAGAGAGAGAGAGAGGGGAGTTGGTTCAGGACTAGGGTTTTGGAGATGAGCGGACAGGGAGGCTCGTCGAGAAAAAGCATGACATTGAGTAACGGCCAGGGGATTGCAAAGAAGAAATCTTTGGAGAATGTTAACAGCGAGATTGGACGAAGGAATTCCGCATCCGCCGTCCGTTCCACGTATGATAATCTTGCACTTCTGACATTCCTATCTTTTTTTGGCCTTTTGAATTTATATGTTTTCTCTTTCAAGTTTTATGATTGGATGCTATATATTTCTTTTGAGGCTGGAATGGGCTTTTAGTTTTTTGTTTTGTTGTATTTGGATTATAAACTAATTGAATACTCTGTGTTTGAATCAAGTTTGATACTTTTTGACCGCCTCCTGATGGGTTTCTTATATGTTTATGCTTAAAAGTGATAGAAGTTCTATGGAGAAATGGGAAAGCATTTGGTTCAGGTTTTGTTGTATTTGGATGTCAATCTAATTGAATACTGTGTGTTTTCTGTTAAAGATTGCTGCTTTGGGGCATAGGTAGAATGAAATCGTTCCAAAAATTGCTTGTTTTACAAGTATGAAAGGGCTTTGGGTTATGGGTCGAAGAGGAGGAATGTCCTCTATCTGTTTGAAGCTGGTTTGGTCTGGTTTGAATCTGATTTTATTGATGTTAGTGTCCCATTAATGATTAATCCTTGAATATATTAAAAAAAAAAAAAAAAAAAACATTGACTAGATTGGAATGAAGGTTTCGAATCAGCATGTAATAAGAACTTGTGCTCATTTCTTTTTGAGCATGATGTTTGATTCGCTATTACGAATTCCAGCACCATCTCATTACAAAATCTTTTGCATGGTTTTACTTTATTTTATTTCTTCTGAATTTGAACTTTGTAGAATATGCTATTGGTAGCATTTGAGGGCTCATTTATCGTCATCATCAATATCATAAAAAAAAAAAAAACATGTATAGAAACCGTTCTCTCAATCAATCAATGTTCTATTGCATGCAAACTTTATATGTTGGTAGCCTTTTTATGAATTGTGCATACGCCTTGTTCTCGTAGGAGCAGACTGCATATTCCTTACTTGCAGTCCAGCTGGTGGGGCCCACTTATATGAATGTCTATAAATGGAGGAGAGAAGTGCAGATGATAAGGTCTTCTTATGGACAAGGGGGAACAAAAAAAATCTGCTGCCCAATATATTATCCTGGCCTTTGATTTAAAAGCTTTAAAATTTAATGGCATGTTAATCGTAGTTTTTTTTAGTTCAATCCTATGGTGTGTGAAAGTTAAATGAGTGTAAAATTAGGCCTGATGCCAGATCATGGGTTGATAAGAAGCTGCACTAATTGAAGGTGGGCCCAGCGGGTCCCATACAGTTGGACTGCACATGTTGTTGCTCGTAGGAGAACATTATCCTATCAATTAGTTTTATCCAACTTTAACATGCAAATGAAACTATATTTGGAGGCCATAAGACTTTAACCATGCTTGAAAATCATGTTTAATTCTTCCCTTCTCTACCTGATTACTAATTTTCCAACCTAGTACTATTTTTTCATGGTTGATCACTTTGTGAAGACATGAACTGATTTTCCAGTTGAAATAATGGCATTTACGTACAAGAATGTCTGAAAATCCTCTTGGTGTTTATAGGGCTAGATCTAAATTTAGCACATTTTTGAGTGTTATAGTGATCTACAGGACATTTGTAGGATTGCCGTGATTTAGGCTTAGTTGGAGAGCATTTTAAAGCTTCCAATTACAGTCTCCACATTCAGATCACTGTCTTCAAGAAGACAACCACATATAAACTTAAATTATTTCTTTATAATTAACAAATAAATTTTTTTCTCCATCTCATGGAGCAGGGTGCTGACTAGTGAGCGGACAGTTAAACGATTGCGATTGTCAAGGGCCCTGACAATACCTGAAAGTACAACTGTGTATGATGCTTGCCGCCGGATGGCAGCTCGAAGGGTTGATGCTGCGTTGCTGACTGATTCCAATGCTCTACTTTGTGGGATACTAACAGACAAGGTTGGTACTTTTTGTTTTTTGTTTTCCTGAAACATGCAATAAAAAACTTAATCTAATGTAGCTTTTGAAGTAATTTATTTGTTTGTGGTTGAAGGATATAGCCACAAGAGTCGTTGCTCGTGAGCTAAAGCCTGAAGAAACACCTGTGTCCAAAGTTATGACAAGGAACCCAGTTTTTGTTCTTTCAGACACACTTGCTGTGGAAGCTTTGCAGAAAATGGTTCAAGGTTTGTAAAGCTCTTTGGAACCTTCTTTTTCTTCCTCTTAAATATGTAACTTAATTACATTTTTCCCCCTCTTAAAATATGCAACTTCAGTACATTGATAAAAAAAAAAATCACTATTCTGCAGGAAAATTCAGACATTTACCAGTTGTGGAGAATGGTGAGGTCATTGCTTTGTTAGATATAGCAAAATGTCTGTATGATGCTATTGCACGTATGGAAAGGGCTGCTGAAAAGGGAAAAGCCATTGCGGCAGCTGTTGAAGGCGTGGAAAAACATTGGGGAACTTCTGGTGGGTTGAATTCAGTGCATGCACACTTCTGTGCATCAATTGTTTGACCTTTTGTTTTGTTACTTTTTGTATCTTGCTATGGTCATGTTATCACTTGTAATCTTGTAACCAAGTGTTGTCTTGACTCTGGATGATTGCTTTTTAACGAACATATGTCTCATGGTATGCTCATCTATCACTTGGTTGATTTGCAGGTCCTAATACATTCATTGAAACGCTCAGAGAACGGATGTTCAGGCCCTCTCTAGCAACCATTATTCCAGAGAATTCAAAGTAGGTAATATCCTTATTATTATTATTATTATTATTATTATATCTAGATGTATTCCTGCTATCTTGTCTATGATTTTTGTTAAGTGGAACTACTTAAGATAACTTTGATTGATGAGTGTGCCATTTTCCAGGGTAGCTTGTGTGTCACCAACTGATTCAGTGTTAACTGCGACAAAGAAAATGCTTGAACTTCGAGCAAGTTCAGCAGTTGTGACAGCTGACAATAAACCACGTGGAATTTTAACGTGAGGACCATCCTTTTCAAATATTTTAAATTATTTATTGTTTTGCTGAGATGAAATATTTCTTTAATTTTACTTTGTAGTGAGCTCATTTTATAATTTAGGGATTTACACTTGAGAGTGATTTCAATTCTCTTTTTCTTTCTGCACCAGTTCCAAGGATATTTTGATGCGTGTCATTGCACAAAATCTTTCCCCGGAGTCTGTTCTTGTGGAGAAGGTATGTATTGTGCCTCATCAAATGTCATTACTCATTACACAAATTTGATAGCTGGTGTCACTTTGAGCTTGCGTTTGCCATTTTCTTCTGTTTGTATTTAAATTGGATATTATATTTTTTTCTGTTAACATGTTAATGTGAAAATGAGTAAAGAATATCTTGATGAGAAGATCTTAGACAAAATCCTTGTACGAGTTCTTTTGAACTTTAAGCATTTTTTTTTTTTTTTTAATTTTTTGATCTCCTGAATAGCCTAGGTTTTTTTTATTGGTGATTGATACCACTTTGTATCAGTGTTTTATTTCTTTCACTCACATGCACTATGTTGCCTCACCTCATTATATATTTGTCCTTACCTTATAGACTCAAAGGTTTTGGGCTCTGGTGTACAGGTCATGACTCCAAATCCTGAATGTGCCACAGTTGACACACCAATTGTGGATGCTCTTCATACTATGCATGATGGGAAATTTTTGCATCTTCCTGTTACAGATAGAGGTATCTAAAAAGAAATAGGAAAAAAAATTGTATTGAAATTATACAAATTTCATTTTATAACCAATATTCATGACATTCTTGGATTGTCTGGTCAGATGGAAGCATTGTTGCTGTAATTGATGTGCTTCATATAACCCATGCTGCTGTCGCCACGGTAAGTTGCATTTTCTTGTTCATACATGCTCGTATTATATTTCTGAATTTACTTTTGATTGCCACCGCATCTGCTTCCTGTATGGTTATGGATTAGAACATCATGAGCAAATACCATTAAAATAATAACTAAATAAATAAAGAAGAAGCAAGCAACTGATTGGCAAGCAGAAGCTCACTTTCTTGCCCGTGCCTAATGTTCTCTAATGTTCTTGCATTTAATTTTTGTACTCTCTACCTCTGCTATTTTTTTATAACATAGAAATCAAGATTATAAGAGATGAGCCACATGTGCTTTTTGTTCTAGTTTCGGATAATAAATGCAAATTTCCAATACTAAACAAGGAATGATTTCTTTCTAAGATTACAGGTGCTAGTACGTTGTCATGATGTTACTCATATGCATGGAGGCATTTGTGCTTTAGGACTGGAGTTCAGTTCTCTATGTTAACCATAATTTGTTCCTTATAGTGACTCTTCGAAGAGACCTTTAAACCCAACGTTCTTTGAATCTGAAGATTGCTCTCCATAACAAATCCAATATAGCCATTTTTCTCCTCTAAAAAGTATAAACTATATTTTTATCTGCTTCTTAAAATTGTTAGCCATGTTAATTTTACTTTGAGGGATCTTCCTCCTTACAGGACAAAAACATATTTCTTCTCAATACACTTGCATTAACATAAGACACTGATAACTAACCAATTCCAAGATGTAAGCAGGGACAAAAACTTAATAATAATAACTACCAATACCAAGATGTAAGAAGAGAGAAAAAAAAAAAATTAAATCCCTTGTTTAAAAAATATTTTCCATTCCTCTGCTCTCATTCCAACCGTCATTCAAATCTTTCTCTTGATTCCAGGCACAAAAATTTCCACCATTGAAAGATTCTGGTATTGGGATTAGTATCATGTCATGTTCAACAGTGTCCCACTTGACTTTACTCTTAATTGGAGTTGAATTCTCATACTCGGAACTAATCTGCATGGAACATATATAACAATTTTGCTTCAAAATTTTGTCAAAGCTGATTATGGGTGAATTGAGCTATGTTCTTTTCAGGCACTGATTTCTTTCTTTCTTCCTTTCTTTCTTGTGCTTTTTTGTTGTTAAAATAGGTAGGAAATAGTGGAGGAGTTCCAAATGAAGCTGCGAGTACTATGATGCAAAAGTTTTGGGATTCGGCAATGGCATTGGGACCTTTGGATGATGAAGATGAAACACTAAGGTCAAATGTTCACTGCATTTTGTTTTAAATATTTTCTACTGAAAACTAAAATGGGTTATTGTTAATTCAATGCAGTAAATGTTATATTTACCAAATGCATGCCATATTTTCAGTGAGGGGTCCTTCAAACTAGCGTCAGAAGGAACAGATGCAGGGAGGTCTGCTGCATATCCATCTTCAGGTCTGGGTCATACCTTTGGCTTTAAACTTGAAGACAGAAAAGGACGGATGCACAGATTCAATTGTGGTATGTGTCCTCTCTCTCTCTCAACTTTTTTATTGAGGGCTATTATATGTTGTTACTCTTTTCCATACATGCGTCAAAGGTCAGAGCCTATTATTTTGGAAACACTATGTTGCAGGACTATATTTTAAAGATTACTTCCATTGGATGATCCTGATAGTTTGATGGAAGATATTTAAGAGGAAGAAAAAACTATGTTGCAGGACTATATTTTAAAGATTACTTCCATTGGATGATCCTGATGGTTTGATGGAAGATATTTAAGAGGAAGAAAAAATGGACAGTTGGGGAAAATTCAATGTTAAGTTTATTTAGTTTTCCATTTCTCCTTGAAAGTATGTAAGGGCTAGGATTGTTGGAACATTGTCATTTTTGGGATAAGAACAATATGTGGTGGGATATTTGATGTCAAGATGACAGACGTCAGTTTTATCTCATTATTTTTGTGGAATCTTGGAAAACATTGCCATATTGAACTTCTTGTTGCCACCGATTTCAGATACACGGTCTTTGACTGAGCTTATAACCGCCATTCTTCAGCGAGTGGGGGATGACATTGATCGCAATCATCTACCACAAATTCTGGTATCATTTTATTTCAGTCATTCAGATTGTATTTTTTTTTTGTTTGTTTTCATATTGTTTAGAATATCTATGTTCCAAGTCATATCTGATGTCTTTCTTTGCATTGTTGTTTGCAATAATATGTTGTAGTATGAAGATGAAGACCGTGACAAAGTCATACTTGCATCTGACAGTGACCTTGCAGCAGCAGTGGACCATGCAAGGCTTGCTGGTTGGAAGGTATGACCATTTCTTTCATGTCTTTCCTGTGAGGAATTAAACTGAGAATGTGGAAATTATATGCTTTGCCCTTGAGTTGTACAGTGAGCCCATGATTGATTGGTCCATACCATGGGCCGTGGCAAAAAATCTCAGGGTTCTGATAGTCCTTCTTATTGAGTCTACATCCCTTCTTCAAACTAATGTTGTGTGGGGTTGGTTCCCTCCGAACCATCTACTTCTGCATGCCACTGATTGAAAAGAGTAGGACTTTTCCCTTCAGGGATTTTTTTTTTTTTCAATGGAATGGTTTATTCAGATGGTAGAGCTTCAAGATGGGAGTTCAAGCTCTATGAAGCATGAACCTTCTCTGTACAGAAGTCTGGGCCATGGGTGGTACATGTTGTCTTTTAAGGTGTCTACCCGAGTAATTCACCCAGTCCCATCTATGGTGTGAGGATTTTAATTCATCTCTCTCTCTCTCTCTCTCTCTCTCTCATCATCTCGATGCTTCCCTTTGTGGTAGTTTTCATGGGTTCATACAGAAGGTAGAGCTTCAGGTGGTGGTTTTTACATTTTAAATCTATGAATTATGACCTATATCCTGCACCAAACACTTGACCATTGATAGTATACACAACATCAAGGGGTCCTTCAGATTCCTTTCTTCAATGGTGTTGGGATATGAATGATGAATCCGTCTCTTATTTGAAGTTCTTATCCTCTTAGATTCTCTTGGACTCCTAAAAAAACCTTTTTTCCTAGTTTTTTTAATGTGTTACGAGTTGGATGATGATGACGATGGTTCTGGTGAATACATATTTATCATTTTGCAAATTGCACCCCTGTATTAGTAAGACTATAAAATCTATCCATCATCATCATCATCTTAGCCAATTTCATTGATCTGGGATCAGCTTAAAGAGTTCTAGTAATTAAACCAAAAAGGCAAAAAAAATAAATAAATGAAAATCTCTCTGACATTGGTATACTCTCTCTCTCTCTCTCTCATATGTGCAAAACTCATGTCATGTGAGTGAAATTTGACACAGAACTGTCCTACAGGGTTTAAGGCTCCATTTAGACTTTTCCGGGTCAGATGGTGGGAAGAAGCGTGGTGGGTCTGGAGGCACCGATTTAGCGCACACAGATGCTTGGGCCTCTGCATACAGCGCCGTTGCAGCTGGGGCTGCACTTGTTGCCGGACTAGGGGTGATGGCTTACTTGAAGAGGGCTAGTTCCTAGCAATGTTTAAATCTCAGAACATTATAATGACCAAAATATAGATGTCTGCCAAAGATTACTTTGTAGAAAGAAAGAAAGAAAGAAAGATCTGGGAAACAGAAATTGGGTCTCAGAAGAAGAAAAAAGAAAAAAAAAAAAAAAATCCTGCCGAAGAAAATGTGTCAGTGCACTTATTGGATTGGGTGAAGGAGTCTTCCCTTCCGATCTTCTTTTTTTTTTTTTTTTTAAAATTATTGAAACCTTGACAGTTTTGATCTGCTAGCAAGCTTACAAGATTTGAATGATTAAGTTGTCCTTATTTATAATTTTCTTTTGATTAAGAGATTTTCTTCTTCTTCTGGTTCCCTCTCCCATATAAAGAGTGCCCCTTTTGTGATACTCTCATTGGCGTAACCACCAAGTAGTCTTTATTTTTCTCCTCTCAAAGCCCTGCCAATCTATGTCCCATGCCTGAGCCTGGCCCGAGCTACAACTGGTTCGTATTTGGCATGCCCAGGTTGGGATCCATATATGGCTACATGGGCCAGAGAGAAATAATAGGTAGAGAGAGGTCTTCAAGTGAAAATTAGATGTGATTGAAATATCGATCAAATGATCCTGACCTTATAAAAGTTATTTTTGTGGTTTGACAAGTAAATAATGTGGTGCAAATAACGTTTTGAATGTTGTGAGCAAGTTTTGGCATAAAAGAGCAATTTGTGATTTGTATAGATTTTCTATTAACCTTCTTTTTTTCTTTTTTCTCTTTTCTAATTAGAATTGGGTCGATTGTCAAATTGATTCGCTTGTAAAACATATAATTAATATTCAATCAAATTGGTTGATGATGGGCTCAAGTTTCATTGAAATAAAATTTGGCTTAAGCCTAATACATGGAAATGGAATGCCTTTAATCTCGATAGGTTTAGATATTGCCCTGATACAACAATTCTAGCTGTGCAAATGGCAAAGGCATATTTCTCATGGGTCCTGCTGCCTCAGCCATCACCGTGATCCACTCAAAATTGGGTCCCATAAAATGAACAGTTTTGATTACGTGGCAATGAGCTTCAGGCAATGATAAATTTCTTATGGACTTTATTAGGGATGTAAATGGATATCCGATTCTCTGATTACCTAGAGGTTTTGACCCGTTAAAAACCAGGTCTAGATCCTTATTTAGGCCCCGATAAGTAAATGGGTCCGAGTCCGGTTCCACCTTAGTTCTGACCTATGAACCCGAGACCCGACATATTATCTCAACTTTCAAAAACCTCCCCTAAAAACCATATTTTTTTTTTTTTAAATCATTCTCTACCTAAACCCAAACCCGGATGCAGACCCGTCCTTATATATGGTTCTGGTTCCGATTCTGAAGCCAAGAAAGTGGTTCCGAAACAGTTCCGAATCCAGATCTGGTTCCACCTTCTCCTTAATGGTTCTGGTTACGTGTCCACCATGGACCTGGACTGGAACCGACCTGTTTACAAACCCTAGACGCTATTTTGGATAAGTCTGAGAGACCATCCTCCTTCCGCAGTACACAATCACAATCATGTCATAAATCATAATAGTAATAATGATAATAATAATAATGTAATCTGGAAATCAAATAGACACCAATGATATATAAGTTCTTGCTGCTTGATTTGATATCAATGAGAATCTCTTAGTACCAAAGAAGTGGGTCAGTGGGTCCCAATAATATTCTTTGCCATTTGGAACTTATGGGAAGGAAATCATAAACGTTAGCACTAACAAAAATGTGTTAGGAGAGAAGTCTCATTTGCTTGATAACTAATCAAAATATATTTTTTTTAATTTTAAAAAGGCTCGACTTTGGGAATCTGGAATCTGGACTCTGGATTCTTTGGGATCATGTCTTGAACTCCATCATGGATCCCACATAGAAATAATCTCAACTGTTGAAGATGAATCTCATCCCCCTCCAGTGACATCTTCAGATTTCACTTTAATAAGAGTGGGTCCTTCCATAACACATGATTGAATAACATGACTAGCGCTGATATGACATCGCTAGCTAGCGTGTCACTAATAATGTTTCCACCATAACGCGTTATTGAAAAACATAACTGCACATGGGCCTAAGATGGAGTTCTTGCCGTGTGTTACATGATTTCCCGTGTAGAAGTTGCGAGAGGATTGACTCCAACATTGTGCATAGGGTTGTAAATGGGTCGGTTCCAATCCGGGTCCAGGGTGGAATCGGAACCGGAACCATTTTCTAAGAGGGGGAATCGGAACCGGAACCGGACCCGGTTCGGAACCAGAAAACTGGTTTTGGAACTGAAACCGATAATATTAAAGGGAACCAGAATTGGAACCGGAACCATTTGTGAGGCGGGCCTGGTTCTGGTTCCGGGTATGAGATGTAAAAAAGTAGAAACTCTAATGTAGAAAAGTAAAAAAATAAGAAGGATTTTGTTTTTACATACTAAAGTTACTTTACGTTAGTGTATATTGGGTTGGGTCTCGGATTCACGGGTCTGAGCCACTGTAGATCTGGAATCGGAACCGGTTAGGTATCGGTTCCAAAAAAAGGATTCGGAACCAGAACCATTTGCTTATTGGGACCAAAATAAGGACCCAGACCCATAACCTAACTGGTCGGAACCTTCAGGTAATCGGAGGATCGGGGACCCATTTACAACCCTAATTGTGCAGGGTCGACTATCTCCATCCAATCATGGTAAGACACATCAGCTTTTGTAAAGATGAATTCAATACATTTTTTGGTCCAGATCTGTTGTCCAAATATCATAAGGAACATCCCCAAAACTCCATAGTGGGATCCGGCCACATAGAGATAATTCAGGTCCATCATCTTCAATTTCATCCCTCTAGAGGTTTCTCTTTTTTTTTTTTTTTCAATGAAAATCATTGTTAGTTAGTGTGAAGGCAATGCAATGTCTACACCAATCAATTGAAGTTTAAAAAGGGAGTCTGGTCCAAAGAAAAGAAGTCGCAATTGTGCGTTCCAGAGCTGAGTTTGCTATATGATGATTGAATACCTCTTTGTTTGTAGGGTTGAGTAAAATAAAATAAAATATCAAATCAAGAAAATGAAGACCGTGAAAGTTTGAATGTATTAGCAGGAGACCACATGGAACTTTCGGGAACCACTCAGTTGGTGCATGTTTTGTGTATGGTATAGATTCCTTGTCGTTAACTTCAAACCATTCTTTCCGTGTGGCCAAATCCAAATCCAAGACAAAAACCATTCCATGATTTTTCTTTATATTTGTTTTGACAGCAACTTTTCCAAAACTTTACCAATGTTTTTTTTTTTTTTTTTTTTCTTGTTCTTTGTTAAATAAAAAGACAGAACAGAAAATGTGAAGTGAACACACGCAAATGCATGTTTTTGGTCTCTCTGTTTTTCATTTTCTAAATTTTTTTTTTTTTATTTAAAGCTCGTGGAGTGATCTTTAGATTTGGTGAAAGAAGATCTCCCAACACATGGCTTGGGGGTCCATTGTGAACACAAACCTGGGCCTCGGTAACATGGGCTGCCGCATGTTGACCAGTGTGTTGGCTCTGGGTGACACGGCCCGTTTGACATCTGTTGGGATAGTGTGCAAGCTCGATATAGCGAGGGGTTTTTGGTCGCTATAGTGAACCTGGACGGAATGACTAGTTTGATCCAAATTCCTATTTAGAGTTTGCGATTACTTACTGTTCTTATTGGATCAAGATTAGAAAACTCTTGCACGAGTTTTGGGCTATAGGCTGGGTGTTTTTCTCTCAATCCAAAAGAGACCACCACCTCTCTTATTGTTCTGAGAAAGAGAAATCTAAGAGAGAGAATTCTTTTCTAGAGCAATTATAGAGAGACTATTCTTAAGAACTGTTCTAGAGAGTCTGAAGCTTCTACTTCCTTGTAGAGGATTTGATAGTCTTGTTCTCAAGGTGTTATTGGAGGATCAAGTACGGGGAGTGGTGTGCGGCGAGTAGTCATGGCAGTGAGAAGTTGTGGAAAAACAATTACAGTCATTTGGTTGACGTACTAACTAGGAAAGGGAGCTGTGAGTATATCTTGAAACCGTTCAATAGTGATTGGTTTTTCTCCATATTAAGGGTTTTCACGTACAAGATTGTGTGTGCCTTCTTGATTATTAGTTTGCTTTTATTTGGTCTTTACTTACTATGCGCATTGGTTCGTGGAATTAGTAGTGATTCTAGTAAATTTTTACACATCCTTACTTTTATGTGATAAATAATATTTTTATTCATTTCACTTGGGTATATGCAGCTGTGGAATTAGAAATCCGGGGGGTGGTGGGGTGGGCTATCAAAAAAAGTGGTGGCGGCCAATGTGGAAAAGGACAAAAATTTTCTTCAACATCGTAGAGTTTTTCAAAATCTTTGAAGTCCAATATTATAAAAAAAACAAAGATTCATACCTAGGCTTTTGGGTCAGCCCTTCTCGATAACCATATAATGATAGATCAAAAATATCATGGGGACTCAACCACGTACTCTTTTTTTTTTTTTTTTTTCCTTTTTTATAACGGAAGGTATCTCCAGTCTTTTGGGCCAGACTAATCCCTATGGGGTCCAGGGGAAGCAGGGTAAATTTACTATGACCTAAGTGTGGTAGCGCAGTTTCGAACCCTCAACCTTCGAGAGCAAACCATGGTCTTAGGCGAGCTACCTATCATGATTAACCACATACTCTAATATGGTCAATTAAGTTTCTTTAACTGATATAACATTATTTGTAAACTAACTCAATATCAAATAATGTCAAAATCAGTGTCAAATTGCGACTACTGTTTAACTCGCCCAATGTGTGTGGGTGTGCAAATGGATTGAATCGATCATAGATGGGCATATATAGCAAAAACTAAGAAGAGGGGTTTGGTGTTTTTGAAAATTTACCAAAACACACAGCCTTTCCAAAAAAACAAAATAATTCTTCCTTCCTAGTTGTAACCTAGTGAGGTGTGGCCCACCTCCAACATTATATCCTCAACCTGAATCACATGCTCCGACATAGACATCTAGTCGCACATTCTCCTTGCTATCCCCAAGCCATCCCTGAGTACTCATTAGTACTCAATAGTCATCTGACGCGTTTTCTTTACACTTGGTTTTGCTGGAGTCTTGAAATAAAGCCAAAAAACAGTATATGCCAAAAAACAGTATATGCCAATGAAATTAAGAATAACTTTGATTTGAAAGGAACATATATCTTTGTTTGCAATGGTTATATGGTGGGGTGGGAAACAGTTCGACTAGTCGAGTGGGCTACAGTGTAAAGAAAAATGAAGAAAGGGTTATTCTGAAAGGGCCACTTGGAAGTCAAATGCTAATAAGATTTTCAGAAATCTTGTCCAGTAGTGGGGTTTGTTTTGGTGTGTTTCTTCACCCCTTATTGTTACCTTTAGATTTAAGAAAAAAATACATCCATTGAACTCTTAATCTATAGACGTTTATGACTTGGATTGTTTGATTCAGTTATTATTGGAGTTGGACCTAACCTCAAGTCCGTAGTTAGTTATATGCATGTCATTCTCTTCTTTTTCATCCACTTGATATCTTTGAATCACATTTGTGTAGGACTTGCTTTCCAACAACTTTTTCTCCGAAGAGATAGAAAAAGGCAATTAATTTTTCACAATGATGTTGAAAACCATTGAAAGTGGGCTCGTAAAAGGGTTGGGCTCAGAATTATCTTTATTCTATCCTCAACATTTGCAGCTTCGGTCAAAGAGAAACAGGCCCACACAAGACGCGGAAAAAATATAAGAAAGTCGAATTTTCACACTGTCGGTAGCAAGTGTCCGCAAACACTAACCCTCCTTTGCTATATGAGCTTCGAACCGATAATGCAATACAACAACCAACACGGCAGAATTATTTTATTATTATTTCTAGGCCGATCACAAAGTAGAAAATATTTATGGTATAAAGTAATAAATAATTATTATTTTTATATATGAATAATACAAGCATGCAAAAGCTTTTAATGGAAATATAAACAAAGACACACCCATTACAAAAGAAACTTATCTAGAAACTTCGACTTAATCAAAAAGATTTAAAAGAGAAAGTGACTGTAACATTACCAAAGGTGAAATCATGAAAATAAAACCCTCGATGGCTGAACTGTTTGTCCTTTGGTATTGTTGGGACTTGGGAGTGATTTCCCATCATATTTTGAACAAACAAGAAGTACTGAATCCTATTACCAAATTCATTTTCTATATACAATAGCAAATTAAAATATAAGTTCTTCTGTCAAATGACTCTCATTCACAGCACAATTGCACAGCCAAAGACATTTACTAGATGAATGGGAAAAAAATAAATAAATAGAGGGTAGATAATTGATGCTGGCCTTACAGACTAATATAAAGTATAGGACACCAAACACAGTTTAATCCAATCATATAAACACCTAGTTATAGTTTTAGCTAGCAGGGGCAAAAGGCCTGATGGTTGTGATCATCCAATCTCAGAAATTCTTCAGCCACATGCTCACTCCTGAGCAATGTCCCTTGTCACTCTCAATTTATTATGTTCAAAGACTAAATGTGCAATAATTCTTTCTCCCCATTACTTCCTACAATGTGCGTTGATTATTATAAATTGGGTTGATGCGAACCACAGACATAAATGTGGATATGATTGGGACAATTATACTACTAATTATGAACATTGATTATTTCAACTAATTTTACCCCATAGATAAATAAGGAGCATCAATTCTTAACTGGCTACCTAAGGTTCGAATCTCGGATACATTAGCTCTTCCCTCTTGTGTGGGCTTGCTATTATGTGGGGTAGCTCAGTTGGTTGGCTTCTGATTTTTCATCCTACTTTTCAAGGTTGGAAGCCTAGCTTCCTTCCTATGATAAGCATGCTCCTTTCTTATCCCGAAAAACTTTATATATGATAAATACATATAATAAAAATAAATAAGCAACTTGAGCTGGACCATTGATGGCACTGACAGGAGAAGATCAGAATCACTTTCAAAAGTCTTTTTTGCAGACGTATACGGTTCGTTTGAAGTCATAGCATGTGCCCTCAAATTGTTGAAATTTGGTCGGTTTTGGTTTAGTTATCTGCATTCTGGTGTGAATCGAAATGGTGGCTTTTTTTCCACCCAATGTGATTCTCTTGCATGGTTTTTTTTTATTTTTTTACTTTTTTGCTATCAGAGGGTTCCCAAATGATTATTCCATTTCAATATACATAGTTTCTAATCCCAAATGATTATTGCATGGTTTTATTTCAATATACATAGTTTCTAAGCCCAAATGATCAGAGTCGACCATAAAGACCCATATATTCTCATTCCAAATACTTCCAATTAACTGTTCAATTATGATTCCATTTTAGTCCCTTATTTATTACAAATTCATTTAAGAGAAAAACCTAAGAACATGTTTGTGTAAAAGCTTTTCCGTAGAAACGGAGATGAAAAGCAGAACATTTTTTTGATGAAATTTTTTTTTCATCGTTTGCCACAAATACTTTCGCAGGCAAAAAAACGAAAGTGGTACAGTTTTTCATGAAGCCATGGAGAAGTAATTCCAAAGATGGAGAAAAAAAATTAGTTTTTTTTTTTCTTTTTTAAAGCAAAAATACACAAATGCTATACAAACATGCCTCATATGGAAATCCTAAAAATCTCCAATTTTTTTAGCTTTGGACATCCCCTCGATGAAAGATCCTCACGCCACGATACTAATTTTGAGGCCCTTACAATTTAGCCCCACCATTGATCGAATATGAGATCAAGGGATTTTGCAATTGATATTTGTGGGCCATATCTTAACCATGATTGATATTTTGGATCTAAAGATCCAAACACCCCTCTCCCTTTAAACCGAAACAGCTAAACCAACTGCTTTTAACAAGTGTACTATATATGCAAATAACCAACTCTGATCAGAACTACTCAAAAAAACCAATGTCACACCATTAGCCCAGATTAATCACAGTTGGCCTTTGATTTTTGAAGTTTGGATTTTGTAAGTGGATCCATCTACTGATGGACTCAGAAGCATGAACTCAAATAATTCTCAGAAGAACTTCAAAGATTGTATAGAGTGAGAGGAGGAATTGTAGCATTATTTCCTTACATGCAAACTAGCCAGTTGAGGGAAAATGATAATTATGTAAATTCATGAAGAGAAGCAGATAAGTAAATTTTTTTTTTTAATTATCGTATTTAAATGGATATACCCCTCTAATGTTAAAATCCCAACACCAAGGGAATTTATGTAAACTTGTAATTTATAGATAGGACCAAATAGAATAGAAAGATAAAAGCATATGATAACTTAAAGAGGATTAGAGCTGAATTTATTAAATAAGCACTTCAAGACAAAATTAGTGGATACTTACTATAGCTTTCGAGAAAAGCATATGATAACTTAAAGAGGATTAGAGCTGAATTTATTAAATAAGCACTTCAAGACAAAATTAGTGGATACTTACTATAGCTTTCATGCATTAGGATAATCTAAAGTAGAGGGAATTTACATGGAACCACCTATATTTCTTGTCAAATACAAGTAATCATTGGCATCTTCTTGTTTTCACTATAACCATCTCCATTTATCTAAAAATATCAGTTAATTGTCTAGACCATTGATTAATGGCTGGTCTTTTTTTTTTTTTTTTTTTTTCAAATAACAAATTCACCCTGTTTTGTTCTAGAATTATAATGACTCCCCTTGAATCTAACCTCATTTGTCTTAAAACTCAGTGCCACTAAATCCAAGTCATTTGAATAATCATTAACACCTTCAATTCAATGTGAATCCAGTTGAATGAAAGAAAAGTTTCAACCTCTTACATTGAAGTAGGTGGGAGTTCATTACAAAGTTAAAAAAATTGACAGTGGTTTGCTGAAACTCCAAGGGGTTTGCTGAAATTTTTAGATAAATAGTGGGGCGTTTTGTAAAACGAAAAGAAATACATAGAAGGTGGTTATTTGTAGTTGTTAAGAAATATAGGTGGTATATGTAAATCTCTAGTCTCCCTGAAGTATATACTCCCTGGGTCCATGTTTAAAGATTCCTTGTAGCACCAAAGAGATGATGGCGAAACCAATTCACTGTACACCAAGAAATCCAGCCCCATCACTTTTCTTCTTCGCCTTGTGGCTGTCATGTCATCATTATAAAAAGAATATGTATGTATTCCAAACAGATAAGGGGTGGATCATGGATGTCTTAAAATTTGGACTATAGCTCCCAATCATGACTCTAAATTGTGCTGTTGGTTTTACAAAAATATTAAAGTATGGCTTTAAACATACTTACCATCACCATTTGATGCCGTTTTAGGTTAAACCGAGCCCAATAAACATTGCTATGGGTCACCAACAATCTTCGTCTTGGAATGTAAAGACCAAGATTATGTCCTCGAACACAATAAAATGTATGTCATTAAACCTCAAAACATATAGTTATACATTAGGAGTATTCATAAACCTTGAAATAATGAAAATCTTGATATGCAACCCAAACTGCTCGTGCGAAGATAATGGTGGTTGCAAACAAACAAGAAAGATATTATATTTCATAATGTGTAAAACTTTCATATATGCAAAATTCACAGACACTAATTTTAAAGGCAAACAGCTCCAAGTCTTTTTTGCAAGCAAATAAAAACCAAAGGTTCATGTGAAAAATGGAAAGATTCACTGGGACCCCCTTGAGTCTGCCGACACCCATGAGCTGTCCCATCTCAGGATAGACATTCCATGTGAGAATGAAGTACAGCAGGCAGGTTAGAAAGTTGACAGAGAGCATGTTTTGCTTAGTAAGCATATGAATCCCCTGTTTCGATGAATCCGGGGGTGTCACATGAGATACTGTCTCAATAAAACAGCCTTGCTACATGCTCCGAATTTTTTCCCACTCTGGCACGGTTTCCAAAATTTTGGGCTCCGTAGATTTTTTGCTCAATAAAAATATCTTATTTTAAAGGCACGTTTGGCAACGGTCCATGCTAAGGGGAGAAATCTTCTATTCAGAGGATTCTCTCCACCTCCAAAGAAAGCCACAATCCTCAAGTAGGATTCTCAATGAAAGCTTCATGTTTGGATGGAGGGAGGATTCCTACAATTTGTAGAATGTATGATCCAATTGATGTTTTTACAAATATCTCAAGATACAGTAAGGATCAACGGTTGAAATTTGGTCACCTTACCGTGTTTGACCGTCCCAAACTAATGACTGGTTTTGATAATGATTTTGGACCCCACATGAACCATAAGATTTGGAAAAAGTGACTGTTTTTATCCCCGTTTTTAAAATTAGTATAAACAGTGAGATATTTTGGCACATATCTCGATATTTTGGCATATATCTCGATATATAAGAGGAATCAACGGATGATATTTGGTCACCTTGCCGTGTTCGACCTTCTAGAACTAATGACCGGTTTGGATCTTGATCGTGGACCCCACATAAACCCAGAAATGAAAAAAAAGAACTGTTTTCAATAATAGTATGCACAGTAAGACGTTTTGGCACATATCTCGAGATATAAGAGGAATCAACGGATGATATTTGGTCACCTTGTCGTGTTTAACCTTCTAGAACTAATGACCGGTTTGGATCTTGATCGTGGACCCCACATAAACC
This sequence comes from Camphora micrantha, assembly GCA_003546025.1. Classification (NCBI taxonomy): domain Eukaryota; kingdom Viridiplantae; phylum Streptophyta; class Magnoliopsida; order Laurales; family Lauraceae; genus Camphora; species Camphora micrantha. Next base: position 26,418,777 of record QPKB01000006.1, on the reverse strand, counting down.
CAGAAATGAGAAAAAACGGACTGTTTTCAATAATAGTATGCACAGTAAGACGTTTTGGCACATATCTGGAGATATAAGATGAATTAACGGCTGATATTTGGTGAGGTGGTCGTTTTGGAGTTTTTAAAGATGACTAACGGTTTGGATCTTGATTAGGGAATCTAAAAGGTATATTCTCAAAGCAAAAACTTTAGGGCCACATTACCACTTACCGTCACTGTCCCTAACTTATCGTCACTGTCCTTCACGGTTTTGCAAATATCTCAAGGATCTAATATGAATCAACGGCTGAAATTTTGGGACATAGCCGTTATGGACCTTCTAAACACAATCATCGGTTCAGATCTTGATTGTGGGGCCCATAAAAATAAAAAAAGTGCAAAAACCGGTCTGCCCTATATTACAGTCTAGGAACACTGTAGCTCCGCAAATCTTAAGGGTTATGATTCCACGAATCCGAAGGGGCGAGGTGCGACGCTTAAAATATTCAGAAGAGCGGAAGTCTTCAGTCCATCCTAGTAAAATCCATGCCGAACCAAACATGAAAATCCGCGCGATCGTGGATTTTGGGCAAGGAATCCTACCCTCTGACCGTTGCCAAACGTGCCCTAAATGTTTGTGTTTAAGTGATTTTGAGCTTGCACTCAGACCTCTCTAAATTGGTGGTGACAAACGATTTTATTCCATGCATACCTTCAGTGGGAGGTGGGCCCACCTTGGTTGTAGCTGTAGATTGTTGGCTCTTCTTTTGATCCAACATAAATATCCACAACATTGTACTAACATCTACTAATTAAACAAGTGGAATCTTGCAATATATGTATTACTTTAATCAAGCCGATATTTTCTGCCTTTTGACATGATTGGATTTAGATGGGTGAAATTGTAGGAAATTGTGTGGCTTGTATTTCATGGTTCCATGTCAGGTCAAGTAAGGTTGATGCCAACAAATACTGCAATCCCATTTAATATAAAACTTGATTTAGTCCTATTAATAAAACTCCCAATAGGATTAGTGGATGTGGATTTCTTGGCGAAAAAGTTTCTAATAAGTGTGACTCTTTGGGACTTATCTATATAAGATAAGGGAGCCCTAGGGTTTGTATTATTCTATTCCATAGGAGAGACGAGACGAAGATATCCACAGAACTTTCCAATCGCCGGAAGGCACATGGATCTCCGGCCGCGTGTCGAGTCTCTACATCCAAATCCATTAGAAATTATGTTGTTTTCAATTAACTGACGAGTGTCATTCAAATAATTGATGAGTATGATACTAATGAATGTAAGTTCCAATAATGCATGTAATGTTCGATTGGAGGATTTTAGAGTGAAAGTGAATCATGCCATGTGAGGGCCCACCCCTTATGGACCCTCACTTTTGAATTTGGATACTAATTTATAGCCTATAATATTTAATTATACTAATTAACAGGGGTTAGTAGGGGTAAATATGTATTTTCCTAATTAGGCATTTGTTCTAATTTATAGGGTCTATAGGGTGTCTTTTATAATTTTGAGTTGGTTAGTTGGTTAGAGGCCATAGCTAGTAATTAAAATTTACTATAAGGGGATCTCCACTTGAGAAACTTTTAGAATCACACCTAAAGACCAAACTACGCATGACTCTAACCCTAATCCCATGTTTAACTAAAGGGGGATTCTTGTACCTAGCCCAAAACCCAGCCTATATATATGCTACACACAACCCATCCCATACTCTAGCTACGGTTCCCTCTCTCATTTCCCTCCAATTCTATCTCAATCCCCCCCCTAATTCTTCCATCTCTTTTGTCTCTCTCTCTCTCTCTCTCTCTCTCTCTCTCTCTCTCTCTCTAAAACCCTAGATCTAGAACCTTAACAAGAAGAAGAAGAAGGCTATCTACTACAAATCTCAGCTATAATCTCTTCTAAGGAGCTCTCTCATCTTCTATATTCCTTCTCTTCCTTCTAATCAAGGTATTTATCTCCATCTATTTGAATTCCCTTAGATTTCTTCCTTTCTCACTCTAGATCTCCTTCCTTATAGCAATTCTCTTGTGGATGTGGGTGTAGGAGTTAGAGATCTCTCTAGATCTAAGTTTTGGGGTTGGTTTGTGTATTAGAAGACCTTAGTTGCTAGATTTTTATTTTTATAGCTTGGATCTCTCTTTTCTTTTTCTACCTTCTTGCAATTGGATTGAGGCAAGTACAATATACATATTTAACATAGAATGCATGTTTTTCTTTTCTTGATTCCGTAATTTCAATTCGATTGATGTGATTATGCTAGATCTACCTTTGAGCTTGGTTTTATGGATTTTTGGCCATTGATGGATGAGTTCTCTCATTTGGAAGATCGATGGCCCGTTTGTTGATGGATGGATGTAGATTGAAGTGTTTTATTGCACTTTATGTTTCTATGATGGATGGTTGTGATTGGAGATGGTTGGATATGGTTTGGTTAGAAATTGGATTGAAAAAGAAGAAATCCAGAAATCTGGTAGGGTTACAGGTTACGTGTACTCGGTCGACTGACCTGCAGTCGGGTCGACCGAGCACACTAAATTCCAGAGAATTCTAGTCTCAATTAAGGTTCTGTAGGAATTATAGGTCCAGTTCCCGGTCAACCGAATACACAAGTTTTGCAGACAGCTAACTGGGAGCTAAATTTCTCCATCAGACACAGAAGTCAGTGTTCCTGGTCGACTGAATCCTGTTCTCGGTCGACCGACAACACAGGGATTTCAATAAAAAATGCTGAGAGCTGGGATATCCAATTTCTACAGGTTTTCAGTATGTACGGTCGACCGCCAAGACCAGGAGGTCGACCGGACACACAATGAATTCCTGAGATCAGGACATTGCCTGCCAGGTGTTTGACCTTATTTTCTAGAGTACTTGATCGACCGACCAGGCCAAGAGGTCGATCGAGCACACTGTGTAGAGGTCGATCTGGGAGCCAACATCTTGACAGACCAGTATACTCGGTCAACTGAGCCCTGTGTCGGGTCGACCGAGGACACCGCATTCTGTGATTTTTCAGTTTTCACATTTTGAAGTTGTGATCGTTTGTGGGGCCCATTGACCATCTAAATGGACTTCTATTGATGTGTCAAGCCCGAGTCAATGGTGTGGCTCAACCTTGACTCGTGGGGACCACCAAGTAGGGTCTCGGTTGTTTACTCTACAATGATTCGATCCTTAAACATTGTCTATGATGCCCGTAACTTCTGGAACACCAAACACATTATCCATTGGCATCAAAGACTCCATTTAGAGATCAAATTATCTAAGATGAATCTGGACCTAAATGTTGTCCATTACATAGGTTCGAATATTGTTATTTCCCATTAATTCCAGTATTTGGATTTCTTACTCCACTTATCGCATTACTATCACTCTTATGTCCTTACTATAGTTATAACTGTTAATTAAATGGAAAATGGATGACCTGAACCTATGATTACTTAGAGGTGACCTGATGATGTGATTGGGTGAACACTGACCCGTGTTTGTGGCTAAGCGGACTCTTTTATGGCCTATATATGGATGTGTGATACCCTAGATTGGAGAGGTAAATTATATTGGACTCTTAACTCATTGTGGATGAGAATGAACTGTTTATCATTGGAAATTGACTTATTACCTCGTTTGGACTGTTTTAGACCAGGCCATGCATTTGATGGGCCTTGGTATGAATCCAATGAGTGAGCTTGGACCTGGATTGTGATCCATGGACTGAATTGATACTTGGACCTCTTAGAGACTTTGTTAGGACCTTGTTCACGCAAGGCAAAGCCTAGACAGACACAGAACTTCATTGTTTCCTTGAGTCGGCATAGACATTCATTCAGTTGTTCTAAGCTCGGCCATTGGACTGATCATCACTAGTAGGAGCTATATATGAGTGTTGAGGGAGCTATCATGATGGGCTATGTTTTAGACGGACAGTGTGATACTGGTTCCTGTCTTTCCAAGTGATGAGTGTGATTTGCGGGGCTCGTCATTCCCCAGCACTTGTGAGATTTCCGGCCGCAACTGTGTTCAGAATGAGAGGGCCACGGCATAATATCCCGCGGTATCCAACTCGTGTGAATATGCCATATTGTGTTAGATTAGATATTATGCTTATCCTGATTCTAAATGCTTATCTTGCTTAATTGCCTAGAATCTGTATCTTGATATTCTCTTTAACTATATCATTGTCTTTACTTTTTTGATACATATATCATATGTTACTTGTATACTGCGATTTGCCAGATCTTTAGATTTGATTCATTCTTGGTGCTTAGGTTTCGACCCCGACTACGAGGACGGCTCTTTCGCGCTAGATGAGGCACCCATAGCAGGAGGCTACGGATGGGGAGCTGTCGACCAAGAGGTCGAGCTGGAGGTTGGAGAGCCGGCACCTGGGGTGTGAGAATTCTTATGTTATTTTGGGATTTTGAGTGATTCTTGTAGTGAGCAAGGTAGCTATCATAATCTGTAATAAACCTTTAATCTTTACAACTTTAATACTTTAGACTGGATTTCAGCCCTGCTATATTTGACATAAATATATGATACCTTATCATTGCTTCCGCTATATTTACATGCTTCAGCTTTAATATCCGTTGATCTTATATCGTTTAAAAAGTTTTAATTTGGACCTCACTGCGGACCTACGATCTTGGAAGTTCTCGGATTTTCTGGGAAGTAGCGTGTCAACTTCGAGTATCTTGATGATTTTCTCGATATCCGGAATTGGGGCGTTACATGCCAACTCTACAGGCTAAAATTATATGGAAAATATTTTCACCCTATGAGCATATTGCATATGGTGCTTTACTGGTTTAGCTCAAGGGGCTTTCTTGGAGGCATTCCTACCATAAAGAGTCAATGGTGAAGCTAGATCACTTGATATGATTTCACTTCTACTGGGCCATGCGATCATCATCATAATCAAGTGCTCCACATGCCATCTGTACTGATTAATTAGTCTGTTGCATGGTCAGAATCAATTGTATGCATGCATGTCACTTATATAGGAGTGCCACTAATGCATGAGTGAGTTGTTACATAGCCTTTTTCAGCTTGTGAAGTGTGAACATCACACTCATGTGTCAGATTTTTTTTTTCCTATTTAGCTCTCTGTATTAGACTAGCTAATCAATGTGGTAGTAAAGCTTGCTTGCATTCCACTTATACATGGCTGAGTTGTCACTTGGACTCTAGCTTGCTAAAAACAGCTTATATTGTGAGATAGGTAGCTTTTTGTTTAGTTACTATGCATGGCAGTGCAAGTATTGAAAATTGATTTAGGCAAAAAGGCAAAATGTTTATAAGAGGGGCTTATAATGTATACAATCTAGATTTTTTGCTTTGGGAAAGATTCATTACATATTCCTTTCTCTTCCTTCCTGCATGGAAAGTGTTTTTCCTTGATACAGTGATCCTATACATCTTGTAAAGTACCGATTAAAACAGACGAGGATGAGTAGTAGATCATGAGGATTAAAGAGTGTGAAAGCAGCTGAGAATTAAAGAGTGTGAAAGCAGCAGCACTAATTAAAGTGAGCTTAGTAGGCCCCATGGAGCAAAACTTTTAATGCTTGTAGGAGAAAATTGTCCTACTCTTACGTAGGGATGAAAATAGTCCAACTACCCAAATTATTGGTGGACCAAATTTGCAAAAAATAATATATAAAAATTGGGTATAGACCCATGTCATGAAGATTGTGAGCGGATTGGATTGATAATACTGGCCGCCTGTATTCCAAATAATTTTTTTTATTTTACCCCAGCCAAGGTGGGTGGGACCCAACAAAGAGCCCAAATACACAGTACAAAAGCTCATAAAAGTTGGAAAGGGAGCTTGCACATATGGAAAAAAAAAAATCATATATAAGTGAAAAGAAAGCCCACACCAACACAAAATAGAATCTTGAACTACTAGCTGACAACTGTCACTCTTTACTCGGGTAAAGAGCCTTTCTGGATCTCAATTAAAGCTAGAGTGGGACCACTTAGTGAGGAGAGAGAGAGAGAGAGAGAGAGAGAGAGAGAGGAGTAGGCACCTCTTCGTTCATTGCCTATAAAAAAAGACAAAAAGTTGACAATTTTCAACTTCATTCATTTGCCAATAAGAAAAAGAGACAAAAAGTTGACAATTATATTATATGAAGTAAAGTGGTTTCGATTTCCAATTTCGCTGTAAATTTCACCGTCAATTTTAACTATCTTATAATTTTTAACCTCATTTTAATGCCAGGCCCTACCAACTAATGGGCCATTAAGCGAAGTGGGTTTGATTTTCAATTTCGCTGTCAATTTCACCGTCAATTTTGACTATCTTTAAAATTTTTGACCTCCTTTTAATGCCAGGCCCTACCAACTAATGGGTTATTAAGCGAAGTGGTTTGACCATAGCAAACGTCGAGTCAGAAATAAAGCAGACTTTTTGGATCCAACTTGACCGAGACTCGAACTCAAGACAACATGAATTTCAAATGAGCAACCCAACCATTACACCACAAAGCATGTTTTTATTAATAGTTATTAACAAAAACTTAAAATTAGTTAATGAGAAAGGGACCTGGCCCCACTTTGGAATATTGACCATGAGTCAGAATTTTTCTACAAGGTATTTATAAAAATAACTTTATGTTTAGAATATTGACCCCTATAAATACTGTTGTTATTATTTTCTTACTTATGCATTGTACTTTAAGATAAATGATCAAACTTTGGAAATAACTATTTTATATGATTTCCTATATAGTCATTAATTTTCTATGACAACCATTTTACAATAAAACTAAACTCAAATGAATATATAATATATGTAATTGATCAACAAAAATAATACGTTTCATAATTAATAAGAAAATGATAATATTATTGAAAAAAGAAAAACTTGCAACAACAGCGTGGAGCTAAAGAGGAGGCGAGAAACTTTTCATGTAACTGATGTGCTACCATGCACGCTTGCCGAGGGATAAAGGGTGGAGTCTGGGTTTTTTGTTTTTTTGTGTGTGTAGCTTTAACTTTTATAAATCATGATGTAAATGGAGTGGAACACTACGATAGACCCCATCTATTAAAAATCACAATCATTAAGGCAAACATCCTTGCTATTTATGGGATACTTCAAATTCTCACAGTTATTTCCACGGTCAATTTGATTCTTTGATTAAAAATATAAAATACTGGAGTTTTACAAATAAAGTTTTTTTTTTTTTTTTTTGTTATTTGGACTCTCCATCATGCCTTTTGTCTATTAAGAAACTCTCAATTTCATCATAATTCTATCAAGGCAATAGCATTTGAGTGTTAATGGGTCTCAGTGTCTATAAGTGCCACTAATCTAAGGAATTTCAAGTATTTTTGTTTCTTCCGATTATATGATTTTTTTTTATTTAGGATGTGAAATGCTAATTTCTGGGTTGTCTGGTTTATTTAATTCTTGGTCTTTTTTATTTAATCCACTCTCGGTCCTGAGTTGTTTGCTTTCTTTTTTATCTATTGATTTTGATTGTACACTTTTTTCAAAAATGCAGAACTAATGGTAAAAGGAATCTCCAATAATATTGGTCCATCTATATAAAGAATTAAGCTTATTCTTATTATCATCATTTTCTACTTTCTCCAATATAATTCTATTTCTCTATGTCAACAAGAGAACTTTTATTTTTCTATTCATTTACTTTTAAGTTCATTGTATTTTTTTAGAGAAACTTCCATAATTTTTTTGTTTCTTTGTGTCTCTTTTTAGTACCGTCTCATGTCTCATTTGCATGCTTAGTTTGGATCAGTATTCAACTTATTTTAAAATGTGAGCATCTTGAGACAATTAGTACAATTATTAAACATTTCAATTTGAGAGGTAAACCTTTTTTAATTTATTTACATTTGAGTTCATCATATTTTATTTGAGCAATTTTAGTTATGTCATTTTAATATGATTTATACAAAAGAATCGTCATTTTAAAATTTCTATAGATTTGCAATATTTTTATGGTTTGTATTTGTATGGTTTTCATAGATTGTGGGTTTCTTTTTGTCCCCTTTTTTGTTTCAATTTTTGGGTATTGGGTTCTCCTTGATTTTTTTTCTTTTAAATCACTTTTTTATGAGGGGATTTTCTGCGAATTCTCATTTTATGTTCTATTTTTTAAAATTTATTTAATGGTTATCATTATGAGTTAATTATTTATTTTACTTCCATTGGGTTTTTTAAGTTCTCTTTGTGAAATCTTTTTATGGATTTTTCTTATTTCTTTTGTTGCTTCAGATTTCTATTTTTGATTATTAGATTATCATAAGTTGGTTTGGTTCTTTTAAAATTTTTTTTTATCATTGTACTGCCTATGAATCTTTATTTATATATATTTTTATAACCTTTTTAATAAAATTTATTTCATTTTATTTTGTATTTCTTTTATTATAATTTCTCACTTGTGATGGGTTTTTTAGTGTTTTTTTTTTTTTTTTTTTTTTTTTTTTTATGATGGTTTTTCATGAATTTGTGGGTTCTTATGTCTTTGCCCTTCTATGCTCTATTTTTTAGTTTTTTTTTTCTCATGAGTGTTTGATTCTTTTAAATTGCTTATGTTATTGAGTTGATTATGGATTTTCATTTCTATGTGTCTTTAAAATTTCATTGGATTTTATTTATAGTTTATATTGTTTGTTTGTTTTGATTTTGTTTTTTAGTTTTCTTGATCATTAATCTTCAATTTTCATGGGCTTGCTTTTTTTTTTTTTTTTTTTAATTATATGGTATTCGGTATTGAATTTTTATGGACTTTTTTTTATCCTCTCTTTCAGACTAAAACCTTTTGTATTTAATTTAAAAAAAAAACTGATCAAATTTTTTTTTTATAAATTTTAATATTATGATTATATTGCCCGTGGTAAGCACGGGCGTGTTTTTCTAGTTTATATATATGAAGCGAACTACTTCTAATTGCCTAAATCAGCCAATTACTGCTAATTGATTTTGACTGTCTGTTCAAGTTGTTTTGACTGGCACCCATTTGGTTTGTTTAACTTTAGTAACGGGTCATCTGCAACATTTAATTGCATTTATGTACATTCTTCCCTTTTTTATTTCATATTCCCATCCGCTACATGAAGTTGATGCAATTGCCCAAATTAGAAGATTGCTTCTAATTGATTTTGAATATCGTGAGATTTGATTGACCTTGTTTTAATTTCTTTCCACTAATTAGAAAAATAGGCTCCATTAACTTTTCGCCCTTTCGTTTTCATCCCAGTCCCCTAATTTCTCTCAATGTCGACTCAAACCGTTACTAAAATGAGCATTAGCTCCTCTGCTCTTCATCTATGCAACATGCAAACATGCCTAAGCAATTTGGGATTCATCTCTTTTTTTGATTTGTGTTCCTCATCTACTATTCATCTTTGCAACATGCAAATATGCCTAAGTAGTTTGTGATTCATCTCTTTTTTCGATTTGTTTTCCTTATGATTTGTCTTTCCTTTCTTTTTGTAATTTGTGATTCATCTATTTTTGCCCTAGCAATTTGTTTATTCATTCGTTTTGATGCCTATTAAGAATAAGTTTATATCGAAGAAAAGTACAGCGGTGGTATTTCCAGACTCCTATTAATGAATTAGAAACCCAAAACTGCTGACAATTTGTTTTCTACATTCTTCATGACACCAATTTAGTACCAATTTGGATCAATTTGTTTTCTGTGTTTTTTTTTTTTTCATGACAGCTATTAAGAATCAGTTTGAATCAAAGAAAAGTACAGAGGTATGTTTCTGGACTCCTATTAAGAATATTTTTTTTTGGACTCCTATTAACAAATTAGAAATCCAATAATGTCTTAATAGGAAACCCAATAATGTCCTCGCAATTTGTTTTTACATTCTTCTTAATGCCTAATAATAAGATTGGATCAATTTCATTTTTTCATTCTTCGTGATGCCTTAGTACCAAAGCAACTAATTTTCTTTTTTTTTTTTTTTGCTCCAACAGGAAATACAATGGCTCTTCAACAAACCAGGTATTTTATTTAGGCTTTTAACCACTTCCTTTCTTTTTTTTGGTTGATTTCTTTCGTTCGATTAAGTGAGGTGTTATGATTATTCGTTTAACTGGGTACAACTCCGAGTATTAGTGTTTCTCCCTTAGAACACACGTTGCGGTGTTTTAACATTATGATTCTTGATCCTACATATTCTCTTTTGTAGCTATATGTTAAATTTACGTTATATGTTACTCATCTTATCATATAGCTAACCCTAAAATAGTTAGGATAAGGCTTCGATGATATTGATAATGATGATGCTATTCATCTTATGTCTTTGTAACATTATTTTAAATTTTCATAAGTTTTTTATATTATCATAAATATTTAATCTTATGACTTTTATTGCCCGTGCTAAGCACGGAGGCATTTTGCTAGTTATTATATATGAAGCGAAGTGGTTTCAAATTGAAATCAATTCTAATTGATTTTGACTCATCTAATTTACCAATTTAATTTAGTTTGACCCTAGCAAACGGGTTGGATTGGGGTAAATTAGGTCGGGCTTTTCAAATTGAAATCAGTCCTAATTGATTTTGACTTATCTAATTTACCAATTTAATTTAGTTTGACCCTAGCAAACGGGTTCGGTCGGGCCAGAAATAAAGCACACTTTTTTTACCCAACTTGACCCGTGTATTTTTAATGATATGGTAAAAATTAATCTGGTTTATGATAAAACTCGAACTAAGAACAATATGGATTTCAAAGGAGCAACCCAACCACTATACCACAAAGCATCTTTTTATTAATAGTTATAAACAAAAACTTAAAATTAGTTAATGAGAAAGGGACCTGGCCCCACTTTGGAATATTGACCATGAGTAGGAATTTATCTACGAGGTATTTATAAAAAATAACTATATTTTCAGAATATTGACCCCTATAAATACTGTTGTTATTATTTTCATATTTATGCATTGTACTTTAAGCATAGATGATCAAACTTTTGAAATAACTATTTTTTATGATTTCCTATACAGTCATTAATTTTCTATGACAACCATTTTACAATAAAACTAAACTCAAATGAATATATAATATATGGAATTGATCAACAAAAATAATAAGTTTCATAATTAATAAGAAAATGACAATATTATTGAAAAAAGAAAAAACTTGCAACAATAGCGTGAAGCTAAAGAGGAGGCGGGAACCTTTCCATGTAACTGATGTGCTACGCTGCACGCTTGCAGAGGGAGAAAATGTGGAGTTTGGGTTTTTTTTTTTTTGTGTGTGTGTGTGTGTGTGTGTGGCTTTAACTTTTATAAATCGTGATGTAAATAGAGTGGAACAGTACGATAGACCTCATTTATTAAAAATCACAATCATTAAGGCAAACATCATTGTTATCTATGGGATACCTCAAATTCTCACCTCATTCTGGGTTATTTCTACGATCAAATTGATTCTCTGATAAAAAAAATACAAAATACTGGAGTTTTCCAAATATTTTTTTTATTTTTTTTTGTTATTTGGACTCTCCATCATGCCTTTTGTTTATTAAGAAACTCTCAATTTCATCATATTTCTATCAATGCAATAACATTTGAGTGTTAATGGGTCCCAGTGTCTATAAGTGTTACTAATATAAGGAATTTCAAGTATTTCTGTTTCTTCTGATTATATGATTTTTTTTCTTTTTGTTTAGAGTGTGAAATGCCGATTTCTGGGTTGTCTGGTTTATTTAATCCTTACTCTTTTTTTTATTTAATCCACTCTCGGTTCTGGGTTGTCTGCTTTCTTTTTTATCTATTGATTTTGATTGTACACTTTTTTTTAAGAATGCGGAACTAATGGTAAAAGGAATCTCCAATAATATTGATCCATCTAAATAAAGAATTAAGCTCATTCTTATTATCATCATTTTCTACTTTCTCAAATATAATTCTATTTCTCTATGTCAACAAGAGAACTTTCATTTTTTTCATTCATTTACTTTGAAGTTCATTGTAATTTTTTAGAACAACTTCAATAATGTTTTTGTTTCTTTGTATCTCTTTTTAGTATTGTCTCATGTCTCATTTGCATGCTTAGTTTAGATCAGTATTTAAATCATTTTAAAATGTGAGTATCTTGAGACAATTGGTGCAACTATTAAACATTTCAATTTGAGAAGTAAACTTTTTTTAATTCATTTACTTTTGATTTCATCATATTTTATTTAAGCAATTTTAGTTATGTCATTTTAATATGATTTATACAAAAGAATTTTCATTTTAAAATTTCTATAGATTTGCAATATTTTTATGATTTGTATTTGTATGGTTTTTATAGATTGTGAGTTTCTTTTTTTCCCTTTTTTTATGTCAACTTTTGGGTATTCGGTTTTCCTTGATTTTCTTTCCTTTTAAATCACTTTTTATAATGGGATTTTCTGTGAATTCTCATTTTTCTATTCTATTTATAAAATTTTTTTAATACTTATCATTATGAGTTAATTATTTATATTACTTCTACTAGGTTCTTTAAGTTCTCTTTGTGAAATCTTTTTATGATTTTTTTTTTTTTTGTGGCTTAAGATTTTCATTTTTGAGTATTAGATTATCATAAGTTGGTTGGTTCTTCTTAATTTTTTTTAATCATTGTATTGTCTATGAATCTTTATTTATATATATTTTTATAGCCTTTTAAATAAAATTTATTTCGTTTTATTTTGTATTTCTTTTATTATAATTTCTCACTTGTGATGGGTTTTTAGTTTTTTTTTTATGATGGTTTTTTATGAATTTGTGGGTTCTTTTTTCTTTGCCCTTCTGTGCTCCATTTTTTAGTTTTTTTTTTTTTTCATGAGTGTTTTGATTATTTTAAATTGTTTATGTTACTGAGTTGATTATGGATTTTCATTTCTATGTGTCTTTCAAATTTCATTGGATTTTATTCATAATTTATATTGTTTGTTTGTTTTGATTTTGATTTTTAGTTTTCTTGATCATTAATCTTCAATTTTCATGGTCTTGTGTGTTTTTTTTTTAAATTATATGGTATTCGGTATTGAATTCTTATGGACTTTTTTTTTTCTTTTCTCTCTCTCAGACTAAAATCTTTTGCATTTAATTTAAAAAAAAACTGATCATAATTTTTTTTTATAAATTTTAATATTATGATTATATTAGCACGGGCGTGTTTTTCTAATTATCAATGAAACTGAAAGCGCACTGACTTGAAAGGACATGACTTCCTCCTTAGTCTCTTGCTTCCTCTGCAGTAATTTTCCTACTGCTTGCTCCTCTTCGAAGGTTTTACATGGCTTTCATTTTCCACTATTCTATTGCTCTCCGTCTTCTTCTATTTGCTCCTGCTATTAACGCTGCTATCTTCGATAGCGACAATGCAGTTCGGTGGAGGTGATTTCATGAAAACTCTTCTTCTTCTTTAGACATGGATTTTTGCGCGCTTCGAATTGATTGGCGGTTTCTTGGAATAGGGATGGATGGTTTGTGATGTTCTTGTTGAATTACTGTTTTTTTTTTCAGGCTATGGTTGGCTGTGTGTGTTATCTCCCAAATAGTATAAATCTTGGGGCTTGGATATATTAATCCGCTTTAAAGCTGGTTTTCTCAGTTATTACATCCCCTAACCGAGCTTCGCTTGCAAGAATTTTCTCGATTAGTATATCCCCTAACGTAGCCTCTCTCGCTCCCCCAATGTACATATAAATTTATCCTCAATGAAGATCAATGGATTTAGACTTCTATTACCCATAATCTAAATTAACTGGCAGTGGGGAGTGGCGGGGGGGGGGGGGGGGGGGGGGGTTGGGGGGTGGGGGGTTTAGATTAATGAGCCTAGCTACAGTGGCAATAGTGCGATATGAAAATTTGAAGAGATACAACGAAAATGAGAAACTATATGGATCGGTGATTCGAACCATCGTAGCCATTTAGTGCTTACCATAGCGTCTACCTATAATAATAATAAAAAAAAAAAAAAACCTTTGAAATAGGGCCCTGCTTATTGCTTTTTTGCAAATTATTGTGAATAAATAAGAAAGTTGGCCCTCCATAAAGACGGTTAGGATTAGTGTTTTAAAGTTCAACTTTAATTGTGATTATACTATTAATTGTATGATAATATTTATTTACAACTCATTTAAATGTTTATAAAAAAATTTAAAAATGTAATTATTTTTTTATCATGACCCGCATAGGGTGCAGGTCTTTCGCACTAGTAATATCACTAGAGTCGCTTGACTTTAGTTAACTGTTTTTTTTTTTTTTTTTTACTTTTTTGATGGGGTCCGAGTGTAGAAAGTAAAAAACCACCAACTTTCAACAACTAATTAAATTTTTTTTATACAAACATGAAAAGTGGTATTTAGTGGAAAAAAGTACACATCTGACTAACATTTCTCGGGTTTTATCATTTTGGAAAGTTTTGACTTAATATGCTGTAGAAAAGCCATAATATCATGGGGATGATCCCATGATACCCTGCAATAATATTGTAATACATGGGTTTTATTAGTTTCTATAACATTCATTGTTATAATGATACATGAGATTTATCAATTTTTGCAACAACTTTCTCCAATCAACAAGCAAATTTTTTTATGGTACATGAAAAGTGGTATTTTGTGGAAAAAAAATTACATTTTTGAGCCTAATTTCTCTGGTTCTATCTTTGCGGAAAGTCTCACCCTAAAATACTACAGGAAAGCCATATTATCATGGGGTCCTAGGCAATAGAACCGTAACTTTCTATTTCCATGTGCCCCACCAATCTCTCGCTTATATAAATTCTTCAACAACCACTGAGACCAAACCAGTCCAAGGCAATAGATCTTTCTTTCTCAAGGACCAAACCGGTCTCTTTCTCCCAATTTCACCTTGTTGATGATCTCGTAAGTGAAAAACGGAAGGAGAGGTGAAAAGGAAAAGTGAACAAAAAGAATATAAGGTAGGGTTTTTTTACTTTTTAAATTGTGATCCCATGATATCTTGGGATCCTGGGCAAAAAGTAAAAGAAAAATGTTGAGCAGAGTCAAGCGGCTCTGGTGACATTATTTGAATTTGAGTCCTGAAATTGGAAAAATCGGATTTACAGAGAATTAATATGTCAAAACCCCTAAAGTTTTTCTTTTGATCACGTACATGTGAAGATTGTGAGAGGATTGGTTGGATTGGCGTTAATAATTCCACACACTCACACATGGTCAAACATTTTTGGATAATTTTATTTATTTCAGACTCAATTGGGTGGGTTCGGGTTAATGTTGGTTCTTTATGGCCTATTATTTGAACTTTTGATGTTGTAATTTTTTTTCCCTAATGAGAGTGTCTAGCCTCTTTAAAAACCAACTATTCTTCTGGATACGTGAAGTCCTTGCCTTAGGCTTTTGACTGGGCAAGTGGTTCCAAAAAGAGAGCATGAGTCCGAACTTGCAACCTTCAATTTTTGAGTGGTGGTCCTAGTTCATTGCGCTACCCCTTGTGACTCATGTCGTCGGGAATTCGAAAGACATGATGCAATGACTTGTCCTTTGGCATCTCAAATGCCATGTTTTTTTCTTGTTCTAATTCCAAGTTCCAAATGCCTAAAGAGTCTCAAAGGTCTTTTGAAATTCTTAGAATTCCAATCTCATTTGCATTTGGGAATTCTCCATCTAAGAGGAGGATTTAGGAACTCTAACCCAGGAGATAGCTTTAAGAGAAATTCGAGGGGAGTTTCTTTCTGATAGGAATTTGGCGTATTGGGGAATTCATTATATGATGGCTTGTTCCCTTAACATTTACAAATGTCATGTTTATTCACTAGAATCTCAAAATTTCTATTTACAAAGGTCTCAAATGATTTTTGGAATTCTTGGAATTCCGATTCCTTTTCGCTTTATTTTCTTTTGTAATTTCTGGATGTTTAAGTAGAATTCCCGAATGCTCCTTTGTACTCGAGCATTCAAAAATTCCACGAAAAAACAAAAGGGCTCGTTTTTCAAATTCCTATCAAAGCATTTGATACCTTTTTACATGGTTGAGAATTTGAAATGCACGTAAATAAACATGATATTTGCAAATACAAAGGCGGATAAAGCTATCATATCATGTCAAAAAAGGAAAAAAAAAAAAAAAAAAACACCAACACCTTAAATTCCTGTTATAAATTCCAAGTAAAGAAACATGCCATTAGTTTCGATCACGTGGGTCGGGTCAAGCGACCTCGGCCCACTTGACTCACTAGCCCAGGTCAAGTAAACTATGAGCCTAACCCGAGTCCAAACCTGTTTTGATCCCAAATCCCATTCCCACAAGAAGGTGCCTTGATAGAGTGCACCTACAATCCACTGGGACCCACTTAGTGGGCAAAGTAGGTGGACATATAGAGTTAAAGACTTCAAGGTACCGGTAAAAACCAGTCCAAGTCCAAATCCAAATCCCTTTCATTTCATTTACTCTCCACAATTTCAGTATGAATGGAAGACTCAAAGACTCCTTGCTTGCTGCTATTAAAGCACCGATCTTTTATCGTCTTCGTTTGTCTCCGGCTCTGATTTCTAGCCTTCTATAGCAACAATGCAGTCCGGTGGAGGTGATTTCATGAAAACTCCTTTTCTTCTTCTTCTTCTTCTTCTTCTTCTCTCTTGATTCTGACTGAGTCCGCTTCGAATTGATTGGTGGGGTTTTTTTTTTTTGGATGGAATAGGGATAGTTTGTGGCGTTCTCGTTAATTTACTGTGTTGGGGTATGATTATTTGGTTAGATTTTACGGCTATGGTAGGCTGTGGGTGTTCTTGTACTACCAAAACTAAGCTTGAAGGGTTCGAATTCTGTTTGTTGCAGTGTTTATGGCACCAACTAGGATAAATTTATTTTCTTTCCTGATTTTCCTGCTCTGAATTATAAGGTTGGGTTTTGAGTTGGAACTGAAATAGTGCTTCTTGAGATTAGATTCGTTGGAACTGCTGAATTCCTGCTTTTTTTTATTTCTTATTTTTATTTTTTATTTTTGCATTTGGTAGTTCAAAAGTTCATTGGGTTGATTTTTTTTCTTCCTGTCAAATCCCAGGTGGTGCTGTTTGAGGTTCGAAGTGAAACATAACCACTTGAAATTTTTTGGTCCCCGCACCCCGCCGCCCCCCCTTCCCCCACCCTCCCTTTTTGTAATTTATATAAGATGTAGGGATTTGCGCGTTTTGTCAACCGTGTAGGAGTTGGATTTTGGTTGGCTTAGAATTTAGATTGCTGATAAGTTTAAAAAAAGTTAAGAAGCCCCAGTCAAAAATCCTGTTATCAGTCAGGTCAATGCCGTGGGTTGAATGTGTCTTTCTCTAATTACAATAGTAATTAAGTAGTAAAATGTTAGAGAAGCCCTTGAATTTCTGTTTTGCTAGGAAACTCAGTAATAGTTGTCTCATACCAAAGTTGAAAATTTTAAACCAACTGGGCGAATAAATTGGTGTATATAAGAATAAGAACAAAAGAAGATTGTGTGAATGAATAAGAAGAAGAAAGGATTGTGTGAATTCACCTTATTTTGTTAGTTTTTATCATGACAATGTCCATTACTATGTACAGCTATGAAGGCCTTGCACATGGCAATGGATAGTGTGCCCAAGTGTTCTAGCATCCCCCCCTTCAAGCTGGAAAGCAAAGATGTCAATCATAAATAACCAGTAGCTCTTGATATTAGTTTATTCCTGTTGCCTTAGTAACTACAAATCTGCCTTTCCATTTGACCCATAGCCCAATGTTTGGAAGAACCTGATTTTTAATTCATCAAAGCAGACACTTAAAAATGCAGGATTGTAGTTTTCTGTCTTGATGAACCAGCATCTAAACATAAGTGATCTTTATGGTTGCCTCCACAAGCAGCTGAAATAGAGCAATGACATGACTCTCTTTGCCGTGCTTGAATATAAGAACCTGGAGAAATCCAGTGGCAGTTAGTAATAATAGGCTCTTCATATGACCATGAACTCGGTGTTCCATAAGAAAAATGATTTGATTTAACTAATAGTTCGAAGCGTGCTTGCAATCAATGAACCGTCATGACTCATGAACACTGCCTCAAATAGACATTGTGAGAATTATTTTGGATGTCCATCTTCTGAAAGATCTCCCACGTTTTTCACCAAGTTCCAAAAACTTTCATAGTCGAATGGGTCTGAGTAGAAGTTTAAATGGTTGTAGAAAGGAAAGAAATCACTAGAGATGCTTTATTTTGCCTCCGGTACCATTTGATGAATCATATTATTTGACTCCTGACACTTTTTCTGTCTTCTATGTCAGGTATATATAATCATCAAGTCCCAGTGAAGTAAAATCATTATCAAAGTGTTTCATTTTTGTGAACCTATAGTCTTATACTGCTAAACACAAATGGTGATGATGGTTTTGATTGAATGTGTAATCTCAGTCGACTATGGAGAGAAGTTTCATGATCCACAATTGCATCCTAATTCCTAACGCAAAGGAAACCATGTTTTAGTGTTCTGAACCATTGATCTAATTCACGAAAGAAAGAAGAGAGCGCATTTAAATATCTATCTACCATAACCTTTGAACCTGTGGTTTTTTTTTTTTTTTTTTTTTTCGGTTTGGACCTGCATAAAATAACACATGTTGGAGTTTTATGTACGGCTATTTCACATACCTGCAAGGGTTCTGTATATTGTGTAATTATTTTTCTTATAAAACTTTAATATGTTATTTGGTTATTATACGCTGAAAGCTGCTTTTACGTCTAATCAAATAACCTCAAGTGATTTTGTCGTTAAAAACTAGGTATGAAGGTAGTGGTCACCAAACAACTTTTTCTTCTAAAAAGCTGCTTTGAATGAGCAACTTCTAGTAAGCTACTTTTTGAGAAGCACTCTTTCGAAAAGCCCAACTAAACACACCCTTAATGTATTGGGAACCTTTTGCTTTTCGTATCCATCATTTGCTTCCTTAAACAAATGTGCAATGATTATCAATGCAACTTTGCTTCAAGTTTGCCATTTTCTTATTTAAATGATATGCAGTGGTTAATGGCTGTAGCTTTCAAGTTCCAAATCAGACAAGTGTTGCTAGGTAAATTGCTTTTGACCATCTTGTTCATTGCTTACAGGGTTTGATATTAACGAGCTGCGCCGAGAAGCTCAAAAACGTTGGCTGAAGCCTTTAGAACTGCTCTTTATTTTGCAGAATTTTGATGGCGACCAACTCATTCATGAACCCCCTCAAAACCCAACAAGTATTATTTAATGTTATTGCATTACGATGACTACGTCTCTTTACCATTTTTCCAAAGCTTAACTGAAAAATTAGTCTAGTGGTTGAGTCAACTTGACTGTAAAGAATTTCATGCTTAGTCACCTTATTTTTCTAGTCTCTTTTTTTGTAGATTCCTTTCAACCAATTAAAATTGTCAAAGAATTTTTTGTATTTCCTTTTCTTTTTCTTGAAACTTTGTTGACACGGGATATCATTTAATTTTGCTTGACATTTTCCCCATGTTTTCTACTTTCCTATTTTAATAAATCATATTTACATTATATTGTTTATATATAAAATATTTTTGAGCTCTTAATAAATTATCGTGCTTGTCATATTTAATTATGTGGTTCAGACACTTGTTGGTCCTAACTCATAGTTCACATTAAGTGTCTGTAGCTTGCTGACCATCTGGGCTTGTTGCAGGTGGTTCTTTGTTCCTCCTCAACCGCAAAGTCCTCCGTCATTACCGTAAAGATGGTCATAGCTGGCGCAAAAAAAGGAACGGAAGGACTGTTGGGGAAGCGCATGAGCATTTGAAGGTTTGTTGAAGATCAGTATTCCATAACGGAAATTATCTGTGCTCTACCATTCAAATTTAAGTAGAGGTCATATTTCATGTTTTTAATGATGTTCAAATGACATGAATTTGAGTCCTTTATTCAATTACCTTTTAAATTTGTCGTTTTTGTTCAGTTGTTTTGTGAGTAAACTATCATTTGTTATTCAATTGAAAAGTGGATAATGGTTGTGTCAGTGCCAATTCATAGGAGGTTTGGCGTCTTTGAGGGTATGGACTGATCACAGTGGGCCTCATTGTACAGGATGAGAATTATTAATTCTCATCTCTTTACCTTTACACGCCTTTTTACTAATCTCATACATGGGACCACCTATGATTGATCTTATCCCTTCTCACACACACACCCCCACCTCTACTTTCCATGAACTAGCACTAGTCCTAATTTGACACCAATCAAACTATTATGTAATATTGGATCTAATTGAAAATCTGCACTATGTAAGGCCAACAGACTTGAGGCACTAAAATTCAGGGATAGGATCAACTAGGGATTAATATTTGGTCTGTAATTTAAATTCAATAGATCTTAAGAAGAAGCTGAAAAAAGAAAAAAAAATGGAAAAATTGATGAAAAAAGAGAGAAAGTGAAAAGGTGGAGAACGAAAAAGTACAAGTATTTATATTAATAAAGTTTCTCGAAAGTTTCTGAAATTACAAAATAGTCCCTGTTATTTCTGAACTTTACAAAACAGTCCCTGTATGTCGCCCAACATGATCCACATTAAGAAATGCTTGTTCCCCTACCCAAAGATCCACATTAAAGCGAGTTAATTCATGAAACACTTGCAAAGGATAAAAATGAGCAAAGATCCCACCACTGGTTGTTGTAAAATTGCTAAAGGATACCGCCACCAGTGGTTGTAAATTTTTTGAAGGTGCAGTAAGTCAATTCTAAACACTCAGATTGTCTAGTGAGTTATTTATTATTATTACTTTGGTAAATATGAACCTATTCTATTGATTTTCTATTTATAAACCTCTCTTCTTCTTGCTTTCCTCTTTAATATTGAAATACCTTTTCTTTTGTACAGTGACTTCCTCCTCTTTAAAGTTTAAAGTAATAATTTTGTATTTATGATGATATCTATGATAAAAAAAATTTATTTCCCTTTTTAAAAAGTACAGACTCTTTCCTTTGTCATGTACAAATGAATTGCTTTGAATTGCAGCCTCTCAAAAACTCTGAATCCACTGAATTGAATCTCGAATTGTTCATATGAGATTTGGTGGTACATAGAACGAATCAGGTTACTTTGATCTTTCCATCCCTTTACCCCCCATGATAGTCATGCATCTAGGTGGGCCCTGCAATTAGGTGTGCATCTAGCCTATGTTGTGGGACACATGCACCTGATCAGTGATCACTGCTATCTCTATGCAGGAGTTTTCAAAAATGACTAGACCGTTCTGGAGATAATCAGGGCCTGGCCTATGGGGCCAACCTAGTTGCATGCTAATCATCTGGGGGGGGGGGGGGGGGGGGGGGGGCGGGCGCGGGCGGGTAGGGGATGGAAACCTCGGTGCGTGCGAAATTGGGGACCATCATATTAATTTAATCCTTGGTTTATGGGCCTCAAAGTTGGACAATTTTAGTTATTAGATGAACTGCCTGCTTTATTTATTTATTATTTATTATATTATTATATTTTTTTCACACAATTAATCCAGTGGTGTGCAAAACTTGTTTCATTGTCAAATTGGGGTGAGTTCAGCTTGTGGGCCCCTTGCCCCACCCCACTCATAAATTGGCACTTACCCTATTGACACATCCAGTTGTTGCTACTGTTTTTTTGAAATGTCCATTTTATACATATTTTACTGTTGATCTTTGTGGCCTCACAATCCATATCAATAATGATCTAATTATATTGATTTATGGGGCATCCATTATCCATGCATGGTCCCTCCCATCTCCCATTCTCTGTGATTGGTATATTTTCAGGTGAGCTTCACAAAGTTCTTGTATGGAAATTCCTCTTGTGAACAAAGCTCGTATATGTTTGTATACACACACTTTTATGATTTGGCATCTTTACCATATGTTCTTTATGATCAGGTCGGCAATACTGATACTTTAAATTGTTATTATGCTCATGGAGATCAGAATCCTAGTTTTCAGAGGCGAATTTATTGGATGCTGGATCCGTAAGTGTCATTGAATTATGTAGAATTGCATGGAATCAATATTCTTTAACATTCAAAATCAATATATAAATATATATATATATATATAGTGGGGCCAACTTACATATCAAATTTGAAGTCAATCTAAATCCTCTAACCCCTCATCCATGGTCCTCAAGTTTAATAGCTTTATATCAAAGAAGAAAAATTGCCCTCAATCCAACGGTCTAGTTAATCCGAATCCATGCAAATTCACAGGGTTCAGTGCCTATAAGGGGGTTATGAATGAGTGGTCAATTTGGATGGTCATAAGGTGGGCCCCAGTGGGCGTTCCGAATGGTGCAGACAGTAAGGATGGTCCTTATAGGACCGCCTCCCATATATATAGATGGAGCCCTTGAAAATTGCCTTTGGTCTAGTGACTGCACTATAATCTAATTGAAACCCCAAATATTTTTTTCTTTTATGATTATTAAAAAACTGCCTTAGTTACATCACCTCATCGCCTCTATGGGTTTCACTCTGGCAATTTTATTTGGACTAAATCAACAATGTTCTGACTGTTTAATGTTTTAGTGGTACTCAATTAATTATCTGAATCTTAGTTGGGCCAAATCGACAAGCTGTATAATTCCAGCTTATAGAATTATATCACCTTCCCTGCAAATACTTGTGGTCTGTGGCAGCCCCACTCGTGTATGAATGATTAAAAAAAGAAAAGAAAAAGAAAAAGAAGAAGCTTGTATTTATGTACTTTTGTCATTGTTACCCTCTTATCAGTATTTTCAAATGTCATGTGGTCACACAAAGTTTTGTGTTGCAGGGCATGTAGTGATATTGCTCTCGTTCACTATAGACAAGTCACTGAGGTGTGTTACTATCTTGCTAATTCCTGTTTATGTGGATATGCAAGGCATATTGTTGTTGTTGTTGGTGGTGGTGGTGGTGGTGCTGCTGGCTGCTTTTGTTTTTTATTCATGTTCCTGTCAACTTTCACTGTCCAAAACTATAAAAAGAAAGTGCATCTATCTTTTTTCTTTTATTGGCAACAGACATGACTTCATAGACAACCCACAACCTCAACATTGTATTGATCTTAAATTACTTGACTTAATAAAATGTCTTCCTTCTGCAAGTAATCTTGATCCTTTGGTCCCTAAAGGTGGCAGCTGGTTGATTTGAAAACATTGTTACTTATTTCAGTTAAAACTGTCCCACTTTGAAATGGGAGAACTTCCTTTAAAATGAACATTTTTATGATCTTGAAACTTTCAATCACACTTACTTTGATGAATTTGTCTCTTGTCAAAGTGATCAGACATCTCTCCTATATAGACTACATCTGCTATAGATAGGTATACTCAGTTGGGAATGCTATCTAAGGAGATTACGAACGATGCAAGAGTATCACATGGTAAGACATAAGATAAGCACATGTTATGGTAGTCTGTCCACACACATCACACATGTTAGTGGGTTACAAATGGTAAAATAGCAGTCATATGGAGCAAAATTACTCTCTTATGTTTTGGACCCCTCAAGCTCATCATGCTTTAAACGTGAGGATTTAAAAATTGTCCTGCAATAGCTGAAACTAAAGAAGAGATGGAATAATTTTTAGTGAAGAAGTTGGCCAGGTGATTTGGTTCCCCATCTTGAAGGGTACTATTTTATGAATATCTTTTTTTGCAGCTGTTTCTTGGTCAGTTTTGTTGGAAAGGAATCGAAAAATGTTTAAAGATAAGCTACAAACTGCAAAATAGGTAGTGAATAAAGCAAGCATGTGGGTAATTTCTTGGGTTATAACCATAAAAAGAATGTGCTGGTCTCTTCCTTTATGATCTATAGTGATGTTGGTAGAGTGGTCAGTGGTGGACTCAATAATTGAGGATGATGCTTTGTAATTTGTCTTCTGTTCTCTTGCTCTGTAAATTCTTGTTTTAGTTTCTTAATAATATTGTCTGTTACTGTTTGAAAAAAAAGAGTTAGTCAGCCGATTCTGAAGAGATGGAGCAAGAGTGCCTCATTGAGGAAGGGTTCTATAGAACAAAATGACAGTCTATTTCAGTGTGCTTGATATATTCCTGAAAGATGTTAATGCAATACTGCTTCATTTGTATCTTGCATGCCAACCAGTCTGGAGAATATCATTAACACTTTACTGCCGTCATCATGATGAAGCATCCTTGCGGACTGGCCCAGGCTACTCCTTGCCGACCAGCTGCATGAAGTTTTTTTTTTTTTTTAATAGCATTGAGTGGTGGATCCATCTTTACATACTGCATACTGAAGAAAATACCTGTTTCATAAATGCAAACTGCTGAGCAAACAATGCTGATCTCAATATTTGAGAGAAGAATGATTTAAGTTGTTAAGTTGTTCTCAAATATTTGAGGAATGAATGCTGATTCTAACATTCTCTGAGATTCTTAGTTGCTGGAAGTGATATACTTCTCATACGCCATGGTTTTTATTTTTTTTTTTTTTTTTAATTTTAAAGCCATGCCATTTTTTCCCCTTTGGTTGGTAAGCCATGTCAAATTTCCACAGTGGAAGCTTCTTATGGAGTTGTTAAGATACAGTGTGCATAGATGTCTGTAACTACAAAATCAAATAGGTTTTTGTTCATGTTATCTAGGAGCATGCCAAAAGAATGGAATAGCTATCTTTTTCATATCCTGTCATTATGACTTCTTTTGTCAGAGAATACAGTGGTGCCTTTTCTGCATAACCATTTATCATTGCTTCTCTTTTTGTAGTCATTATCGTGGCTTCACAGTCTATTGCTGTTATTAAACATTTCTATTATGAATTTGATGGCATTTTGTGTCATGCAGGGTAGAAACATTGTTGAACCAAACTTGCCGACAGATTCCAACTCCACTTTCAGCCAGAGTACCAGATTTTGTGATGCTCAGAATCCTGATTCATCTGGAATCAGTGAACTGCCTGACCCATATCAGAATTCAGTTAGCTCACGCTGCATGGACAAAGTTAGTTCTAGGTTAGCTGTAGGGGATAATGAATGGTCTTTCTTTGGAGTGGATAGATTAGGAGATATTGGTAGTTCATCTGAGCCAGAGTCTACTCTAGCATTACCGAGGTTTACAGAACAGTTAAGTTTGGATGGTGAGCATAGTTATTTAGCAGAAAAGCTTCCATGCTGCAGCCAGAACGAAAACTTTCAAGAGCCTGCAGTTTTTGGTTCCACGAGAGCAGTATATGGTCATGATAACTTAAAAGATCATCCACTTCAACTGCAAATTGAGGAGCATGGTCTATTATTAGATTTAGATATTGGTATGCAAGATGACATGAAGAGCTCGCTTTTGCTTCCTAGTTTTGGCTACTCTCGTTTGTTAAATCATCTGATTTTTGTTATTTTTTTTTATAGTTATATGAAGTGTTAACCAAATCCAATAACTTCTTGATATAACTTTCTTCCTTACAAATGTGAAAGATAATGTCTGTCTTTATCGGTAAAATTGATGATGTACATGCAGAAACATGTGATTGTGATGCAGTGAGATCCAAGACCAGGAACCGTAGGCCCTGATGGACCAACTTGATGGGGTCCACATGATCTCTAATTTGGGATCCCTATCATTAGTTTAGATATTTTCTAGATTAGTAGGTTGCTTAATTGTTTAGGAAGATTTTCTTTCAAATTAATATGCTAATTAGGATTAGCTATTTCCTTTTTTGCTTATTTAGGATCAATGCTACTCTATATATAGCGAAGCTCTTTATTGTTATGTTCATGCCATAATTTTAATACAATTCAGATTCGTGAGTTATCTTGGTCTGCTGTTCCTAAGTGATCTTAGGGCTTGAGTCGGAAGACTCGATCTCGCCATTGGAGGTGTAGTTCCTCACCGTGGCCTCCGGGCTACGCCATCAAATTGTCTTACATATATTCACACAGAACCTGATTCAAAATCCTGAATGTATAACATGTCAACCACCCCATTAGTTTGTTGCTCTGTGAATATAGGTATTGTCCATCAGAAGAAACGGATATTCTCTGTCTCTCCTAGTAATTATCAGCATGATCATCCAAGCCTTATCCTAACTATGTTGGGGCGAGCTACATGAATTTTGTTTCTTCATTCTAGTTAATCCAAGCTGAATTCTTAGATAGATTGCACTTCTTCTGATCTATCCTTACTACTTCCATCCATATCCTGTTCGTCCTACCCTTTTTCCTTGAGGGGTCATATACCTGCATATTAAAACTTTTTCTCACCAGCGTTATTGCTTGCCTACGTTTGACATGTCCAAACCA
This sequence comes from Camphora micrantha, assembly GCA_003546025.1. Classification (NCBI taxonomy): domain Eukaryota; kingdom Viridiplantae; phylum Streptophyta; class Magnoliopsida; order Laurales; family Lauraceae; genus Camphora; species Camphora micrantha. Next base: position 26,392,572 of record QPKB01000006.1, on the reverse strand, counting down.
TCTCAATCATTTATCACCTATTTACGCAACCTCTAAATGCTCTAAATGAGCTCATTTATGATTCTATCGTTTCTAGTTTGATCACACATCCATCTTAATATCATCTTCTCCTAACAATCATTTTTTCGCATGTGTTATTTCCTGAATGGCTTACATTCCCCTTCATAGGTCATTGCTTGTTTAATTGTTGTATCTGTAAAAATTTTCCTTCAATCTTGTTAGTATGTCCCTATAACAAAGTTTTGTGGAAGCAAATCTTCACTTCATGGATCAAAATAGGCAGCCACTATGTTGGGTCTAGTAGCCAAGACTACTATACTAAATAGTATTTTGCACCGCTCACATCTGTAGCAGCCGCTACGGGCCACTACGGACTTCTATAGGGCCACTACGGAGTGAGACAGACAGCTACTTTCCAAAATTTCTTAAAATGCATAATGAGGCTTATTTCTTTTCTTCTTCACTCCAAAACGCGACTCATCTACCCTTCTATGCACATGATCTCGCCAAATTGCAGTTGATATAGAAAGTTCCTTTCAAAGGCTCTTCTCTAGGTATATCCCGGTAGACACCTCCTTTGGTAGCAGTGTTCTTTTCTTTACACTCAACAAAAATATGATGCAGGACAGACCCCCATGGGTCGACCTGCCAATAGGCCCAGTCTATCTATCACGTCCCATTCTTTTGAGCCCAGCCCACCTATCAATTAGATATTCTATTTTATTTAGGTTTTTAATTATGCTTTCAGTTATTTTAGTTGGGTGTTTTAATCCTGGCCATCAATGTGTTTTGATGGTCCATATTAGTTTTAGGTTTTTATTTTCCTATAATATAATGTAATGCCTCTTTTTGGCTTTAGACAATGATTAATGAAATTTTATTGAGTGATTTTGGGATTTCCCGAGTTCTCTCTTCTTCCTCGCCCGTGATGGGGAATTTGGCATGATCTCAGGCAAAAGCCTGACCTACACCCTCCACCTCTAGTCCCTCCATCTTTACCCGCCATGCACTTGGTACCCCGCGCCGCATCAAAATACGTTGTTTACTTTAACGAAAGTTAATTTGTTATTTGGCTTGAACTTTAAACTTTATCTAAGCATTATTTTATTATTTATATATCCTTTGTTATATTCAGTCGTACTAAATTGATGATTTGAACTATGAATTTAGAAATGCATAATAGAATCTAACTTAGTATAGCTAACCAGCGTGAATACATGGGAAAAATTAGATCAATATTGTTTTTTTATTTATTTATTTATAATCATTCAGCGATACAGAACTTCAATACACTAAAGGGACCGCTACACCCCCTTAGTTGTTATAGGAAAAAAAAAGCATCAGATTCCAACATTTTCCAATATTCTGGTTTTCTGGATATATATTTTAAAAAAAATTTGGACAACCTTTTCGATTCACACCACTATGCCGCTACATATCGCCGCTACGCCCACCACACCCACTATTTTGATCCTTGCTTCACTTCAACCATCTAGCTCTTATCCTTTGTTAGACATCCTCCTCAATCTCTTCATCCTTTCTAATTATAGAGCCAAGGTATCGGAAGGAATTTGTAGTATCTCTTTTGCTTCAATGCTCACGAAAGTTACATTTCTTTGTACAGCCCCATTGAAGTTGCAATTCGTATATTCTGTCTTTATACAACTTAATTTAAAGCCTTTCACCATCTTTTAAGTTTTGCATTCATTCCATCTCTCGATTCATCCATCAATACTATATCATATGCAAATAACATATACCAGCATACATCCTCTTGAATATGAGCAGTTAACTTCTCTATACTATGTGCAAAAAGATCTGTCTCCTCTTGGTATTTGGAGAAAATCAATCAAGAGAGGATAGTCCAGTTGAGCTTCCTTATCTTATTAAGTGTGCCAATCTCCATCTTTTGTCATGTTGTTCTGGGTTTATTCATGATTGTATTACTTTAAGTCAAGAGTAAGGTAAACATTGTTTACTCCCTTAACTTTTAATAATCAACGTAAGTGTAGTGCTGGATCAAGTTTCAATTTTCTTGAGTTTATCTTCCCAACATAACCAATTGAAAATGTAGCTGTTGTCCAGTCGAAGGAATGAATATATTCTATGTATCCTCTTGGCATTTGGAGAAAATTGCTTTTAATAATTAATAAGTTTTGAAATATGACAATAATTGTACCTTGTATCCAGTTTCAGTTCCATTAATTTTTTCTTCCCAATGTACTTAATTAATCAATATAGGAATTGTGCATTTTAAGTAATAAATGTGCTCCGTCTTCTCTTGGTTTTTGGAAAAAATAACTCTGGAGAGTAATTTTGTTGAAATCTTTTGGTGTAGAAATGAAGTGTTATAGCCCATAAGATCTTTTCTGTCGTAGTTCTTGGACTAATTAAGTTGATGTGTCTGCTGGGATTTAGCTGAACTTCATATTGAACTGCTTATATTCCCAATGCTTATTATGTAGGACCTCTTCTTTTCCATTGTTGCTGCATCCATATGCAAAATTGTTACTTATATGATACGTTAGAATGTTATTTCAACGATGAGCCAAGGACCCAATTAAGTACTTTGGTTGATCTGATCTCTTTAGAAATGAAATTATTTAGGTTTGTCTGATATGCAAGCTATGGTCTCTTCACGATAAAAATTGTGTTACTTAGCTGGCTGTAGCCATTCCTTTACCTGGTTCTCACCCATTTTATGGAGGAAGCTTATGTTTTGTTACTAGATTGTACTTTGATAGAACTTTTTGTAACTTTGAACTTACTCGTTATTGTTTCCCTTTTTCTTATTGTGAACAATGGAACCCCTTTTTCTGTGCATGAAAATGACTGGAAACTGCGCTTCCTTACTCTTATAGTTGATACTGCGAATCAGCAGCACAGTCAACCAGCGGACCAGGTATTTTCAATTGAAAGGAAAGAATCTCCATCTTGGAAAGAACTGCTGGAATGTTACTTAAGTTCAACTGGGACTCAGGAGAAAATTTCTGATCAAGTGAGGCAGGAAGAGTTTCCTGATTCGGCCTTTATGTTTAGAGGAGGCTCTCAAGCTAAAGATATGAGTTCACATGTAAGTGCTAGGATTCCACCTAATGCAATTTTTTCTTTTTTTGTTTATTTGTTTTTTGGTCATCATCTTAAATTTTAATTATAAAGTAATTCACTCCAGTTCAACTCTTGTGTTATTGATGATTCACTCCGGTTCAACTCTTGTGTTGTTGATGATTCACTCTGGTTCAACTTGTGTTGTTGATGTCCACATAAATGGACCTGGACCTTGATGAGCATTGGATCCAATGGGCCTGGACCAAATACACCCGTGTAACTGTTTGTACTTATCTCGAAGGTTAGTTTTAGATATTTATTGGATTATCCCCTTTGTTGTAATCTCTCTTGATAAGGCTTGTCCAGCCTAACTGTATCATACGGAAGCTTATATAATGAAGGATCATGTGGTCTCAATGATACCGCAACAACTTCCAAACTCTGCATCTTTTTTTCCTCCTCATTTACAGTTCTGCCCAAGTTACTTAACCTCATGAAAGTTATTCTGTTATATTTTCGGATTGGCAGTGAATTTAGAAGAAAAAAATGCATATGAAAATGAAATTTACTAATGGGAAAGGTTGGTGCGCTGCAAGTTGAAACTGGTTTGCAAATCTTGAGGCCTAAAATCCTGAATGGTGACGTGTATCACAAAATCATAAGTTAACAAAGTTATACGCTCCAAACTTCATATTCTCTTGCCTCTTCAGCCCTCTCTTTCTTTCCCAAATGGCCCCACAAGAGTTGATTTCAACTCTATGCTGTACTATTTACCTATATTTCATTGATTAAGTAATCCTTGTCATAACTATGTAATTTGTTGTCATTCTGTTGGCAAATTTTGTACAGGATGGTCTCCTAGACTCTCCGGAAAGGTCAAAAGTATCTTATGCTCAAGATGAGCAGCCAGAACATCTGTTGTCCCACTGGCTAGATCACAGAGTAAATGATGCGAACTATATGATTAATACTCATCACACGTCTGAGAATAATTTTTTACAACTTCCCACAGCTGAAGATAATCTGCTAGACCCTAGAAACTCTACAAGTGAAGTATTTCAAGAAATAGGAAAATCGACTATTTCTACATGCTCATATGGAACAAGTACTCTTGATGCCAACTCTGGTGTGGGGATGCTCACAAAAACAAATATCACTGATTGGATGGATACTAGGCATGTGCCATTTGATAATCATAAATATTGTTCTGAGTACTCAATGTTTGATCAAGATAGTCTCGTGGGAAATCCTCTTGGGCCAGATTCAAGTTTGACTGTGTCTCAAATGCAACGTTTCAGCATTCGCGAAATATCCCCAGAATGGGCATATACAACTGGAAACACAAAGGTATGTTCCATGAAATTGATCTGATAGATGCTGCCTTCTATTTTTTAAATGTATTCTTATTTACTCATTGTTAAGTTTGGACAACTTTATGACATTTTTAGTTTTAAATCTTAATTCAATGGTTTTATGAAGAAAAATCATAAAATAACAAAATAGTTGTTCGTACATTTTTTGGGACAAAACTACCCAATTTCACTATATCATCAACCCAGTTGACGATATCGTCAACTTCCATTGCAAAAAACTATGTGTTGCTTCATCTTTCTCTATCTAGTGATGGAGAATTTATGAAAACTATTGCATTTTGTGTCCCTGATGTCTTATTTAGGTGGTTTTGGCAATTTTCCTCAGGTGTGTGGGTCCCGTGCTTGATTTCCACTCATTTCTCGCCCCTTATTAAAGTGTGTTTTCATGACTTTTGAGGATGTGAATTTGGAGTACAAGGGGTTCGATGAAATGCCGAAATGAGGATTTTCTCTCTATTTAGTCGGTGGCTTTGAGTGAGGTTGGAGGGGAAAGCATACCCAAATCCATCCCCTCCAACCTCACTCAAAGCCACCGACTAAATCGAGAGAAAATCTCATTTCGGCATTTCTTCGAACACCTTGTACTCCAAATTCACAGTGTCAAAAGTCATGAGAATACACTTTAATGAGGGGCAAGAAATGAGTGAAAATCAAGCATGAGACCAACACACCTGAGGACGATTGCCAAAACCATCTAAATAAGACAACCGTGACATAAAATGCAATAGTTTTCACAAACTTTCCATCACTAGATAGAAAAAGATGAAGCAACACAGTTTTTTGCGATGGAAGTTGACGATATCGTCAACTGAGTTGATGATATCATCAATTGGGGTAGTTTTGTCAAAAAAAAATATACGAACAACTCTCTTGTCATTTTATGATTTTTCTTCATAAAATCGTCGAATTAAGATTTAAAATTAATTTTTCGTAAAATTTCCTTTTTAGTTTATAGCAAGTTGGTGGCTTGGTGTGCGCCCGACTAAATGGCTTAAAAATCAACACAATTGAATTATCTGACCCATCAATGGGAATGATATCTGTTATTTCAAGGTTGATACTCAATAGATCTAGAAAGCGAATGTTTAATGTTTTCTAATTGGTGTGATATTTGGGTAGTAACATCTTGTGATGCAGTCTGGGAATTTCTGTGTCCAACTGCTGATTGGAACAACAACTTAAAGCCCAAAACTCCCACAAAACAGTAATCTAGTAGCTGAAGACAAAGGAAAATTACTTGGAAACACATGCAACCAAAGTAGATCAAAGAAAAAACTTCTCAACATTAGAAAAACTTCACACTTTTTAGAAACAGCTAGGCACTTATTTGTAATTTTATAATAATTATGGAAAACTGTGGTAAGGAGGGTTTTTTTTTTTTTTTTTTTTGTAATCTCTGATAACAGTAAATAATATAAATAAAGTGTGAGGGCTGGTCATAATTAGGGTTAGAATACTAGTTCATTGTTCTCTCTAAATTCTTTGTCCAACTCTAAAGCTTTAATCTTCTTCTGTATCTTCTTCCTTAATCTTTTAGGTTTCTACAATTTTTTTTTTGTAAATCAAAAGGTTTCAACTCGGTATGAGAGCAAACGTTCGAACATTTTTGGTCTCTTTCTTCTTCGTCCTTTATTTATTTATTTATTTTTTCCTTCAATTTTGTCACCCTTAGAAAACCCATTCGTTGTCGTCATCATCATAATCGAAGCCTTGTTCCCACTATGTGGGGGTCGGCTGCATGATGTTTGTTTCTCCATTTTCTATCTTTCCTAAGCTAAATCCTCGGATATGCTACACTTCTTTATATCTATCCTTGCTACTTTCATCCATGTCCTCTTCGTCCTACCCTTTCTCCTTGGTAGGCCATCAACTTGCATATAAAGCTTTTCCTTAACGACTTTGTTGCTAGCCTTTTGGGACATGTCCAAACCATCTCAGACAAGTTTTTCTTAATTTATCATCTATTGATGCTATCCCTAAATACTCCTAGAAGGGCTCATTTCTGTTTCTACCTTTCCTAGTTTTTCCACATATCCATCTTAACATTTTTATCTTTGCTACACTTATTGTGCATGTGTTTCTTCTTTATTGGCCAACATTTTGCTCCATGGGTCATTACTGGTCTAATTGTTGTCTTATAAAAATTTTCTTTCAATCTTGTTGGTATGCGCTAGTCACATAGTACTCTAGAAGGAAGTCTGCATTCCAACTATCCTGCTCTTAAGTCTTATCCTAAGTTTGACATCTTTCTCAATCTCTCCATCCTTACTTATTATTGAGCCTAGGTATCGGAATGAATCTTAGTCCTTAAAACCTTTCTAGAACCCTCAAAACTAACCCCAAGACATCTCCAACTCATAATTATATACATCCCTATAGTTTTTCATTAAATCTGCATCCTTTTTAACCCTAAATTGACTAAAGAAAACCAACCCCTAATTTTAGACCTGAAACTTTTTCTAATTTTCTTCTTTAGGAACTACACCGTGAAGATCTGAGTCTTCCAAATAGCCTTTGAAATAGTGCTGATGTCTATCTTTCTTGAAAAGGGGAGTGTTGAGAGACAACTAAAGATTTATAATTAATTATTGGGAACTTTGGTGAGAAGGTGTTCTTGTAATTTATGAAATTATAAATAGTATAATAAACTGTGAGGTCTGGTCGTAACTAGGGTTGGATGACCAGTCCTCATGGATCTATCTATATTCTCTCCGCTAAAACCCGAATCTTCTTATTTAATTGCTGCTGCTTCTTTTTTTTAATCTTTTTGGTTCTTTTACCTAATTTTGATGTGGATTAGAAGTTTCAATTCAGACATCCCTAGAGGAAAAAAAACTTGGAAAGGAAAATTTTCAGGCTATGGTGCAACAAAAGCTCTTGAAGTCGAAGAGTTGCAAGAAGATAATTGAAGTCGACGTCTAATACAATAGGGAAATTGGTTAAAGAAGTTTCCTTACAATAGGGAAGTGGGTTGAGTCTTGAAGAAGTAAGAGGACATGAAACATCACTTAACAATGCTTTCTTTTGATCAAACAAAAAGACAGCATTGCCCTCATTCTTTCTCATAATTTTATGCTTTTTGCAAGAGATTAAAATTGAGTACGGGTAATATTGGATATGACAAAAATGCCCATGAAAAACTTGAAAAAATTCCTCTCTATACGGAAAGGAAACAAAAAGTTGAGGGGGTGCAACTGCCCCATATGAAGAAAACAAAAAGTTGAGGGAGGCAATTGCCCCCTCCCAACCCCTCTCCGTCCGCCCCTTCTCAAATGTTTACCTATTTAGTATGTAAGTCCATGATTCATTGTAACAAACTAACAATCACCATTTGGTTTTGACAATTTGTAGGTCCATGCTTGTCGCAACCACGAGTTTGCAAGTTTTAGTCATGAGAGAGAGAGAGAGAGAGAGAGAGAGAGAGAGAGAGAGAGAGAGAGATTCTCAAAAACTCACCATTTAAAAAGGGGAGAGTTTTTGTCCCTTTTGATTTGTATTAAGCATAAGCCGTTTGGGAAACTCATATCTTCTTCCCTCCAACTCATCTTCACATATATCTTTTTCTTCCCACGAAGAAACACATGCCTGAAACTCCACCTTAGGGTCCACATGATGATAATTTGAACCATTCATCTTGAATCCCATCCCCACTAGGGTTTTATCCTCAAATTTATGAGTGGGTCCCACCATCCAATTGAGCACATGACACAAAAATTGATCATGGCACGTCAGCGGCATCAGGCATGCATTGCATCTGCCTATGTAGTAGCTGCGACAAATAATCTGGACTCTTGTGAAGTAATAATCTCCCATGTGGGGCCTAGGGATTTCTTAAAATCTAAGGGCTTCATGCATTTCGTTGGATGAAGCTCATGTTCTAGTGTTAAAGGAGATAGGGAAGGGATTCATTAGGAGATTCATTTCTTTTTCCAGAGAGAGTTGGCATTTAAATGCTACATTGTTTTCATCATGGTTTTCTTCAATTCATTGTTAAGATCTCTTTCTTTGGATAAGAGCTCAAGCCTCTTATAGCTAAACAGGGTTGTGCCACAACAGGAATGGTTCAGAGTTCAGACCTTCTGAAGGTGAATTCCACATGTAGAGATATGAATTGACCTTATTTGAACACCCTGTGTGGTATGTATACAGTCACGTGGAACTTATTATCTTAGAAATCTTATTAATTCTTGTGGATCTCAGCATTACTATTTTGGTAAAGTAGTTTCAGACTTTCTGTAGTTACCAATTCCTCCTTTCAGGCCTAACCCATAGCAGTACCTTATTAATTAAGCTCATTTTTTTGGCTCACTTTAAATAATATCAAACTTGAATGACCTTATCTTTATTGGAAATGGTCTTATTGATGGTAATGTATACTCTGAACACCTGCAATTTTTCTCCCTAAAATGCTATTCCCTGGGCTGCAGGTTATTATTACTGGAGACTTTCTTTGTGATTCTTCAGACTGTACATGGGCCTGCATGTTTGGTGAGACTGAAGTTCATGCAGAAGTTATTCAGACCGGTGTCCTTCGCTGCTTTGCCCCTCCACATGTTGCTGGAAAGGTGAATTTTTGTGTCACAGCTGGCAACAGGGAATCCTGCAGTGAAGTAAGGGAGTTTGAATATTGTGCCCTGCCAGAAAGCCCTGGTTTTGACAATAAATCACCACAGGCAGATACGACAAGTAAGAGCTCAGCAGAATTGCATTTACTTGTAAGATTTGTGGACATGCTTTTCTTTGGATATGACAATGTCTCTGTTCAGAAAGAAGATAGTTCTAAATCAGAAAGCAATGCTTCAAGAAATTCTAAATTGGATAGTAATTCATGGAGACAAATTATAGAGGCACTCAGAGTTGGCAGGGATATTCCGTCTTGTATGGAGATTATGGATTGGCTGCTACAAGAACTTCTCAAGGATAAGTTGCAACACTGGCTGTCATCCAAATGCCAGGAAGATGAAGGCACTATCTGTCCTTTGTCCAAGAATGAGCAAGGGGTAATACACATGATTGCTGGTTTAGGCTATGAGTGGGCTTTAAATTCTGTTCTTAATTCTGGCGTTGGCATAAATTTCCGTGATGGAAATGGATGGACCGCCCTTCACTGGGCAGCAAGTTTTGGAAGGTAATTAAAATTTATGACTTGGACGTCATGTTAAATGGTGTTTTTGTTTTCTGGTTGGTTGTGCTAGATTGACTACTACATAGTTTTTAATGAGGAAGTGTACACTGTTTTAAGCATTTGCTTGCTAGAGTGTTCATGCTGGTGCCACATTTGGGTGATCCAAATTGTTCATATGGTAGGTTTCTTGTGGGGATGGTAGATACCCTGAGATCTCTCCTGTTGAATGATCCTGTCAATTTGGGTCCTCCCTAAACTGTTTATTCATATACTTTTAATACTCATAATATGGCTGGGGTATTCTATTTGGGGAAATATTTGAGTGTGGTCCATTACATGAGGCTGTGCACCTATTCAGCAGCTTATATGATCGAAAGGTTGGCTCCATCTGTACTGTATTGCTGCGTTTGCCTTTCATCAGTCATAATGGATTATCATAGATTTTATAGAATTGATACTTGTAGATTTCTTATGGTGTAGATAATGTAAAACTGATGCAAACATCGTCTGTCACAGGGAAAAAATGGTCGCTGCACTTGTAGCAGCTGGTGCATCTGCTGTGGCAGTGACAGATGCCACATCACAAGATCCAGTGGGTAAAAATCCTGCTTCTATTGCCGCTTCTAATGGACACAGAGGACTTGCTGGATATCTGTCAGAGGTGGCACTAACAAGCCACCTTTCGTTGCTCACACTGGAGGAAAGTGAGATTTCTAAAGGATATGCTGCTGTTGAGGCGGAAAGGGCCATTGAAAGCATAGCAGAAAGGACTGAAAATATACCTGTTGGTGAGGTTGAGGATCAGCTGTCCCTGAAAGATTCTTTGGCAGCAGCCCGAAATGCAGCTCAAGCTGCCGCTCGCATACAAGCTGCTTTTCGTGCTCATTCATTCAAAAAGAAGCGACTTCGAGAACTTATGAGCTATGATGAGAATGGTTGGACTCCAGGGGATATTCGTGGGCTTTCAGCTGCTGTGAAGTTTCAATGGGCCTTTCATAAGCTTCATAATGTCAAGTTAAATAAAGCTGCTCTGTCCATCCAAAAGAAATATCGTGGATGGAAAAGACGCAGGGACTTCCTAACATTTCGAAAAAATGTGGTGAAGATACAGGTAAGTCCACCTTCACAAAGACAGATGTAATCCATACATGATGATCTATGGTACACGTGTAGAAAATTTAGAAGCAGGCATGTTTTAGCTGTATTAGTGATGATCTATGGTACTTGTGTAGAAAATTTAGAAGCAGACCTTTTTTAGGCTTTTAGCCGTATTAGTTTAACTTTTTGATTCATTCCCTCTACCATACCAATAGAGAAAATTAGAAATCAAGTTGGTGCTAGAATACACGTGGAAGAGTTGAAAGATGTAATTACGTAAAAGGTGAAATCTCAGTTATGTGATGATTAGTCTAATGTTTTTGCAATATTCTTTATCACAATTTTTCACAAGACTATTAAATGATTAGCTTAGCTAAGACAGTGGATTAGATGGTAAACAAATGATGAGGCTAAAAATCGAAGATTTGTTGGGGTGAAGAAGAAGAAATACAGTAGAAGCTTAGTGCTGGTAATTGGTAAAGATGATGGAGTGACAATCTCCTTTCTACCTTCTTTGACTGCATGGATGCTTGTAGTACCTGGTTCATTGATCTGGAGATTGCAGATATGGTAGGCAAACATTTCTTTTATATTACATGTGGTGAAAGTAAAACCTTGTTTGAACATAGGAGAGAGTGAGTTTAGTGAAAAGATAATTAGTTGTTCGAGGGCTGGGCTAAATAGCTCATTTGCTTCGAACAAAATCTCATAGAGATAAAAATTACAAGTTTACAACTATATTATATTACAAAGTCTTTAATTATTAATATCGTTAGGTCCAGTGCTTGTAGTGCTCCTAGTAAGTCGCAACTAGACAGCTACTGAGCAGCAACTAGACAATTCTTTGGTCTGTTTGGATTGAGTGCAATGCTAGAGTATTCAGTGGGTCTTTGATTGATGTGCTCTCATTGGTGTTTGTGGGTATAGCAAAGTGGGTTTCTGTTAGGAATGAGTTTGATAATCTAAAGATTAATGGAATCTTTCAAAATTGGGAAGCCACTCTTCATAGTGGGAGTTTTAAGGAGAGTATAATGGCGGTGTGGGTCCCACGTTCGGGGGCTGTTTTGAAGTTAAATGTTGATGGGGCTGTTTGGGGAAAGCTGGGGCCAACAGATGTTGGAGGGGTGCTTCATAAAAAGCTTGGGGTGGTGTTGGTTTTGTTCTCAAAGAAATTTCGGCTTCATGTCTAATAGGGTGGAGGAAGTGGCGATTTTAGCAGCCCTTAGGATTTATTTCTTCGGCTTCTTTTCAAGTTCCTTTGATAGTCGAAAGTGAAATAGTGATTCTCTTAATGCTATTTCTTGGATGTTTTTTTCTTTGTTTCCTTGGAGGTTTTAGTTTTGTTTCAATGAGATTAAATCGTTACCGTCTTCGATCCAAGTTACGTTTAAACATGTAGGGTGGGCGTCGGGCGGCCAATAATTTTGCGAATGCGTTAGAGCAGCAAGGAGTGGATATTTCTTCTGATTTGCTTGCTTTCACTATGTAATTTTTGTGTTTTTTTGTCTTCTTTGGTATGTCCACGTCATAAGTTTTTGGTATATCTCCTTTATAGCATTATTTTACCCATCTTTGTGATAGGGTGCTTTGTTATGGTTGTATTCCCTTTCTTATCAATATAATTCATCTATACCATATAAAAAAAAGCCCAAGAACTCCCTTGTTGTGATACTCATGTCATGAGTCAGGACAGCCATATCTACAACAAAAATCGCATCTCTATGAAGACAATATACATAACGAGAAAGATCTACGGTACCATCATTATGTGGAGGTTTGGAGTTTGAATCTCCACACTAGCATTATTTATTTATTTTTTTTACATTTAAACAAGAAAGGGCAATATACGTAAAGAAGCCTTTTCCCATGTTCAGGTCAATTTTAGCTGGCTGGTTACATTAAATTGCTTCAAATCCAGAAATAAGTAGGTCGGCTGGGCTGCCTCTAGTATTCCTGTAAAACCTTATCTGCTTGTGTATATCAGAACCCTTAGCCTTCAAATGCTACTCCTGTAAAACCATCATTTCTTGTTATGTAATGTTGTGATAAACTGTTCAAATGCGGATTTAGTAAGGCCTCTTTCTCAATGCTGTGGGAATTAGGAGTTACAGCAATGCTCAAGGTCAAAGGAAAGCTAATTTGAGCAGAATCCTCTTTAACAAGATTTTGAAGCCGCATTCATGTTATTGGTTACTGAAGTTTCTGCAAAGCAAATGCTGAAGCTCATTTGGGCACTTTCACTTAGTGTTGATTGTTTCTGGATTTGGATTAAACTGATTTAATCAATCCTCCAAACCCGGACTTAATTTGAGTTTGCACCTGGACCAATCTGACCCACATTACTCTTGGATCAACCTTCTTTTTATTTACATCAATTTCCTATAATGTAAAATCTATTTGGATTCGTCAAATAGTCTCCTGAGTCCTGATACCTTGATGGGTTCATTTCTGCTCTTATATTAGGGTGGTTTGTTGATACTAAATATCTTGTGGGGAACTCCATCAAGTCTTTAGATCTAGGATGCATTTGTTTTGCCCAAATTGCAATTGATTTTAATGTTTTGGTAGAATGGATGATTATTTGTATGGCTTTGCATTTTTCACTTTGGATTGCTTGAAATCTATAAATCACATTGAATGCGATAGTGTTTTTCCAACCATTTCAACCAAAATCATTACTGATGACTCCGATAATGATGTGGAGCAGAGAAGAAAGCAGTAATCACCCAATGTGGCCTAAATTTCTGAACACCCAAACTCAATAGTGCAATGAATTTATCCAGTTTGACATAACACTCGAATAACCTGGAATTTAGTGTACACCTCTCAATCCTCTAACGTTCTAGTATTCTCAATGATCACGACATTGGTGCTCCTCTCTTGGGAGATAAAAGTCAAATGCTTGTACGAGCTGATCTTTTCTTCAGCTTTGTAATCAGTAATATAAAAGCCCAATTGGCAGGTCCACTTATGTAGCCAACGCTTACGGAGATTGTTCTTTGGATCTGACATATATTACTGCTTTACTATTGCAAGGGGATCAATTTTTCAAAGTTATTTCTTTCATCATGCTGCATGAATGTCATCTACAAAAATCATCTCTGCTGACATTTGGAAGCATTGAAAGTACTAGACAACATATATGCAAAATTTACATTTTTTTCAATAATTCAATGTTAATCTTTTGGCAGGCGCATGTGAGAGGCCATCAGGTTAGAAAGAGATTTAAGGAGCTTCTATGGACTGTGAGTATTCTAGAGAAGGTCATACTCAGATGGCGTCGGAAAGGAGTTGGATTACGGGGATTTCGAGGTGATCTAGAATCCATTGATGAAGCTGAAGACGAAGACATCCTCAAGGTTTTCCAAAAGCAGAAAGTGCATGCAGTTATTGAGGAAGCTGTATCAAGGGTGCTGTCCATGGTTGAAAGTCCTGACGCACGACATCAATATCGTCGCATACTTGAACGTTACCGGCAAGCTAAGGTAATGTTACTCATTATGCAAAAACTGGACAATTGAAGACTTAAGGTATTTTTTTCCCCAAATGAAGGTCAAAGTTATAAATGCTGTCTTCTGAGTGCCTGGCAATGGGACAGTCCAGAAAACAATTTGGGCGGTCTTAACAGTTCCATGAGAATCGATCTTTCTGGAATGATAGTAGATGGCTGAAGAAAAGTTCAATTTCCATTATCCATATTTTTCTAGAAAATCTTTGCTTAAACAATTAAGCCTTTTCAATTAATGGAACCTTTTAGCTAAGTCAGACAACCATAGGCCAACTGGATGAAAATGACATGGATTGCTCTCAACTGTGTCCTAGCTAGATAGCCTACTTTAAACCTCTTACCAAACTGTGAACCTCAAGATAGTTTGCTACGGTGAAGCATTAAACTTATAATTCAGGCAATCTAATATGCTGGTTTTACATCCTGTCCAAATTAGTGAGGCAATGCATCTTTCAGCCAGCCAGCATAAATGGAGACCCAGTTGAACGCCATTCTCAAGTATACTTTGAATTGTTTGACAAAAATGTGGGAAAAGCCATGAAATCATTTTTGAATAGGTGAACCACTTTCTTCTATTAGCGTGAAAACAGATTATTGAAAATTTGCTTTCCAGGCATATCCAAAGTCCAAACTAATTTACATAAGTTTGTGCATGTGTGTTGAGATTCTGACGTCAATAACCAGTATCCATTATAAAAAAAAAGTGATACTTCGTATCCCCAAGGACGCGTTTGGGCTTTGCGGTGCCATGGAAAATTAATACAGAAATATTTTTCATATAAAATATTTATGTTGAAAAGAGCATGCACTAACTAATAAGTTGAAATTTAGCCCATTCTGAATTTGATGGAAAATGAAAGTAAAAAAGGAGCAGCACTCATGCTCTGCTGCTGATTGCTGTTTGCCTCTGTTTCATCCTGCTCTTGTAGGTTATGGCTTAAAAAAAGTAAAACATATGAATGTCTCTGGTGGTAGCATGTCCTGAGAAACCAAATCTTTCTTGAGTCTTGACATGGGACTTTGCCCAGTTAGAGTAAGTTTGACACAAATGTACATGTTTTACCTCATCTAACTGTTGGGTGAAATTGTAAACAATCTTTTTTTTTTTTTTTTTTTTGAATGGCAAATTGTAACCAATCTTCTTGTCAGCAATTTATTTTCTTGGGAAATTATTGGGAAGATTTCCAATTCCTGAGGTTTCATGGGATATTTTAGAAAAAAACTCTTTCTAGGTATAAAATAGTCATAAATCATTTAACATACAAAAAATTTAAAGATATGCATTAAATTATGTTACACCAATTCTTTGAAATAAGCAGTGTATAGCCTGTCAAAATTGGTTTTCGTGTTGGATACTATGGCACATGGTCAGACTCAATAGTAATTTAATAATTGTTTCACGGTTAATGAAACATTGTAAGATTTTTTTTTAATTAATATTAGATATTACAGTGATAATTACTCGATTATTTAGTGCAATATCCTGTATTTAAGTTATTTGTCATTTTATTTTTCAATAAATATAGGGATTTTTTTCATCAATTTACACTCTGCTGGGTACGTGATTCTATGTTTTTTTGGATTTATCTTGTTCGATTCCTTCAACACTTTGCTGTATTTTTATTTCCAGGCTGAAATGGTTCACACCACCAGTGAGACAGCATCAAGTTCACAAGCAAATGAACAGATTATGGAAAATGATGGTGGCGACATGTATCATTTAGGATAGGCTGTCATTCTTGTCTAATATGTACAGAACTAGCTCCAGCTTTCAGCAACCTGTATATATTTCTGGTGTTTTGAACTTGCAAATACCATACCCTTCCATGTTGTAGTTTTGTTGAAAATCTTGGGAAAATTTTCCATATATAGTACTTGCAGGTCTGGCGTGTTAATGAGAAGAACAGTGCTATGAGATGTCTTGAATTCAAGTTCAGTGTTTTATCTTACTCCATATGCCATGATGATCTTTCTAGCAATGAGAAAAGACGAAAGAGTAGTGGCAGTATTGTACAATGCTTGCATGAGATAATGGCAGTTTTTCATTGTGAAAATGTCGCTATTGGAATAACACTCTTCATTGAAAGACTGGCTGCTACAGAGGCTTCAGGCAAATTGCAGTTGTGCATTCCTTCATCTTCCTTGGTCTTCTTCTATGTTGTTGCTGTGGGATTGATTCTCTCTCTTGAATGAACTCTAATATAAGAAAAATGCTGCAAATATTTTTATGGGGGGCGTCTGGTTCAAATTGCTAAAGTGTTTTTTTTTTCATGGTAAGAAAGTTGTTGTAATTTGGATTTTTAGTAGATGTCCTGTTTGTTTTTGTTTAGATGGAATTAATAGTGTCATGTGTGCCGCTAAATTTCAGAAGGAAAGAGTTGTCTACACACACTTGTTTAAGTTGTTTATATTCTGTTTCCAAACTACCCAAATGGGCTATAGTTTTTGTAATGAGATTCATAAGGCATCGATCAAAGCTGTTAAACAGGGGTGGAGTCCACTTGCTTTTGATAGGTGGCAAAATTTCTCACCAAGAAAGCTCTCTTTTATTGATCCATTAATTCAGCACGAACATTTTGATAGGTATGGACAAATTTGAAAAAAAAAAAAAAAATGTGGTTCAATTACACATTAATCAAAACTTCCATATTTTAAGGCTATATAACTCCCATGTATTAATTAAATTAGTGCACGACTCAAAACTTTAGGTAAATTGGAATAATATCAACCACCAGATTAGACATGAAAAAATGGCTAAAATGTGTTACAGGAAACTGTGCATGGTCACTGATAAAAGGGGTCCATTGTGTGTAGAAAATAAATGTATTAATTATTATTAGTAGTCTCTTTTTTTTTTTTTTTTTGAGTCGGATGGTTTTCAACCCTTTGGGCTGGACTAATCCTATCCCTTCGAGTCCAAAAAGGGAAGTCTGGTAAACTCCCCTGTAGCCTAGTATAGTAGTGCAGTTTTGAACCTATAACTTCTGGATGCAAACCATGTTCTAGACCAATTGAACTACCATGGTCTAGACCAATTGAGCTACCCTCATGTTTTTTTTCTTTTCTGAATAAACGGTTAGCCTCAATTTCTCTATCCAATGGGATACATCTATCTGATTAAACGGTTAGCGTCAATTTCTCTATCCAATGGGATACATCTATCATCAATCCAAATCCAACCCCATTACACTAGCTAATGTGACAATGAATTAACAAACCTTAATCTGGGAGTTTCACGGACACGCCACGTAGCGTAATTTTGGCTGTTTGTTGAGACACGTCACACATGTGTCTGGTGTTGTTTTTTATCTTCCAATAATGCAAACACTGAATGTGTTTTCTCTGCCTGGTGGTGTTGGTGTCGGTGTTGGTGTTGTGGGTGGGGGGAATTTTTTGTGGGTGTTTTTGGATAGATAGATAGATGGAGGCGACAGGTAACGTTCGCACAGAGGTGATGGATAGAGCCGAGCTCCTTCACTTGGCAATCCAGAAACTCAGAAGAGAAGAAGAAGATGAGGAGAAGAGAAACAAGATTTTCACTTCATCACAAGAAGAGGAAGAGGAAGACCGACGCCTCCTCGCCAGATTACTTTCCCAGGTTAGGATCATCAGATCTCATATGCTTCATTCTTCTCCCCTTCCCTTCCTGATGATCTACTGTTTATTAGCTTCTAATTACACCCTTTCTAATGGTTAGTGCAGTGTTAGTTTTGATGATTAGGCCCCCACCCCACACATCCAAATTTCTCTTGTTTTATTTGGAGACCTGAAGATGGAGCCAGCTTTACTTAAGTCAAAATGGCTTCTATATCTATTGAAAAAACACTGACAAGATGTGGGTTTCATCCTTTGGAGATGGGGTTTTCATGATCTGAGTAGGTGGCCTCTTAAGCTTATAAATGACATTAATGACAATGTTAACTATTGTTTATGATAATCCCAACACTAGCCCTCATAACCAATGTTTTAATTCTCATGGCATTCCAATTCTGCCAAATGTGATACAAAGTATGATAGGCCTTCTACCAAAAAAAAAGTATGATATGATTAATGATGATTATGATTTTGATGTCAGTCTTCTCTCAACTTGCAACTGGGAGAGAATTTGGATTCAAACCATGGTTGGAAGCCTCTTACGGTCTTACCTCTGATGTTGGAAGCTTGCACAGGCACGCACACATGGACACCCACCCACCCACCATCAGTTTGAAGCAGTTTACATTTGTATTAATCACCAACCTGGGCTTCCACTTGTACAACTCAAGGATAAAAGAATGACTCGCTGACTTGCTGGTCTGAAGCATTTTTCTAAGTCATTTCTCATTGTGCACTATAGATGCATTGGCATCAGCTTTGCTCAAGTTTTTTTCACTAAAAAAATGAGTATGTTTCTGTTGGTTATAAGTTGTTTAATCAAAGTGTTCAAGTCCACGGATTCCATGATATATATATTTTTATTATTATTATTTCAAACTTATATCAGGAAAAAGAAAACTCGATGTAGAACCTAGATGGGTATCATGTTCCTATCTTTCTGCCTTGTATTCTGTCTTAATTGCCTTCCTCTGAATCCTTTTGCTTTTGATGGAAGAACATCATCTAAATAGAAAATATGACTTTTGATGGAAGACATAATCTAAAAAAAAAGAGTGAAAGCCTGTTTTGGGTCTTAGTGACTCATAATTTTCAAGTATCTGCTGACTGTTCCTAATAATCTTGAATATTAGATTACGATCTAGTCCCATTTTAAGGAGATGATATCTTGCCTTGGTCTTGTTGAAGTTCCGAATTCCTGGAAATCAGTTTAGTTTTGTGAATCTTCTTTTTGGGGATCTTGCTTACGTTCATGTGGCAATCATGATGTGGTTGGTTGGAATGCCACCTGGATGGCTTTGACTATAAGCTGTGTTAATGCACAACATTCATACTCTGGCCCACTCAACTGAATCATGATTCAAATCTAAACCTCAGTTCTGCATGATTTGGAGACTCACAGACTCACAAATATCAACAATTTTAAATATCGTGACCATGAAATGGTAATTTCCTGATCATATCTCTATATTTTCAAAATATCATAAATTTTGAAAATATTTCAAGGAGGATTGCATTTTGACATCAGAATAAAATGGTAAATATTATAGATTTTTTTTAGCACGAACTTATAATGTTGGCTTCTTTCTGAAGTACAATTGGCACTGATCATTGACTCGTGAACTTTTGTGATTGTTCCCTCACTTCTAGTCCTTAAGATCATCAAACTTCAGTAAAAGCAGTTATTTTCATATTTTTCCAATGTACTAGCATGATCTTTTATAAAAATAATACGATTTTAGCTCAACTTTGCCCAAGTCAAAAAATGGGTCCACCGGATCAGATCCAAGTCACAAGTTTTGCATTTATTGATTATGATTACAAAGTAGAAGGCACCCATTTATCTTCTATCCTATAGTATAGTTATGCCCACATCAAAGCTGACCTTCTATTGCTACTTTTTGTTTGCCTTCATTTTCTTTTTCTTGCACCCAGTCCATAATGTTCTCTGTCTAAATTGGTTTCTTCTCATTTCAGTTTTATATGTTTAGAAT
The DNA here is from genome assembly GCA_003546025.1 of Camphora micrantha. NCBI lineage: Eukaryota > Viridiplantae > Streptophyta > Magnoliopsida > Laurales > Lauraceae > Camphora > Camphora micrantha. The sequence goes on along the minus strand of QPKB01000006.1, from coordinate 26,372,832 downwards.
CTTTTGACCAGTTCTGCTATTGGCATGTTTTGCCCGTGAATAGGGGGATGGAATAGATCATTATTGGACCTCCCACTCCCAGAGTCCGAAGATTTTGGTAGTTGTTAACAATCACTAGGAACTTGGCTGCATGAATAATCAGATTAGTTATGATGTCTACATTCTTATTACTTGGAGCTTAGTTTTTCTATTGAAACACCTGAAATGACTGAACTATATCTAGCAACCTCAATGCCCTATGACAGTTGGAGTCGAGAAAGGACAACATTGACCAATCTGAACCTTCAACTGAAACAAAGGCACTGACATCTTCAGGCCCTGTAGGAGCCAGCGCAAAAGATGAGAATGATAGTGAAGGTGCAGACATTGGAGCGGAAGAGATTGTAAAAGAGCTTAGAGAGATAAGAAAGCAGAATACTGTTACGCATTGGCTGCTATCAGTCCTGATTGTGATCACTGCTGTTTGGCAGATGTCTGAGGTTTCACTTCTGCTGTATCTGAAAGACACAGTGAAACATCCATTTAAAGCCATTGGGGGTTTGATTACAGGTTCATTGGGCCGTTCAAATGAGTCCAATGCAACGAAATCCAATTTGTCTTCACAGCAGCATCAGATTGAAAGTTTCCTGCTGCCTCACCAGATCAAAATGTCTGAGCTACTTAGTATGGAAATGTCATCTTTGGGTTTGAATGGTCAGAGTCAGGACTGACAGGTTGCCCCCTCCAGTTGTTGCAATTGTTGATAACTTTTCCTGTTGTTTGGAACTGGGATGATGGTCTTTTTCCTTATCTGAATGTATTGTTGCGATGGTCTGTATTTGCTGTTATTCATTAATTAGTAAATGAACTCAGTTGGCTTTAGTCTCCAGAACCAAATTGAGTCTCTCTCTGTCTGATTGGCTAAAGTGTGGGAGAAGAGTTTGTTTGGGTTGGATCTGAATCAGGTGTAATCCACTTTCAGGTGGGCTTACCTGCAGCTTTGGCTCGGAGTTAGTTTTCAGGGCTGGTGACTAACTGAGAAATATCAGTGCTAAAAAATCTCCAGTGGCATCAGGCTCAGAAAGCTTGACCAAGCCTTACTGGACTCATTCTATGTCAATTCTTTGAACAGTTTGAATCTTTGTAGACAGACTGTAAATAACCAAGTTTACACTTAAATGATGGTTCACGCATTTGGGTGACAGTTGCACTTACTTTACAGCTTTTTTGTTCTTGGCTGGGGCCAATGATTGGGAATCAGAGTTACAGGTAACTTGATTATTTACAGGGCAGATGGATTTCAAGGAACCTAACAGGCATCTTTAAATCGAGTCTAATCAGAATGGGATGAAATACATGTCTTCAATCCAAGTGCTAATATTCCTAGGGGACTCCATGTTTGTCAGTATTGAAGAAGTGCAGGCGTCTGTGCTGATAAGTGGTAACCGAGGAAATTCGCTGATCAGATCTTGGCTTTCTTAGTACAGTCACCCGTTAATTGTGAACCATTGTTGAGTTGTTTTCTGTTTCCAAAACTTGATCTCGATTAGTATTATCCCTGCTTCTACTACTGTCCCTAGTCACTAAAATGGTGCTTAGCTGTGTAGTATTATGATGATAATTGATTTATCTAGTCCTAGACCCTGATTCACACCGCCTTCTACAGGGGTGACTCAACCCATTTTTGATGATTTTTCTAATCTTCGACCCATGTGAACTACTGAGCACTGACTCTGACTTTGTGGGCATGTTTGTGTAAACTTTGTTTTTCGCTTCTTTGTTTCCCATGTATTTGCAGATTTGCTTTGTATCTCTTTTCTTAGTTCAGTGTGTTGCCAATTCGTTCTAGAAAATCTAAAAAACCTTCAAAATCTTATTTATTTATTTGTAAAGGAGGAGACGAAAGTCACCCACCTAGAAAAACTGTTAGTGAACGGCATAAGAATTTATATAAACAAGGGCTTTGCCATTCTGGTTCAATACGGTTTTAGCCTGGTTCAATACAGTTTTAGCTTATGGGGGCCACTTAGATGGAAAGTATAACAGGATATCATCACAAAGAGGCAGAAAGAGTAAAAGAGGAAAAAAAAAAAAACAATCAACCATGTGAAATTGCCTAACTCCTAATATAACAGTCTGAAAAGCTTAATGGACATTCTAATTGTACAATTTTCTGTCTTATAGACTGATCATATGTAAACCCAAGTGGGCCCTTAGAGCTGATTCACATATGAACAACATTTCATCAACTCTTCGGTGAGTTTCTGATTTGCCACTAATCTACTTTAACATTTATCTCAGAGGTCAAATCTTGCAGGTACAAATTGCGTCCCATTTATGAAGAACATTAGAGATGCAATCGTGTCCATAGAATAATCTTAACCATCTGACTTATCTATTTCTTTGTTGACCTTGTATTTGATGGCCATCAATTGCACGGTTGAGAGGTCATTTAGTCCTGTCATGGGAAGAGTTCCCACATGTTTTTGCTTTGGACTAAACAGAGGGTCAGAGGCCAAAGGAGTATTTGCTTCTAAGTTCCATTGAAGAGTAGGAGAAGTCTGTCTTAGTCTACTAAGCATTTGCTTTCATTACTTCACATTCTTTGATGTTAAATCCATTTTTTATCATGTAGAACAGTGCCTAGTGGTTACTGCTTAGTGACTAGATCCGCCTCATTATATTCTAATCATAATTTGAAAGTCATATGAATTGGAATGTAAATGTGTCAGGTTCTGGTCGACCCCACGGTGAACCTCGACTCGCCCTCCTCAGATGAAATGATGGTTGTGGACTCAACACTTCTGTTAAGTCAGGTGTCTTGTATTCTATGAAGATTGATTTTTTTTTTTTTTTATCTGTAATGAAAACACTTGCATTAAGAAAAGGATGATACACTAGTATCATTTTCTTCAAACGATTCTAAGAAACCATTTCTCTATGCACTAGTATCTCTATCAATCATCAGTTAGTCCATTTTTCTATTCTGGAAAACCCAATAAAAAATTACATACAAGATCTCTTGTTGGAAGATTCTGCTAAGACTAAAGAACCCATTTTCTTATGTAGCTGCAGCTTCATTCTCTTCAAAATGAAGATCTTGTTCTTCCTGCATTAGTAGCATCTTCAATCTCAAATAGTATCTGATAAACAAAACCAATCGAGGCCTATCTATCTTCACTAAAGATGGCAAAATTCATTCTCAAACCATCCTCATTTTTCTCCATTCTACTACTACTAACGTCCTCCCTACTTCAGTGTTCCTATTTCTCTTTTGCAACTCATCAACCCATAAAAACCATAGTAGTCCTTGTGATAGAAAATTGTTCTTTTGATCACATGCTTGGCTAGATGAAGAAATCCATCAACCCAGGAATCAATGGCGTCACCGGTGCAGCTTTTAAACCCCTTGGAAACTTCTCCATTCCATCTCAGAAATCATGTTTACGTTGTGACAGTTTTACGTTGACTGTCAACCTACCTAACACAGCCTTCCTCCTTTATAAGGCTTGGGACTGGTTGTAAAACGTTTGTTAGTAGAAGTTTCACACTGGCGAAATTTAAAGTTCTGCTTCAAATTGAAAAAAAATTTGAGTTAGACCTTTTTCCATCTCACTTACTATTTGAACGCAATACATCTGCTTTACTGCTACTTTTGTCCACTCAAATTGGCCTCAACACCTGTTCATTGTTCTGTGTTTTAAGAGAAAAATTACTATTCTACCAAAAAAAAAAAAAAACCAGAGAGAGAGAGAGAGAGAGAGAGAGGGAGAGTAATGACTGTTTCCTATCATTTGTTTTAATTGTCAAGATCACATTTTTCCTGCAGTGATCAGCAGTCCAGTTAGGCCAACCGCAAGCACAGAACTTGAGCACTTTTCAATACCTGCAACCATAACTCTAATTTCCTGACTCATAGGGATGCTTGTTTGAGCCAGTTGTGGGTGAGCTAGCATCGCCAAGAACAGATTGCCAAGGTATAATCACCTCCCCAGAATAAGAGTACATATTAGTTGGTGCTTGAATATACAACAAATTGCAAGTATTTTGGATGTAGTGAATTTATGATGCTATCGGGTCAGTCTTGTCAATCTGAGACATGCATTTGGGCTGATGGAGATCCAGAAAATTGATCGGATGGGCTAAGCCTTCGATACAACACCCCCCAAATAGGCTCTGCTTTGATTCACACATTTAAGGTTCAGAAATACTGGCTGAAGAGACCAGGTCAATCCCAATCAGGGTTTTCTTTTTGGGCCATGGGTGGCAGACTTGAAGCCCAAGGCCCCACCTGGATTATTTAAACTCGGTTGCCCTGTAATCAGGTTACTGGTAACTCACATGACTTGTAACTGGTCATAGAAAAGAACAAAACAACTTGCAACTTAAGTGACTTACCCTAACACATAATAGTCATTTATGCATTTATTGAGTTACCTGGTCCTGGTTCAGGAAGACCAAAACAGGACTGCAAGGAGATTGTTTATCCCAACATCTGAGAGAAAGATAATTCACTTTGATTCAAAACTGAGGCTGGTAAATAGTAGTTCTGTATTTAATTAATACAATAAAAAGATGATGTAATTTGTTTTGTTTTGTGTTCTTTTTGGTATAATGTTTTTATACCATTGTGCGCCCCGCCCCCGCCCCCCCCCCCTTTCTCGTGTGAGGGCTCATTGTTTTTTGACACTCTTCCTTTAATATATTTCATTGTTACCAATTAAAAAAAAAAAAAAAAAAAAAAAAAAAAAAAAAAGGCGATGTAAACACTTCACATAAGTTTAATCTTCTTCTCCAACCATAAAATATGCATACAAAGATTGACCTTGACAGGAATGTGTTATTTTTGCTGTGTTAAAGAGGTGCTTCCTGATGCCATTCCTCTGAGAACCACAAAAGGGAACGAACACCATGGGCTATCGGAGTTCCAAAGTGAGTTGGTCCATTTGGCCTCTGTTCTCAATGGGGACCATTTCCTCACCAGCTTCCCAGATGAGATCAGCAAGAAGATGAGCATTAAACAGGCCCACGCCTACGTGAAGGGCACCGTCTCGAGGTTCATGCAGGCAAGCCAAGAAGCAATCAAGTTGGGTGCAGATGAGTCTGCCATTGTAGACATGAGATCCTCTCTCACTACTAGAACCACATTCCCTTAATACTCTTTCCATGTTCATGCACACAGTTTGTCTTCAGGCCTATCTTACTTACCATATAACAGTTTCAGCTAGTATCAGCTAGTGATTGTTAATGAGTGTCATGAAACCTTACATTAATAAGTCTTTTGGTAAAAGAGTGTTACAGTGACTAGAATTCAGATTGTCAATCAGCTGGGTTAAAACATAATAATAATAAGTTGTTTGGAGAAGGAGAGAAGGTAAAGAATATGAAAATTGAAGAACTATCCGCTTCATATATTTCAAGTGTGAAGAATCAATCCTCTTCACCTCTATTCTCTTCATCCAAACAAACTGAAAATGATCCACAACACAGTATCAAATTATCAATGGATCAAATAACAGTACATTCAAACTTCCCCAAGATCTATCAAAATTACAGAACCAAATGCGACAGAAATGCAAGCAAATACACATCCCAGAAGCGAACCAATTTAATCTTGGAAAAACTACTGAACAGATCAATTAGAGATGCACTTAATAGACATGTTCGTCTACTCTCTTAACCGAGTCAACTCAGTCCGACTCACTGGGTGGAATCAATTAAGGCTCTTTTGTTTTTTTAAGCGTCTTGCAATGATTCAAAACGTGCCATCCTATCCAATGCGGTTAACTGAACCACCCGAGTCACAGCGATGGGTCGGTCCACTACCACGAAACACTAGAGTGCACCAGTGAAGTTGGTTTTCAAATAACAACCCGTGAAAATGAGATAGAATCTTCCTCCAAATCTTCATATAGAAAGTCAAGTCTTTGAATAATATTTTAAATGACTTAAATCCAAGTTGGGAATGTATTGACAAACTTGCAACATTTGCAGCATTGGCTAGGAATCAGTTTTCAGAGCTGGTGACTTATCATTCAGAAAGGAGCCTTACTGCACATAACTCATTGTATACTTAAATAATGGTTCATGCATTTGGATGATAGTAGTTAATTTAGAGTTTTGGGTACTTAATCGTGACCAATTACAGTTAATCAGAATCATAGGCAACTTGATTACAGGGCATATGAATTCCAAGGATCCCAGCAGGGCCAGTTTGTTGGGCCGGATGCCAATCTGCAAATTGTGTCTATTCTCGCGCAAAATCGCCCTTCTTCAGAAGAAAAATGAGATGAAATAAATGTCCTGAAGCTAAGTGTGAATATTCTTGAGGGCTCCTGGAACACCATGTCTGAAAATGTTTCAAGTACTGGAGAAGTGTTCACTTCCTGGACTAATAACCCAGGAAATTCATTGATCATGTCTAAGCCATGTGAGTATGTTTGCCCATTAAATGTAGGTCACTGTTAAGTTTTCTATTTCCAAATCTAGATTAGTATTATTATTGCTATTGCTTTTGTGAAGCTTCAGTTACTAATTTTGGTTCTTAGCTGTCTTAGTATGATGAAGATGATAATGATTGATGTGAACATGAGAGGGCAGGGCAGGTGGGATGTAGACAAAATGGGCTCACATGCATTTGTATGCATGCATATTTAGATTTCAAGCAATTGTAGACTTCTTTTAATGCATTTGACAAGGGGCCAAGCCCATAGAATTGCAACCAGACTGTTGGGAGATTCATGGAATTTCTTTCTTCTGTGATCTTTTTCATAAAAATCTCTCTTTGGAATCAACTGCGTCAAACAACTTGTATGACACATGGATCCTCCTTGCAATTTCCAGAGACAATTCTCAAAAGTGTGGGGCTATCAACAGTCTGACCTATGTTGGTTTAAGCCTGGATATTGAACTCATGGGCTGGGCCTAAATCAAATTTTCAGCATTTTGGAATCGGCTAGTGATAGTGCTTCTTGTTCCATCACTTTCTTGTGATGGGATTCGACAGTCATGTTGGTGGTCCAATCTTGGCTCTTTATAGGGAAGGCCCAGGAAGATGCTGGCTCACGTTATGCTTGGCCCTGCCTGTAATTTGAAAACTGGGTGCGGCTTCTGTGAGCATAGAACAACAGGGCTCAAAACTGCTCTATGCTTTTAGCACACCTGAGAATCAAGCTTTTGCCAACACATGCAATGAGACGGAACCCGCACATGTGGGGAGTGAGATTCGCTCGTGCAAGGAGAGAGAACTCGCACAGGCAAGGAGTGTGGGGAGACCAGGGTCGATCCCTGGTGATCGGGGTGAGAGGTAGGGTTGTCAACAATTGAGCAACCCCTCGTTCTCTTGTATTCTGAAATGTTGATTTGGTGTTGAGTTTGAACTCGAGCAATAATGGCCAGGCTGTTGTCCTTGGAAAAATGGGATCCATATGATATGGGAGGTACTTTTTGAGGGACTCAAAAGTCTGACCAAATTCTAGCATGGTGATAAAACCGGATGAGTATTCAATTTCACATGATCTATTTAGATGCTTACAACGGGATGTCAAATTTGGGCTGGTGGCAAGTAGGGAGGGTTGGGGATAGCCAGGCCATCTCTCATTTCTCATCTGCACATGCTAGCTGATGTTGGGGTTCAGGTATTACTAGTGCATCCTATCAACCTTCCATGGCCTATTACTGAGCTTGAGGACAGACTTTTACTCAAGAGAGCAGTGTCCCCAGGTTGGGCTACTCATCATCATCATTATGGATGCTCTACTCTTTTATTTGTGATCATTTCAGGGATTTCTGCTTCTGCGCCACTATTTACCATTATACAGAGGCTTTGAGATATTAATCCTTCTTAAATACAGTATTTCCAATTTAATAACCAAAATTTATGTAATGTCATCAAATTTGCTTATCTCTGCCATGTCCCATCATATCATCCGATGATATATATTATGAGATTTGTCATTTTTTAAGCAGCAAGTGAATTCATTTTTTCACAGAAGACGAAAAATAATATTTTGTGAAAAGTAAATACACATCTCGCCATCATTTCCCAGGTTCTATCATTTAGAAAGACTTTTCCCTTAGATGTTGCATAAAAGCCCTGACATAATGAAACAGTCTCGTGATATCATGAGATTTATCAGTTTTTGTTTCTATCATATCATGGGATTAAGGACAAAATAGTTTTTTTTTTTTTTTTAAATATTGACCCGTGTCAAGCGACTCTAGCAACATTATCTAAACTTCATTCATGAAATTGGAAAAATCATGCCAAATCTATCCTGGCAGTTAGTTTCCTACTGTTAGTTTCCTACATGGGTCTTGGCCTCTAGGGAACATTAACCTATAATTTATAACTATTGACCTCTCATAGAAATTCCTATCAATTGTAGGTTGATTGTAGTGGCATATAGATATAAAAGGAGAGGTTTTAGATGATCTGAGTCATTAATTACAATGGGCGATTCAAAAAAGCAAAGTCCTAATGCATCACGCTTGACTGTCTAATTAAGCACAACTCAAGGTTCAGGTTCAAAGGGGTGGAGAAAATAACATTTTCTCTTGTGAAATAAATTTCAGTACTATAAGACCAATAGTTAATCATTTAATAATTTTTTAAAATTTTAAAGTGTTTTTTAGCATAGTTTTCTCCATTTAAATTAAAACAATGTGAAGAATAATTTCCAAGAAAAATTGATTAAGCTCCACAAGAGGATCCTTCACTCCTAGCATTCTTTCCATGTCTCCACCTAATGGGGATCACCCTATATGAGCGTGTGTTATCTCCTTGCATGAGCGGGTTTCTCTCTCAATATAAACGGGAATCATCTTATATGGATCCCAGCACTCTTTGACTGGATAAAAAAAAGGGACAATATCTAGTGCAGGGAATCAGGGAATGTGGATATAATGCAGTTTGGTAAGTATGAAATCTATGGCATTTTCTTTCAGGTGTATCATTTTCTTTTTCGGCTAGAATCTTTCAGGTGTATCATGTAAGTATGTAACAGGTGATATATTCTTATAGTAAGTAAAAGTGATTCCACTTAGCCAAGGCATGTGAGGGGTGACCCACCAAAGGCACCCAAAATCTCTTTCAAGATTTCAGCCCACTGAAAATGACAAAAAAGGTACATAAACACTAAAGCCCACTGCATTAATGAAGTGGAATGATTCTAACTCTTAGCCCACTTTGAGCACCACTACTTCGTTTTGTGGTGCTATCTCAATCAGTGGACACGTGGTATATACCCCAGTCTTTGTAGATCAATCTTTGTAATGGATGGTTCATTTTATTTGTCAAAGTAAGGATGACAGGAGGCCCTAAATAAGCACTCTTGATTAATTGGCATCAACAGTTGTATGTAAACATATGTACTATGGCTATTCATTGTCTCTTAAGCCATGTTAAATCATACTGAATTTAGGGCACCTTTGTGCAGCCACCAAATCAGCGGAAAAGTAGCAGGATCTGCATCTAGCACAAGTGAGTCAGTGGCAATTGCCAAAGTCTACTGAGAAGACTTCAGGTTGAGGCCAAAAAGAAAGACTCAAGGATGAAAATAAATGAATAAATGTATAAATATGATGGGATGTTGGAAAACTACCTGACCAAATCAAAAGGATAGAGAAAGTGGGCCCCACTTGTCATTGACACTGGTTCACCATCCTCTAGAGAATGACTCCTTCCACTTCCTTTTTTCTTTTTCTTTTTCTAATCTTTGACCCATGTGAATCACTGTCTCTGACATCCAGAGTAGAGAGACTGTCACATGCGGTCTGAAGATGCATGAGGGCATATATATATATATATATATATATATATATATATATATATATCTCCCATCAGAGTACTTATATTTTGATGTATTAGCTTCAAAGGTTAATGGTCTTTTACGTTATGATATATTAGAAGTATATAGATTTTAAATGACCTAAATAACTTAAGTTATATTTATATTTAAGAGTGTATTTAACTTTTGTCGGTGGTGTACCAAAAATAGTCTCTATTCTGCATTTAAAAGAAGATTTTGAAGTTCTTCTATCTAGGGTTGTAAACGGGTCGGCTTCGGTCCGGATCCATGATAGATCCGAAACCGAAACTGTTAAGGAGAAGGTGGAACTGGATTCGGACTAGAAACCATTTCAGATTCAGTTTCTTGGCTCCGGAACTGGAACTAGAACCATATATGGGACGGGTTCGAATTCGTGTCTGGGTTTGGGTCCGAGTCTAGATAGAGAATGATATTAAAAAAAATATGGCTTTTAAGAGAATTTTTCGAAAATTGAGGTAATATGTCGGGTCTTGAGTCCACGGATCCAAACCAAGGTGGAACAGAAACCGGACCCATTTATTTATCGAGGCCTAAATAAGGACCCAAACCTGATTTTTAACGGATCGAAATCTTTGAGTAATCGAAGGATGAAAAACCCATTTACATCCTTACTTCTATCCAATTAAAAAACAATTCACTCTGCATCTTATTTAGTCACTGTCATGGAATGCCTTCCTACATAGCCTGTACCTTTTTTGCTTTTATTGAAGAGTAAGAAAGAAGTCGATCTCTTTCAACTAAAGCATTTGCTTTCACTACTATACATTCTTTGATGTTAAATCCACATTTTTATCAGATGGAACAGTGCTTAGTCACTGCTTCATGACTAGAAAAGCATCATCACATTCTAATCAAAATCCAAAAGTGTAGGTATGATTAAGGATGTAAATGGGTTGGATTCGAATCGGGTTCACAGTTTTTCCCAAACATGCTGTAATTTGGTATAAATTGTTAGAACATCTGGATATATATATATTCTCTAAGAGAGTGTTTGGTTATGGGATTTTTTTTCTGGTTTGGATATTTAGGGCATGTTTGTGTAACACTTTTCCGCGGAAAAGTAGACGGTTTTCTGTGGAAAACTCATTTGTCCAGCGTTTGGTGCGGAACAATTCCGCGGAAATGCTTTCCTGTCCGGTCAACATTTTCCTTGATAATTGTGGAAATGAGTTTCCTATGTGGAGTATGGGAAATGGATTTCCTCGGAAAACTTCATCTACTTTTCCTCACTATTGTCCATTTCAACCCAAAAACCCTACAAATCTTTCATTTTTTATTTCTTTATATAAATTATTATTTAATATTGAATAAATAATATACATGTTATGTTATTTTTCTTCAAAAAAGTATATCACCAAATAAGAAATTTTGATTTTCTATAAGGAATCCAAGGCTGCACAAAACAACATTAGAACCAATTCAATGAGGAAACTCTTTTTGCACCAAACATGAATTTCTAAATTCTATTAAATTCTATGGAAATCATTTTCCAAGGTTTTTATTTCTATAGAATTTGCTTACGTGGCAGTTTCTCCTTTCCGCGGAAAGGGTGTGTGCACAAACTTGCCCTTATGGATTTGGGATATTTCTCTAGACAGGGACAAGAACATGAAATCATGAATCATGTTTTAAATAATAAAAACAATATTTGTGACAGGCCCAGAATATCATCTCCTTTCAGGCTTTCACACTGAGACAATAATTATGAGATAAAAAAAAAAAGGTTATGACCCGGCTTTCCATCCGAAAAAAAGGATCCGTGGGCCGTTATGCCATCCACCACAAATGACACCTCCAACTAGCCATCAATTGAAAATCCAGTAAATGATCTGATAAGGTTGCTGTGGCCCAGTAGGGATTGCTATTTGCAGCCACGGTCGCAATCACACCTTCAACGGTCCTCAGACTTGATATTTATCCATGAGCGGTTAAAATTTAAGTATTTTCTACGTAACTGTTCATGCGATATCTCATTCATGATACCATGCAATATACTAGGGCCAATATCCCTAAGAAGAAATGTGTTTGCCAACGCACTCATGTTCTATGATACATGATATCTGTAAATGCCAAGTGTTTCGCATCGGACACACGACATATCATACCAATACTTGGCATATAAGCTTAGAATGACCTAATTTTCAAGTCCATTGTTTCATATAGTTCTTCTAATTTTGTGCTTAAAAAAAATGATGGAAAGGAACACAAATAATGACGCTTTCCTTAATTTAGAAATATCTTAAAGAAAGAACTATGATGGACATCCATATTCATATCATGTTCCCTAGAATTTCAAAACTGGAGTGTCATGTACTGATTGTAGTTTCAGTTTTCATATTTATATATGTAGGGATGTAAATGGGTACTCGATTCTCCCATTACTGGAAGGTTCCAACCCGTTAAAAACTGAGTCTGTGTCCTTATTTAGGCCCTGATAAGTAATGGGTCCGGTTCCACCTTGGTTCAGACGTGTGGACCCGAGACCTAATATATTACCTCAGGTTTTGAAAATCCCTCCTAAAAATAATATTTTTTTAATATCATTCTCAACCTAAACCCGGACCCGTCCCATATTTGGTTTTGGTTCCGGTTCCGAAACGGTTCTGGGTCCGAATCCGGTTCCACCTTCTTCTTAATGGTTCCGGTTCCAAATCCACCATGGACCCGGACCGGAACCAACCGTTTACAATCTTATATATATGCATCTGGGTGCCATAACTCATGGTTGAGTGGTGTGGCATTTTAGTTTCACACGTGATCTTGAAAAAAGATTTTCAAGATTTGAAAATCTTATATGGGACGGGTCCGGGTTCCGGACCAATACACTGGGTTTCTTAGATTTGAAAAGGCCCCAAGAACCTCTGTGGTCAAGATGTCATTGATAGTCAATACACAAGGGGCCACAGCTTGGAAGGTCCAGATCATCTTTACACAGTTTGGCTTGGTGGTTGGTTTGGCCACGTTCAAAGAATCACGGGTATTCAGTTGCAAAAATGGAGAAAAACCAGAGCAGCAGTTTTGATTGCTCTCTTCAGTTACTTTTCTTTAAAATAGAACAGTGCATGAAACAGAAGGCAAAAATAACAGAAATAAACAAAACCCTTCTTGAACAACATTACAAACTACAAAGGGAAAAAAAAGAAGAGAGAGCTTTTTATCTCTCTGCATCCACAGGTTCTTAGAACAAACCACTCTTCTTTCCTTTTCAATAATTGTACCACTGCCACCTCTCTCTTATCTTTTCTTCCAAATATCTGCAGACCCACAAGACAAAATCTCTATTTTTCTCCAACTGTTGTAGTCTTAGCACCACATCTTTTGAGGGGAGGGGGAAAAAACCCCATCTGTCCAAGAAAAGAATAATCTACTACTCTTCTTCTGCAGTTGCTGCTGCTTTTTTTTCTTTTTCTTTTTTTTTTTTTCTTATTATTCATAGAGATTGGAAGTCTGCATGATTTTAAAACTACCATCTCTCCAGCAACCAGAGAACAGAGAAGAACCCATTTCTGTATACACTAGTATCTCTATCAGCATCAGTCATTCCAAATCTTTCTACTTTTCAAAACCCCATTACAGAGAATCAGAAGGAACCCATTTCATACACTAGTATCTCTATCAATGATCACTAAATCCATCGTTCTAGCCCCAAAAGAACCCATTTTTGTAGCTCCATTCTGTTCAAAATGAAGATCTGTTTGTTCCTGCATTAGTTGTATCTTCAATCTCAAATAGTCTCTAATAAACAGAACTTGTCAAAGCCTATATATCTTCACCAAATATGGCAAAGTTCATATCAAGACCATCCATATTTCTCTCCGTTCTACTGCTACTCACTTCATCCCTTCTTCAATTGTCCTATTTCTCTTCAGCAACTCAGCAACCCATCAAAACTGTAGTAGTCCTTGTGCTGGAAAACCGTTCTTTCGATCATATGCTTGGATGGATGAAGAAATCCCTCAACCCAACAATCAATGGTGTCACAGGTACCGAATGCAACCTTCAGTTCCCTCAAAACCCACAATCTCCATCCATCTGCGTCTCTGATGATGCGCAGTTTGTGGACCCTGATCCAGACCACTCCTTTGAAGCTGTGGAACAACAGGTCTTTGGATCTGGTCGTATCCCTTCCATGACTGGTTTTGTCCAACAAGCTCTATCCATCTCTCCTAACCTCTCACAAACAGTCATGAAAGGCTTCAGGCCTGAATCCATACCAGTCTTCGCCTCCCTTGTCGGAGAATTCGCTGTTTTTGATCGCTGGTTCTCTTCAATTCCCGGCCCCACGCAGCCTAACAGACTCTTTGTCTACTCTGCAACTTCCCATGGATCCACAAGCCATGTAAAGAAGCTGCTTGCAAAAGGGTACCCACAAAAGACCATCTTTGATTCCCTCCATGAGAATGAATTGGATTTTGGTATCTACTATCAGAACATACCCACCACACTCTTCTATAGGAATCTGAGGAAATTGAAGTACATTTTCAAATTCCATCAGTTTGATTTGAAATTCAAGAAGCATGCTAGGAGTGGGAGTCTGCCCAGTTTGACTGTGATTGAGCCAAGGTACTTTGATTTGAAGGGGTTCCCTGCCAATGATGACCACCCATCTCATGATGTTGCAAATGGGCAGAATCTTGTGAAGGAGGTGTATGAGGCATTGAGGTCTAGTCCTCAATGGAATGAGACCCTTTTGATCATAACATATGATGAGCATGGCGGCTTCTTTGATCATGTCACCACCCCCTTCACCAATGTGCCTAGTCCTGATGGGAACACAGGCCCTGCCCCATCCTTCTTCAACTTTGATAGGCTCGGAGTGCGGGTCCCAACAATCATGGTCTCTCCTTGGATTAAGAAGGGAACAGGTGAAATTCAAGCTCTGTTCCTCTGCTCTTACAGTTGTGATTGTATTGTAGTTCATTCATTATCTGTGGGTGACAAGTTCTAGTGACCCGACTGAGTAAACTCAATCAAAGTTGGCACTGGTGCGAGTTGCCAATTCTACTGATACACAAAACTCATATTTGTCCTCATGACTCGAAATTTTTTGGGGCAAATTTTCTTGTCCATAAAGTCATTTGATTATATTCCTTGCAGCTTGCTTCTTTTAATTGTTGTTGATTGTTGTTAGAATGTTCATATTTGACAAGGTCTAATGACTCCACCGAGTCAACTCGCCAGTTGTAGGCGCCAGTGCCCCTCTTCTGTACAAATTAGGATTGTGTACTGAAACAATAATCTTACCGATATTTATTCATATCGGTTGCTCGTTTCGGGCAGCTGCAAGAAGTTTTATGAAGCAAAAAGCATATGTTGTGTCGTGTGAATTTATAGAAAAATAATTGATACATAAATTGTTGGAGAGTATTTTTTTCTTTTTTTCTTTTTTTTTTTTTTTTCCATTAGAACCCCATTTTAGATGTAATTACTTCTTTTCATTCCTCTACAAATGGACTTCAAAGGATGGTGTCCAATTCCGCAAGCAATTTCATCGCTCACCTGCTTAACATCCATAACTAGTTCTTAATCTTGCTGATTTTTTTTTTTTTTTTTTGATCGGTAACTGAAACTTTCATTAAGAGAAGGAAATAATACAAAAAGAAGAACAACAAAGAGGAAAGAATACAAGAAAGAAGGAGAAAAGGAAAACAAACTAAAGGGTACAAGAGCAATGTACCCTACCCAACCCCAATTACATAATAAAACCCTCCCAAGGATAACTTCTCTCCACCCCTTGCTTGGCTAAAGCATCAGCCATACTGTTGGCTGATCTAAGCTCGTGATGAAAGACAACATTAATGGTAGTAGCGAAAGATCGAATTTCATTAAAGAGGAATTGAAATTTCCAAGGAAAAGGCTTCCTATTAGACACCCAAGCAATTGCATTAGAAGAATCACTCTCCACCATAAGATCACCTTGGAATCGTCTTGAAAAGCATCGAAGGGCTTCCAAAATAGCCAAAACCTCTGCTTCATTAGAATCACAAACACCCACATGCTTTGAAAACATAAACAAGACCTCCCCTTTGCTATTCCGAAGAACACCTCCAATTCCTGCCAACCCCGGTTTACCTCTCGCGGCACCATCCACATTAAACTTCAAAACACCAGCAGAGGGTGGAGACCAACGAACAACTGTCCTCACTCTACTCAATTTGCAACCCATGCACGCTTCCCAATTTAGAAGGATATCATTAAGAGTAAAATTGAAGCACTCTTTTCTGATCAAAGTCCACTTAGCGATCCTCATAGATATTCTATCAATCAACACCGGTAGGGAAGAGGAGTCACCCTTAAAAATCCTATTATTCCTTTCCCTCCAAATGGACCATAAAATAACAAAAGGAAGCATCCTCCAAAAGAATACCGACCACTACCAAAGAAAATGTCCTCCCATCCATGCCTCCGCTGCCTCTGCAATCTTTTCCGGGCAATACCAAGCAACACCGCATCTGCCAATGAAGTGACCCCAAACACCTGCTGCCACCTCACAGTGAAGAAAAAGGTGGTTAACTGATTCCTGCTTCTTTTGACACATCACGCAGAGATCTGAGATACTAGCCGACGTTAGCCCTCTTCTTCTCAAGTTGTCTGCTGTAGAAACCTTTCCCAAAATTGCTAACCAGCAACTGATTTAGGCATGCTAAAACAAGAATTGGAGTATAATTCCATCTCTGCACTTGTTTTTTGCTTTTTAGAAATTGGTTTCTGGAAGATATTGGGGTGTGGTTCCATTAGATGGGAAATGTGGTTGGTGGCAGGCTTCCAAAGGTGGAAAATGAGAAGGCCACCCTCAAGTGACGGTCCTCTCTCCCTGTCGAATGCATAGGTCCCCAGTGGTACAAAAAATGGGAAGTCCAGAGCTGCTACATTGGTGCTCAATGAAGTATTGGTTTTGGTACTTGCATTGCTGATATTACTTGTGTGAAAATTTGAAACCAGTCTGACCATCCTTCAATTCAGAACTGGGAGTGTTTGGATGTACCTGAGATCATGACTTGTCGGAGCAAATTCCTATTGGATTCAAGAAACAGCTAAAACATGAGAAGTGAAATTCTTTCACTAAATTTCTGCTTCAAATTGTTGAGACAGAATTGAATAAGACTGTTTCCATCGCTCTTATCACTAGAACAGCATATATCTCTGCTTTGTTTTCTAATTTTCTCCATCCAAACAGGCCTCAATAACCGTTCATTGTTTACTTGGTAATGTTATACTGCAGTTGGTATTGATAATGTATGAAATGGAATTTGCTGCTTTTCATAAATGGATGTTTTTTTTATCATTCATTTATTAAGTATGTCAATATGACATTCTTCTGCAGTGATCAGCAGTCCAAATGGGCCAACCGCAAGCTCCGAATTTGAGCACTCTTCAATACCTGCAACCATAAGGAAGATGTTCAACCTCTCCTCTAATTTCCTGACTCACAGGGATGCTTGGGCTGGAACATTTGAGCAAGTTGTGAGTGAGCTAACGTCTCCAAGAACAGATTGCCCAGGTATATATATCATCTCCCCTGAGGGTAGTAGTATAGATTAGTTGGCGCTTGGGTGTACCAGAACTTCCAAATACTTTTGAAGTGAGTTTATGGTTTTTTCTTTAGGATCATTAGTCTTGATCTGAGTCATTCATTTGGGCTGATGGTGTTCCATAAAATTGATCTTATAGGCCAAACCTTCGATACAACATCCCCCAAAAGGCTCTGCTTTGGTTCACATCCTTTCAAGTTTCAGAAATCCTGGGAAGGGAACATACTCAATGGTCCTCCCAATCAGGATTTTATTTTTGGACCATGGGCAGCGGACTACAAATGCCCAAGGCCTCACTTAGTCCTTGGAACTCGGTTGTCCTGTAATCAGGTTATCAGTAATTTAGATGACCTGTAATTGATCGGAGCGAAGAATAAATCAATTGCAACTTGTATATGAGTTACAAAAACACAGTTGTCTTTATGCTTAAACTATGTTGCCTGCTATTGCTTTACCAAGGCCAAAACAGGGACACAAGGAGACTGCTTATCCTAGCATCTGAGAGGCACATAATTCACATTGCCTTTTCAAATTGAGGCTGTTAATGGTCATTTTATATTTGATTATACACTAAAATGGCATAAAACTTCGCCCAAGTTTAATCTTCTCCTCCGACTATAAAGATATACATATACATAGATTAAGCTTGACATAAGTGTGCTGTTTGTGTTGTGTTGTTAAAAGAGGTGCTGCCTGATGTCACTCCTCTGAGAACCACAGAAGCAAAAGAAGACGGTGGGCTGTCAGAGTTCCAAAGTGAGTTAGTCCATTTGGCCGCTGTTCTCAACGGGGACCATTTCCTAAGCAGCTTTCCAGATGAGATCAGCAAGAAAATGAGTGTTAAGCAGGCCCATGCCTACGTGAAGGGTGCTGTCTCGAGGTTCACGCGGGCAAGCAAAGAAGCTATCATGTTGGGTGCAGATGAGTCTGCCATTGTAGACATGAGATCCTCTCTCACTACCAGAACCACACTCCCTTGATACTCTTCCCATGTTCATGCGTACAGTTTGTCTTCAGGTCTATCTTATACTTACCATATAACAGTTCCAGACAGTGTCAGCCAGTGATCGTTGTAGTGTCGTGAAACCAAACATTAAAAAAAGTCCTTTGGTAAACAGTGTTGCAGTGACTACTTATGTGACTAAAACTACCATTGCTACTGCCATCCTTGCTATTGAACTGCCAATTACCAGTTGCATTCTCCCCCTCAGACCATGCCAAGGCCTGTTTAGGTTTTATCAGGGCCGATAACTCAGGCACAAGTCCATCATCCTGCTGTTATGGTCCACTTGGTAGCAGAATTAGAAAATACACAAAGATCCAGACTGTTGGCCAGTTGAATCAATTTTAACCCCTGGCAGCAGAAACTTCAAAAGTAAAATCCACCAATACAATCGAAGCTTCCCATATGATAGATAGGTTATTTCTCTTCCTGAATTTGAAAAAAGATAAGTTCTTTTGAGTAAATCTATCCCTCATTCTTGTCAAGTAGACAAATTCTATTTCAACTCATTCTGCGACCAAAGATTCCTTGCAATCTAGTCACTGCCCAGTCTGTTGGGTCTATAGGAGTATAAAGTTTTGGTTTATGCAACTCTGTACAACTTTGGCGACATGTTTTAAATTGTTGATATGATGGGCAGCGGACAGTCAAAAGACTGGAAAAAAAAAAACGACCATCTGCCTTCTTTCTAGTCAATGCTGATTGTAGCTGTATTTCTTAACCACCTATTTCAGGTACCGAGTTAAAAGATTACTGTTCTCCCATAAAGACTATCTGTGCAAGTGCCATCTCTTGTGGTGCTCATTATATTAACATATTGGAAAACTATGACAACCAATCCCAAGCCCGGATAAGGAGGGTCGCATAAAATTAACAGCCAGCGTAAAACTTTTGTTACATCTAAAACATGGGAATTCTAAGACACTGTTCTGTGATTATGCTAGAGCACTCCGAGGATTTGAATTGGATAGACTGGAATGAAAAAGCAGAATTTCATGTGGCTAATCCCAACATAGTTGTTATAGGTTTGATGATGACATTTACAAAATGAAAAAAATTGGAGATCCAAATTGTTCATTAAAAAAAAAAAGGCATGTACACCTTCACTCATATAGGTACAGTGACTCTCTTGGGTGTGTGTGTGTGGCATGTGAAACCAGTTTTCAGAAAACACTTCAAATGAAACCCCCAAATGCAAGAAACGAGTTTCGACTGAACTTGATAAAAATGAAATAAAATAAAAACAGGTCCTTCGTTGAAGGAAGGTCCAGGAAAAATAATGCAAATGGAAAGAAATGAGGAAGTGCAGATCCCAACTGGAAACCCTGCAAGCTCATACATGAACTACAGCAATGTATTAAAATATATAAACAGAGCTGAACACATGAACTTCAAACAAACATCCATCTCCCTGAATTTAGAGTAGAAATTTGTTTTAGACTGTCAATCCACGCAACCAACCGAAAGGAATATTTGATGGTTCAACTGGAAGAAACAAGCATGCAAACAAACAACTAACAGCCCTCATCCCTTCATGATGATAGTGAAAAGGTCCATGAAATTCCAATCCAGATATACTTTGTTGGGTTCCAAGAGTTCTCCTAGGCATAGTTCAACCGAAATATGTCATTCAACACATAGAAGCTTCCTTGCGGTGTCGGCATCAAATGGAACATCTACAATCAAGAAAGAAAGTCATTTGTAAGCATCAAGACAGATGAAAAATAAAATGTAAAGATTCATTCTAATTTACAACTGGAATGTAAAAAAAAAAAAAATTAAAAATGCATATGCGCACACACACAAGCGCTCGTGCAATAGCAGTTCAGATCCGCTGAGTGCCTACTCTAATTGCGAGCACAAGCCTCTATAGGGCCCACTTACGGTTGGCACAGGTTTAAGTGAGGAGGGAGGATTTTTAAGGCAGGAGTGGATGGCCTAGATCTACTGGATCACGTGGTTGCTCAGGCCTTCAATTACTTGGATAGATTTAATCAATCAAATGGTCTTTTGATCCATCTCAATGAGGGCTCAATCAAGAAAAAGGACTTGAACGAATCATAATTTGGATGGTCAAGATGGACTTAAAATGATATTAACAAGGATCAAAATCAATCCCTTAATGGTGTCCATTTCCACCATGCAATCAAGAAAATTGGGCCCAAATAGGCCCAGCAGCTCCTGACATGATGGACAACAGGTCCTTAGATTCAGACGAGTTAAACCAGGCCCAGATCAGGCCAAGACCTCCAGATGGTCCCAGAGGGCCCTATAGGCTCAGACGTGCAGACAGTAGCAACAACCTGCAAGGCAAGTAGTTTCACATTCAGAAGTTCTCCCTCTTTGGTTCGACTTCTTTCCCAATTAAGATGGAATGAGGACTCCTAACACTTAAATAACTGCTGGATAGTTACATTTGATCAAAATTACAGGCGAGTTGTACTTAAATTCTAAGCGTGAAAGAGACTTTCTTCTTTGCATTGACGTTTCTAGTTCAGTGACTTTCTGTACTTGTAGTAGGATTATAGGCTAGTTTCCAATGGATGGCCGAGATATAGGCTAGATTTAGGGTTTCTATGATTTGCAACAACATATATGTGTGTGCCTCTTGTATGGAACCGCCTACAGTATATTCTCAGCTATTTCTTTCATATATTTAATAAAAAGTTGCTTTTTTGGTGCACTGATGTGGCGCTCTCTAGGCAATGTTACTCAGCAAATCGAATCGGCTACAGGTTGTACAATTGCGCACATATACATGCATATCTACAAAAATATTAACTGCCTGCAATGGTAGTATGGTCTGGCCAATGTTAGGGCCACCTCACTAACCTAGGAGGCCAGGACCCAACTTCCCACTCACACCCTACATAACCCAAACCAGCTCAGCCCAAAATAATAATAAGAAGAAAAAGGGGAGAAATCATCATTTCATCTCCGAATTGCCACAAAACAAATTTGTCACTCATCCAACTGTTGCTCTTCATTGGATTGAAATTCAGACAAAGGATGCCCTTTAAAACCATTAAACTCGAGGGATATATCATCCTTTAAAACCATTAAACTCTGAGGGCCATATATGATATATCCCCCTATCCCTCATCCCGCTACCACCTACCCCCTACTCCGACCCCATGCCATGCCACAAAAAAAAAAAAGAAAAAAAAAGAAAAAGAAAAAGAAGAGAAACACTACGAATGGTCTGATGTGTGGACAGGTCTCACCACTCCTCACCAGAATAAAGCTCTGTACGTTTGTGTGTTCAAGACATCTAAATATATCGCAGACAACATAGAAGATTTTCATTACAATAAAAATATACAGGAAACAAAAAAAAAAAGGAAGAAGAAAAGTACACCAAATGTTTGTTAAAGTAGGCATATATTAGAAAAGATGTAGAATCATCAAGCATGCAATATTTTATTTCCTTTCATTTTTCCTGCTGGAATTCAAGTGTGATGCAGAAATATCCTTGTTGGGTTTCACTTAATTACATGTAAAGTTCAAGATAACTTAAACAGAAAAATATGCAACAGAAAAGATAAAAGCCAAGACCATATGCATATTGAAGCATTTACACACACATGATTTTACCAACTGATAAAAACATTTTTCTTAGTGGAAAAAAATTATAAACAATAGATAAGGTGAGACAAATAAAGGCCATCCAGAGACATGGTGGACCCACAACCTGATTCCATTAGAAGGGTAATGGATGGGGAAGCATATAAAATTTAAATAAAACCATTTAAAAAAAAAAAAAAAAAAAAAAAAAAACCGACAATAGCAACAGCAACAGCAACAACAGAGGGCTACAAAAAAATTTGAGTTGAAAAAGATAGAGAGGCATAAGTAGCATAACCACGTAAGTCGAATTCCAGTTCCATGCAATGACTTCAGCTGCAAATTGTATTTTCTAGCTGAAATTTATGAGGGAAGAGCAAAATATGTTTGCTGAACTCTAAACGAAAAAACATTTTTTATCGGTCTTTCATGTATCTGTCAAACTGGCTGACAAACTGGCTGAATTATCTACATTGACACCAATACAACAAATCAATAATCCCTATATATCAACATATCATATCAACCAACATTTTGAACTATGGTTGTGACAGAGCCAAATGTGTTATCATTTAGTTTAGTTAAAGCAAGAGAAAGGGAAGCATTTCACTGACTGTGGAGGCTCTACTGGGAGAGAAATTAAGAGAGGTGAAACAGTGTTTGAAGGATGGCAAACAGTACCCTAATCAAGTCAGTCTGGGATGTTGTGAACTATCAACAGGCTGGATCTTGAGATTGATCAGGCAGTAATTAATGGGCACTAGCTCATTCACACACTGGATTTTGAGAAGTGGGTCATAGTTAGGCTTATTGATTAAAGGCTGCCAACCAGGGAAATTTTGGGTCTACTATGCATGCTTTTGGATGGCAGATAGGTATGACAAATGAAGGGGTTTAGGGCCAGACTGGGCTGGTCGTATCAAGTAGATGATTTTAGGGACGCTTCTTGTAAAGAATTTGGGTGGGGTGGGGTGGGGTGTGGATACAGACAATGCTATGGTTGAGTGGGGCAGGGTTTTGGAGAAGTTGATTTTGTTTTCAATGAAAGGATTTATTAGGTCCAGGGATGGTAGACTTCATCTGAGTGATAATGTTGGGATTTGGGAAAGGGGATCAAATAGGACAGGTTGTGAAATGTTTTAATGGCTGGATTTTGCAGATCTCTTGTAGATTTTAGTGGTAAAAAACTGTACAGATCACTAGGGTAGGATAAAGACCTTAGCGCGCGCGCACAGAGAGAGAGAGAGAGAGAGAGAGAGAGAGAGAGCTAAAAAAATAAAGAGATTAGAGAGAGCTAAAAAAAGAGAGGAGAAAAGGGTGAGGGTGGGTGGAGATGAGAAAAGGGTTAGTGGGGGAAGGGTATAAGATGCTCCTATTCAGTGGAGTGCGGTTGAAACAGGATAGGCTTTATGGATCATAAGACTCAACAAGGGGTTTGATGTGACCTCGCTCGAGATCGTTGCAAACATCTCCGGTAGATTTTAGTGGTAAAAAAACTGAACAGATCACTAGGATTGGACAAAGATTTTAGCTGGGACAGACAGAGAGCTAAAAAATCAGAGGAGAAAAGGGTGACTGGGTGAGTTCCGTTATCTTAGCTCAATACTTCGTAAGGATGGGGAGATTGGTGAAAATGTTGAACATAGGATAAAAGTGGAATGGTAAAAGTGGAAACTTGCTTCTGGAGTGCTCTATGATCGACGAATGGCAACAAGATTGAAGGGAGAATTTTACAAGATAGTGATTAGACCAGCTATGACCTATGGAGCATAATGTTGTCCAATCAAGAAGCAGCATATGCATAAAATGGATGTAGCAGAGATGAGAATGTTGAGGTGGATGAGTGATAAAAATAGGAAAGATAAAGTTAGAAATGAGCACTTTCAAGCACATTTAGGGGTAGCATTAATAGGGGATAAAATTAGAAAAACTCATTTGAGATGGTTTGGGCATGTCCATGGTTTAAAATCGCGGTATCAATCGCGCTATTGGCCAACCCCAAAAACCGATATGATATCGGTATTGGCCGTGGTCCTGGTTCATGGTCTGTCGCGATCGTCGTAGCATGGTTCTTTTTACTCAAAAGAAATTTGAGAAAATATCCAAAATATTACTAAATGATGGAAAACAATACTTTTTTTTTCATTAGTAACAACTATAAATCAAATTATCACCCCCTAAGTCATGACATCTTACATCACTATCTTCTTTGAAACTGTATAAATTTTGTTTACAATCAAATAGATTTAGATGTATATACCAGAATAAGCTAGAATATCACAAACTTTATAAAATGCAACCATAATTAGGATTTATGAGCTATTTCTAAACAAATCTTTCAAAAGATTTGGAACAAAAACAAAATACTAACCTTGGTAGAGTCATATATGATTTTTCCAAGCCAAATCCTAAAAAAAAACGTAGGTGTTTTTTATGGCTTGAAAGGTGTTGGAAGTGAAATAGAACGAAGAAGAGCTACTAGAAGCCTGAGAATGTGTTTGAAAGGGGGTGAAACCGAGTACAAGATGAGAAAAGAGGGGTTTTATTTAGTCGGCCGAGAATTTGGATTTCTAGGCCGATACAACAGTTGAGACCAATATTTTGATGTCTTGGCCGATAACCACCAGAGAATCTAGGGATAATTTGTTGTCCTGGTACTGAGACCAAGTCACACTAAATTATCGTACCGGTATCGGCCGATATGAACCGGTATCGGCCAAGATTTTAGACCAAGGGCATGTCCAATGCAAGCCAGCAACAACGCCGGTATGGAAAAATTTGGCTATGCTGATTGATGGCCTACCAAGGGGAAGGGATAGGTCGAAGAAGGCGTAGATGAAGGTAGTAAAATTAAATTTGAAGAAGTGCAACTTATTTGAGGATTTAGATCACGATAAATCGGAATGGAGAAACAAAACTCATGTAGCCGACCCCAATATAGTTAGGACAAGGCCTTGATGAAGAGGAGGAGGAGGAGGAGGAGAAAAGGGGTGAGTTGGGGTGTAAAGGAGAAAAGGGTTAGTGGGGGTGGGTATAAGATGCTCCTATCGAGTGGAGTGCAGGTTGAAACAGGATAACAAGAAAAGTCAAAGTGAATATTCCTTGCTCTAAAACCAAACAAATGTAAATTTTGGCCCTCCAGGTGACACTTCAGGCTTTCTCTAAATGAAAAGATCCTAATACTCGACTAGGGTTTTTTACACGACCTTGCTCGAGATCGTCACAAACAAGTAGACAAAACCCAATGGGGATTGACCACAAGCTTACTCATATAACACTTACAGCTCCATAAGAGCAATGAAAAATAAATCACACAAGAAGAATTTTATTGCATTAATTGATGAATGTCCAGTGAGGAACCCAATACACTTATTTATAGGCCCAATGCATTTATTTATAGGCAAGACCCTATCGTGAATAAGAAATCCTCCCTTTAATCACGTTTTCTAATTCTAACTAATTACATTAAAGTTGAATATAGAAACTTCTCATCGAACCAAATCAAATGAAATCTAAAAAATAAAGGATCCTTAAATCAGAATCTCAATACCCTGGACCCAAATGGATCCAGCCATGGGCAAGTCCAGTGGATCTGGGCCTAGCTCATTCTGCAGCACATTGTTAAGTAATGCAAAATGAAGAACAAAGGATGGAAAAATTGGCTCTAACTTTTAAAAGTTGGGCCCGAAAGCTACCAAAATTGAACGAATGAACTGAATGAGGGGAAAACGAATGAACTGATAGCCACTATTGGGGCCGTGGTCGTGGAGAACGAATGAACTGATAGGATCAAGTTGGACATCCTCTTGTGCAAACAAAGCCATAAGTTGACCATAAAAATTACATCTACAGTAGCAGCAACCACAAGAAAAAAAAACATTTTCATTAATGAATAAATTCAGGAATTTTAACTCAATGCAGCCGTCTAGAAAGGAGACCTCAACCAACTCCACTTTACATGCATTTCTAAGAAGCCTATCATCATAAGACTGTTAGAAAGGTCACTTCCGTTGTATGTTTCCATTAAAAATGAAAGAAGAAAAAGGGGTTGGTCGATGTTTCACTTCACATACTAGTATCATTGGTAAATGGAACCATACCTTTAACTTATTTTATTTCTATTTCTCATGCTCCAAATTTTCCAACCAATCTATTAACACTGCGCATCTCACCTTTATCATCGAATTGTTCAAAATTCCATTTCCCAGAAATCATAGAGTTCAAGACCTGGGGAAAGGAATGTGATCGGTGGTGGGCTTGAACATGGGCTGTACTACAAAACTCTTCTTGTACATCAGCCTACAAGTCTCATTTGAATATGGATCGATAGCAGATCTTCATTAAGATAATCTCCTCCGATAGCCTTATTTGAACTATTCAGTAATTCACTGAATAGCTCATTACTATACCCGTTACCAAAAATGACCAATGTTGCCACTTTATTGATCTGCAACAACATTGTACCTGTCTGTCTGTGACCTAACATTAAGAGACTTGTATAGATAGGGAACCTTTTCACTTCTTCATTTCCCATAGAGTGTCTCCTCGGTGACCCACCACTAAGAGGCTTGTACAGATAGGGAACCTTGTCGCTTCTTCATTTCCTGTAGAGTGTTTCCTCTGTGGCCAACCATTAAGAGGCTAACTTCACTACAAGCCTACGGGTCTTGCGGACTACTACCCTGAAGGGCTTTGACAGCTTCAATTGCCAGCGATGGGCCCAAGAAAATTTAAATTTTTTTCTTGTTTCAGTCTTGGTGGTGGTGGATGGGGTGGGGTAGGGTGGCCACCCACTCCCCCTGGTTTCACCCTTGAACACGGTGATTTTCCCTTCCCAAAAAGGAACAAATCCAGAACACCCTTTCTACCTCTTTGACCTGATCTAGGAATGAACAAATTCACTGCTCACTGGAAGAGGAAACCACAGATCTCAACCTTTGCACAGGAACATTTTCCAGAAGATTGCGAACAAACATCATTATAAGATCCACCCATCTCACAATCCTCCTTGATCTTCCATTCTTCCTCCTTTCTTATCTTGATAGAAAGTCCACTCTGCAGATTCTCCCATCTCACTCCTCTCACTATGAAAAGGTGCCCAGTGTGAAGATGTGACACTTCAAATTCCATCATTGTCCCACGAAAAGTGCTTTCCCTAGTCTTCTAACGATGTTGTGGTGGAAGGAAGCAGATTTGTCAAAAGAGATAGAAGAGGATGGTTGCACATCTCTTAGTAGAGGAGCTGGAGATTGGCAGAGATGGAGGGTCGCTAAAACCCCATCTCATTTGGGGATGTTGATAAGAAGAGATACGAAGGCTTGTTCCTTTGCTATTACCAAAAGAAAAATAAAGGAAATGCTGCGTTTGAGACTCAGCAGAAATGAATGTTGACCACTGCAAAAGGGCGCAGACCTGTGTCGTTCTTGAGATTGCAATGGGTCGGAGGTGGCAGCAGAACTGCAGAAGGTGCAGTTGGAGGTGTTGAGGCGGCCAAGGGTGTTATTGAGGAGTTGATTCAGCTAAGGATATTGGACAATATTTAGCAAAGTGCGCCAAGATTTTGGTGCAGCAGGCATGCACGCCGCAAGCTGGCTCCTGAGGAATGTTTTGGGTTGCTGAGTTTTTCTGAACCAGGCCCATTCACCAAGCCCCACAGACTGGTCTTGTTTCTGAGTACAGCAACTTCATAGAGTCTGTTTTGTTTTCTTTTCTTTGGTAGACAGACCAAGCGGCCATAACCATGGCGCTGGTTCAAATCACAGTTACACGACAGTGTCAATTGGTAGTCAGCAGACATATATGAAGGAAAAAATGGGATCACTTCCTTCAAATCATCAATCGATTGGTGCTAAAACAGAAGGAAAGATAGGAGGGAAAAAAATGTGAAAGAATCCCCTCCCTTCAGTCTTCTCCATCTTAACTCCCAATCCAAACAAATGGAAAATGTCCCATAACCAATGGAACACAATACTAATGGCTCAAATGAAAGCCCGCTTAAAAGACTCCAAGATCTATGAAAAATCAAAGAGCCAAATCGAACAGAAACATAAGGAAACACACATCCCAGATGCAAACAGATTGAATCTTGGAAGAACAACAAATAGCAGTAATCAGAGATGCATATATAGACATGACCATCTAAGCCTTGTGAAAATACCTAACTGAACTTGATGAAAAGGAGAAAAAGGCAGAGATCATCCAATCGACCCCAGAATCGACCAGCACAGCGAAAAACCGAATGACTCAAAACAAAAATCCCAAACTAAAAGAAAAAACCCAGGATCTACCAAAACCCCACAACCAAATCGAACCCAAACACAACAAAAACACCCAACCCAACTACAAACACACCGAATCTCAGAAGAAGAACAAAACCCCAGTACGCAAACAGATCGAATCTTATAGAAAACCAACAAATAAAAAACACCCCCAGTAATCAGAACATGCATATAAACATGTAGCGAAGTTGATAGCGAAAACACCTGACTGAACTTGAGGGCATGCTGCTCTCCGGCTAGCTGGAGATTGCCGGAGACGAAAACGAGCATGCCTCCGGCGGGGCCGGAGGGCTGGCAGTCGACGGTGGAGATTTTGTGCTGGCACTGGTGGAAGGGGAGGGAGTTGAGCTTGGCGACGATGCTCTGCGAGCCCTGGATCTTCTGCCCCTCGAACGTCAGCATCGAAGCCTCTTGGTAGAGGTTCGCGAGGTTCCCCCGGTTGCTGTCGAAGGTCGAGTAGTAGTGCTCTACAAACGCCTTTGCTACTGCGTCTGGATCCATCTCTCTCTCTCTCTCTCTCTCTCTCTTCTTCTTCTTCTTCTTCTTGTCTCTCTGAAGAAGATCTTCGCTTTCTTTCTATGTATCTATATATGGAAAGAAGAAGGTGAAGAGGAGGAAAACAAACAGACTAGGGGTAGAAGAAGAGACAGATAGAGAGGGGTTTTATTACTGAAAGATTTTTCATTTGTGCCCTTTCATGCTCCTATGATAGGGATGATCTAGACCGTGCATTTAGTGGGTCATGATCTGTGGCCCAAAGTTTGAAAAAATAAAATTTACATATAATTAATTTTTTTTCCGCTATCAGGGTTTCAATACTTTAGGCTGGATTAATCCCTTCATACCAACCACCAAGAGAGAAGCCGAGTAAAAATCTCTTATTTAGATGCACTAGATAAAACTAGCTTCATGAGACGCAGAGTCTTAGGCCGACTTAACCACCACTCTTGGTTAAAAATCTCATTATTCAAAGTACTATTTCCTCAGTGGTGGCTCTAGAACTTCAAGTAAGTGGAATCAACAAAAGATATATCTTTTACAAATCGGATAAATTTATTTTTAACTATATCAACATCTATCATCTAATTTTTATAATATTAGAGTTTTCTCCTTCTAATACGGGGAGAATACCGTATTTAAAAATTAAGGTAAGGTAAATGAAGACTTATCCACAAAATGTCTAAAAAAGAGAATTTTCTTTAAAAAATAAAAATTGAGCCCATTAATTTTATTTTATTTTTTTGATATTTTTATTTTAGTAGACAAATGGCCGATTAACTTAGGCATTGATTGGGGTCAAAAGATTCCCATAACTTCAGTTCATTAAAGAATTTTTTTTTTTTAATGTTTTATCAAATCTCAGTGGAGATTAATTGACCCCTGAGATCATGTAGCGCCGCCCATGCCATTCCGATGCAGAGAAAAAAGGTTCTCAACTCAAATTTGTATTGTGCATAGTTAAGTTACCTCACCCATCTTTTGCCTCCCCTGTTTTCTTCGCATTATAAATGCACTCTCATACGTCCCACCTTTATTTCATAATATTTAATAAGGTTTTACTTGCGTGCAAAACTCTCTTATAAGGAATCAATCATTATTAATAAAGAAAATCACTACTTGCTACCAATATGCTGTCAGTTTTTCTTTTCCAAACGGCACAAAACATGCATTCTAATTGAAGGGCCAAAATCATCTGACCGAGACAGTTTACAGGTTGGATGGTCCTGATCAGTCCCCACCAGACACTGCTTAGATGGCCCCATGACCAGACACAGTATTCGAAAATGGAATAAGAGATAACCCTTTTTTTCCAATTTTTCTTTTGGTACACAACTTCCAAGTCGATTGATTCTACACTGCTGTCATGGACCCTTACAACTAAAGTCAAGTGAGCAAATGTGGAATAAGAGGGTCTCCCAAACAATACCGCCAGTTTGTATGAGGGGCACAGCCTGAATTCCGTGTTGCCATCATCAACGCTTTAAAACCAAGACATGTGAGAATGAGACCTGCTGGTGGGCAATGACATCTTGCAATAGGTTGGTGATGCACCAGTAATCTCTCTCTCTCTTTCTAGGAGAGGACTTGAACTTATGCATGAAATGAATGTAATTATGAGATACTAATCCAATGAAATAATTTCATCTGATTGGAATCTCAATATGACCCTTCATAGTGATTGGACGGTTGATTTTGATCAATGTTACAAACTATGTCTTTTATTGTCAAATGAATGCCCTAATGGTACAGTTAACATGCATGTATTAATTGTCATGTATTATCTGTCATATTAAATGTCTTAAATCACCATACTACCGTTCTATCTACATTCTTCTTTTTATGTGGACCTCATGGGCATCTTAAAAAGGCATCGGAATGCGAGTCGTACTTCAAATGGGTGCACCGATTCAAACCTACCCACTAAGAAGGCAGAGTCTAAAAGAAAGTCATGTAGACACCCACCTGAGAAAATTTAGGTGCAAGACCTACCAACCTGGCAAATATATGGGACAATGCAATGGAATAGCTGGTTTTGATTACTAGTTTGTGGGCCCCACTCTACCTTTGTCCCCATCTGATCAAAAGTCCAGATTATCATGAGACCTCTCGCTTGCTGTCATCATCTTTATCTTATACACATGCATGATAAGACCCATTACCTTTACCAAAAAAATAAAATGAAATTGGGACCGATCCTTGGACCGGTCCCACCCATCACATTATGGGTCCCCATTGGGACCGTAAGATTACCATGTGATGGTCTCTCAAAACATACGTCTTTTCAACTCTTACAAATCTTTTAATCTACATACTAATACTAGACCATCTCATGCTGCCTTATTTGGTTGTCGGGCTCGTCTTTGTTTGATCAAATTCACACATATTATAATGCCCGTCAATATCTAGATAATTACCAAAACTTAAATCAGCATCATTTATATATACAACTTTGAATTAATGATGTATGAAATTTTTAGTTACATTTTCTAGACATTATCAACCAAACCGTGCACATCATTCTGGTAGGAGCGAGATTTGGACTGATTCCTGTGCAGAGGGTGGCATGCGATACGAGTAAATTTTTTTTTATATATAACGGAAGGTGGGCAGAGTAACTTTGATAGATCAAGTTGGCCCCAGATGGATTAAATCAAGCAGTTCAGCACCAAACGGATGGCAGTATACAATAATTTCGTCGCCCAGACATCAGTATGCAGGCAAAAGCTAGAACAATAGTTTCATATAACACCTCTGCAGCCAAACAACCCCATCTCTAAAGAGCACCTTGGCCATTTGGATATTATCATATCAGAAATCAAATTACAATGGCTTAGTTCATCACCAAGCACAAGACTCATACAATGGCACTCTGAATTAATAGGCATGAAATCATCCCCCGTCCGAATAGGAAACTTGTTCTAAATTTCATACCGAACAAGGACTCTGCCATGTGGATATATCAGTAATAAGTTCTCGAAGTTGATCTATGAGAAGCTTGAGATATTTGTTCTTATTTGCAAGTTCCTGCATTCATAAAATGACAAGTCAATCAGTAGGTCTCACATGGATAGTTAATATATTTATTTCCGTATAAACAGATTTACCACAGTGAAAATAAGCAGTGTAGATTAAATTAATGCAAGAAACATGTCTAAAAATAATCCTCTTCTCTGATTTAGGACAAAACATATCTTCTACATTCATCATCATCATTGACGCCAGGCCTTATCAAATCCAGGGCAATACAAAGAACCAGACTAGCAGCAACTATGGAATCATTTTCAACAACTATCCTATCCTGTGGTTTGTTTCAAATAAAAGGAGAGAGATAAAAGTTTTGACACCCAGCTTTCACACAGAAAGCAAAGAGAAAAAAAGCTTCCATAGAAATTTATAGTCAAACTAGCATAAATCTCCCAGGATCTCTTACGGCCCAAGGTCTTAAAATGCATTTATATAGTTCCCAAGCAATGGCACCTAGTTTAGATCCTAGTCTAAGTTGTCCTTTTTTTTTCTCTAAAAAGTCTTAGTTGTTGATTTAAATAAGACTAGATAGATATAATAACGAAAAGAGGAAGAAAAGGAATAGAAGAAGAAAGGGACTGTAGTTCTAATTAGGGTTAGACAACAGTGAATCCTTTTGTTTTATTAAGAGGCTCATGAATATTATGTAAATTAACACATAAGACTCCACTTATAACTGAAACTACATAGCAACCTGAAGAATCATAATAAATCAATATAAGCCTTCTACTAATTGTATTTTCTAAAGTCTTCAATCTATGACAAATAAATTTCCTTCCTCTAGACCATTGGGCATTGAGATAGTTGATAAAATAGGAATCCTCATCAAACAAGGAAAAAATAAATAGAAAGAATTTTCTAAAGGAAGCAACGACTTTGTGACAGTCAATATTCCAGGACTTGGCAAACTTTTTGAGGTTTGTGGAACCAAAGCAATCAGAAAATCCATTTTATTCACTCACCAGGGATTTTCTAAAATGGGCCCTACTTGGATCTCCTCACACGAAAGGTCATGAATGCGACAAATCCACAAATCTTATTGCAAGATATAAGGTAACAATGTTATAAAAAATATAATAATAATAAAGATAAGAGGTAACCATAAAAAAAATAATAAAGAATAAAGAAAAGGAGCATGCAAAGGAATGGAGAGAAACAACAGAAATTTGGACACATTTAAGATGCCATTTATTTGCTACTTGATAGATGAAAATTACAAATATGTACTGTATATTCTTTTTTCTTGTATATATCTGCACGACTGCACTATATAGTGTGTGAACATTTTGGCATACAACACATGGCCATAAGTTGGAAAAATCCTACCATATGCTCTCAGGCACCTTAAAATAACATAAAGATGAGATGAAACAGTCAAACAAGCTTATATAGATGAAACAACAAAACATGCTCATATAACACTGCAGCATCGTGCACCAATTGTTCTTATTGGGGGAGATCTTCTTGTTTGTATTATACATTACCTTCCTTAAATCAGCTGCATGTTGCTCCAGTCTTTCAACTTCAGCTTGATCAGCTTTGGAATCCAAAGCAACAGCTGCAGAACCTGTGTCGTGTGGTCTTCCCTATATTAGGGTAAAGAGCTTGTTAAACAACGTATTAACAGGTCAAAGAAATAATATATTTATTACTAATAAATAGCATATTAGCAAATTATAATATGAAGCCATTGGCAAGAATAGTCATTGTCAAAATTTGCTATGGGTAAATGCAGCAAATAGCCCCTCTGGATTCCGATCCAACATCTAAAAGTAGCTGGGATGTTGTGAGAGCCAAAACCCTCTTGCCCAAGAGAGAACATTAGCCTTTATTAGGGCCTTTTGTTCTTCTTTATTAGACATCCTTCCGTTATATCTAAACTTTATGCTTTCTAAACATCATTTTCATAATTTACTTTGTCATTCTTGCTATGCTAGCCCCTCTGGATTCCGATAACATCTATGGGATGTTGTGAGAGCATAAGAGAGAACATTTTTATTAGGGCTTTGCACATAGAAATCATTCTAAAGTTTATGCTTTCTAAACATCATTTTCATAATTTACTTAGCACATCATTCTTGGCGCTGAAAGAGAGTCAAAGCAACAAAAAATTGGGAGGCATCTATCCATGGACCCAACAATTTTACAACATTGAAGATTGTTGAAGGTTAGGTAGATTAGTTGACATTGCTTTAAACCAAATGACTAAACATTGTGAAGGATACTTTTAATAGTAAGATTTGAATATTTTCCTTGCGTTATCTCCCTCCATCCCTCCCTCAATGACTTTCTTTTCTATTGTTTCTTTTCTAGTTCTGTACAGTTCTCTTTTCTATTGACACAAATCGTCTACTTCGATATTCCTCATGATTTCTCTATTTTCCCATCAATCCCTGCATTTTATGAGCTGATTTCAAAACTGCAACTGAATCTCATTTATCTGATTAATTATCTCTACTATCTAGGGTCCTTTTGCCTCATTCCTACAGAATGCCTAGAAATCTACAATACCTGGATACTTCAAAATAAAACAACAAAACATATTGTGACATATCCGATACTTCATTTATTATGTGTAAGATCCATATCTTTGTTGTATAAATGGCATGCCCCTCCTATATCCATTTTGTATCTAGGCATCATAGCTAAGGAATTCACAGGGAAGGGGGATTTATCAAAGGGACAATTAAAAGGTAAAGATTGAAGGCACAAGGGTGAAGATCTAGAGGAGACCATCAAACCCTCGAGATAACATTACAGAGGGTGAAGGGTGGTGCTGGTTAATCATTTCCCATAGAAGAACAGAGGGAGGGAAGATTTTTAAAGCATCTACTAGTAAGCTATGGAAGAAGGTCCAGAATCTCCCAATCAATATGAACTTCTAACCATCCACATCCAAGACACAGCCCACATCAATGTCATGAAACCACTGTCAATCTTAATACTTGGTGCCAGATTTTGCAAAAATTGTGAAACAAGAAAGATCTCATCAAATCTAAGAATCCTAAGTACTATATCTCAAAACATATAAAAATTTATTCCTTTTCATATTTTAATGAGGTTTTCATTGTTAATTCTGAGATAGCCCTAAAATTTTCAGTTTCTTCCTTAAAATCTTAAAACCCAAGAAACTGTGAGAACAAGATTGATGGCACATCAGGAACCTACAAACATCAACAACAACAAAAAAAGAAAAAAGAACAATCCAGTTCTACATTTCCTTAAGCATGAAACACAAAAACCAAAAGAAATGAATTGCAACATTCAAATGCAGAACCTTAAGGATTTTCACCTTTAGAGAATTAGGAATCTCAGTAAGAACTGCCCGTAAGGCAGCAACAGCATTCTTATAACGAAGGCGCGCGTCTTCGAGAGCTCCGCCGCCCATTTCCATGTGATGCGATGGATCGGAAGCATCTGCAGTGCCGTTGGCCGCCTGAGTGGCGACGGCTGCCGTAGACCAGAGAGCGGGATTGCAGAGCTCGTCATTCATGGCCGAAAGGATCTGAAATGCGGCTCCAATTGTCTCTTCTAAGTGATTTTGGCCCTCTAAAGAAAGTTCCTGGATGTTCTTGGCGTTCATGAGGCCTTTCTCTTCCATCAAGACCAAATAAACCCTAATTCCTGATTCTTCAAAACCCTAATCTTGGAGTGCTTCTTTCGTTCAAAACCCTTGCTCTGCCAACCTACAACGAAAACGAAACTCTAATTCAAAAGCCTGCAACAGAACCCTAGTTTTCAAAAGCCTGCTGTAGAACCCTAATTCAAACACTTGGCGTAACCTAGTTGCATGTTGGTGGGACCCTCATATATAATTGCGGATTGGGAAACTCACACCTACTTAAAAAATAAAAATAAAAATTATTATTGAAAAAGGAACGTGGGTGTGCTTAGCAAAATGGGTGGGTGCATATTAAAAATATAAATGGATACCCGATTCTCTGATTACCCGGAGGTTTCGACTTGTTAAAAACCGGGTCGGGTCCTTATTTAGACCCCGACAAATAAATGGGTCCAGGTCTAGTTCCGCCTTGGTTCGGACCCGTGGACCCGAAACTCGATATATTATCTCAATTTTTTAAAACTTCTCATAAAAATCATGTTTTTTTTTATTATCATTCTCTACCTAAATCCGGATCCGGATCTAGACCCGTCTCATATATGGTTCTGGTTCTGGAGCCAAGAAACTGGTTCCAAAACGATTCCGGGTCTGGATCCGGTTCCACCTTCTCCTTAACGGTTCCAGTTCCGGGTCCACCATGGACTCGGATTGAAACCGACCCGTTTACAACCCTAGTGCATATAGAATTTCCCTTGCGGATTAGTTAAGATCAAGCCAATTTTTCTCTTTTTGTGAAAAAAAAAAAAACCCAATTACGATCGGAGGGAAAATTGACTTCGAGTCAACACACTTCATAATAATAGCAGAGGAGAAAGGAATAATCTTACATTTCAAAATATTATGAAGTAATTTGAAATGTAAATTTCACAAAAAAAAAAAAAAAAAAACAGAAGAAAATTTCATGATATTGGAGACAATATGATATTCCATGATACCGTGGAATGGGGATAAATATGTGAAGAAATTTTAAAAAAATAATAATTTGGCTGGAAGCCTATTGGCTGTCAAGAAGTGTTTGGGATTCCGTCGTTTTTTCTGAACGATAATAGTTTATTTTCTCTTAAATATTCCTAAAATCAATTTCATTTGATATTGTCTGGGGATCGCTGTCATTGTCATCATCAAAGCCTTTTCCCAATTATGTTGGGATCAGTAAATTATATTTTTTCCATTTTGATATATTTGGAGCCAAAACCCTAAGTTGCACTTCTTCAAATATATCTTTTGCTACTTTCCTTCAAGTTTTTTTTACATCTATCTGCACATCAAAGTGGTTAGCCTGCATTGAACATGTTCAAACTATCTTTAAAAAGTCAATTAAGGGATCACCAATTGATGCTACTCTTAATATCGTTGTCTTTGCTAAAATGATTTTGCAACTACACTAAGTATTCGATGATGACATAACTGTAGTTACTTGTTAATTCAACATTTTATTTTCTGATAATATAACTGTAGTTATATAAGTTTTTCCGGATGGATTGGATAAGTATTCCATGATGATAATGATATATTGTGATTACAAGTTTTAAATGGAAATTCAGATGTCTTATATGAAGATGTGCATAGCTACAAGCTACAAGTTTTGTCTTATTTGAATATGTCTCCAACAAGAGTCCTCTTGGGAATTTTTGTCTGTATCAATGTAGATGTCTCGTCTTTATCAATCTTTTATGGTTTG
Organism: Camphora micrantha; assembly: GCA_003546025.1. NCBI lineage: Eukaryota > Viridiplantae > Streptophyta > Magnoliopsida > Laurales > Lauraceae > Camphora > Camphora micrantha. The sequence continues at coordinate 26,335,818 of QPKB01000006.1, read as the reverse complement.
ATTGACCATCCAAATTCTGCAGTGGAAGAATTTTTGCTCAATGAATGTGAGGAGCCGTTTGGGTATCTTTTATCAGATATGCCATGAATCAATATGAGCAAAACTTTTGGATCCCTGTGGATTTAGACCAGACCATTGATTTATACCCCAGAATCAAATTTGATCCTAGTACTTAATCCATTCATACTTGGTATTTTCAGGTCAGTTTGAATGATGTTTGGGTAAAAAGCACTAATTCATGTTCACCATCAACATCAAAGTCTTACCCCATCTATCTATCTGGGTTCATCAGAAACCATTCATAGAACATGGCCTTGGAAAGAACAATGGAGTCTCAAACAAAGCAAAAAATAAACCACCATATGCTTTCAGACAACCAGTGTTAATCATTACCAACCATCCAAATCATGATTCCATTATAGATGAGGCACAAATGCAACTAGAGCAACCAGAATCACAACTTTTAGCAGATTTTGAATCGACCTATTCCAACCATCCTTTCAGTGGTTTTTCGATAAGGCAGTTAGGGACTCTATTTAGTAATTAATAGAGTGTGATTAACTTAAACAAACATAATGAATCCCTACAACATATCATTCCATTCCAAGTTCATGAGTGACATTCTCCACCACCTTTATGCTTCTGTACAAACAAGGAATGATCTACTCATTCTGTTCTAATCACACGCTAACTACTCATCGGTCATGAATTGGTTACAGGGCACATCTTGCTTTCAGGCAACAGTGATAATGCTCCCTCCCTTTGAATCAAGATCGCCGCTTTTGAAGCTTGATGTGGCCTGAAACGCCGAGTGTCTTGAAGGTGATAGGTGATTGGAGGATGTCGGCGGTGATGATGAGAGCTCGAGGGACAGCCCTGGGGTCTCGATTTTATCCTCCATCGCAGAATCAGAATTCAGATTCAGATTCAAAGTTCTTGGTGTTTGAGTAGCTGCAGGAGGGGTGGGGAGTAATGGAGTTGGCCGTAAGATCTTTGGTGCGGCTGGCGAATTGGGATGTTGTTGGAGGGTTAGATTCTCCATAGTAGGCGCAAGAGTTGCTTGAAAAGCTGTCACAGGAGTGTTGTTTGTGTTCTCCATGGTATTCTCCTCTTCCACTTGCAAACCCATGAACTGAAAAAAACCACAAATAGATTTTCCAACAATTCAGCAACAACTTTTCTATGTACATGTTAGACTTAATTTATCCACTAAATGTTTCATAAAAGATCCTCTAGGGGTATTAATCATTCTCCGATGGTTTACATAAGATAAAGGTATTGATCCAAGCAGTGAAGGGTGAAAGGTCAAAGAAAAACATATAGACGTGACCACCAGTTTTTTCTCTTCCAGTGGTAAGATTCTCTCATTGTCTCCCCTATGGAAGAAGTTAATCCAAGAGCTGTGGAAGAACTTGATGGCATTTACTCTTGGCCATACACTCCTTTCCCCATTATCTTCCACCTTGGACAATCTCCAACGCCGTCCCTTTTCTATGCAGATGACATGAAACTGTCGAATTTCCCCTTGGGGCTGTTTGGATCTATGTAGATTAGGTGACTGACACTTGGTTCACAAAAAAGTTGGGAGTCCAAGCACTTGGATTTCTCAACTTATGTGTGAGCAGAATCACCATGTAACTTGGCCGCAGCAAAAATCTTGCTACTCAAATACCCCACATAAAAGCTAGGAATTCATATGCGACATGTCAGGGATACTCTAGGCATGTTCAAGCAACAATACTTTACTTACCTGGCTGTAACTCTCTAGTTACATTTACCTGAGTTCCAAGTAATCAGATTTACCAGGCAACAAGAATTACTGGGATCCAAAAGGATGCTTACCAACTACTTAATCATTGAAACACAAGGGTTGTAACGTACAACTACTTATAAAATTTCAAGAACGAAAAATAAAATCAGTTCAAAGACAGAGAGACAAAAGAAGTTGTGCTTAGTATAGAAAAAATACTGTTTTCCTTACAGTCTCTGTAGTGATATCAAAGAGGCTAGATCTACGACGTCTTCTGTGGAGGTTACTCCGCCGAAGAAAGTATTTCTGGGCATGACTTGCAACCTGGGTCGGTGTACGGGTCTTTACAAAGTTTCTGGAGATACCTCTCCAATCCCCTTTCCCAACCTTCTGTATGCCCAACAGGAAAAGCTTGTGTTCTTCCTCTGTCCATGGAACTCCTGAGAAGACACAATGAAGTACGTACCATATTAACCATTTTTCAATTGACATAACCTGAAAATGATTCTCAAACAGGCAATTTCTTATAGTACCCTAAAAACGTTTTGAAAAATGTGTTACTATAGAAGAACATGGAAATACAATCATTAAAGAGCCAGCAGCATATAGGTAGAAAAGTTCAAATTCATGAACAAAGATCTAACATTACTTGACACAATTCGACGTTGTTAAGTTGTATACACTGAAATGCCTGTAATAATTCAAAATGAGCTGAAATCATGGGTATTCCAATGGAGTTTTTGTTCTCTCCATTTATCTAAATAGCCCCTCTAAAAATATGGGTGCCAAGGCTATTCAATAAAAATCTAAAGATGATTTGGATGAGTTGCAATTTGTTTCAACATTTTGTCATGGAAGCCACAACTCTCTCTAGATTCAAGATGTTATAAAACATATATATGTGAAGGAATGAGTCTATCATCATTTGTCAATGAGATAAATTCCAAATTTGCAAGGTGTTAAAGACAAAAGAGAGAACTGTGAAAAATTGGTCAGAAGTAGCAAGACTTTTGTAGACAAATTCATGGTATACATTGAGCTAATCTAATTGTGATTACCAAGTTAAGGGTTCCACCAATATTCAGAAAGATAGATATATCTTGACCGTTGACCCAAGATCAACGGTCAAGATATGATCATCATCATCAGACCATGAACACAAAAAACCATGAAACTGGGACCCCCTTATCAGTAGAGGCACACTTTGGATGGACATCCCTTGTCCTAAAAGTCACTGTCACGTGGGCTGTACGTGCACATCGTATTTAGGTTTCAGACCATTTGACCCTCTTTCTTTTTTGTAATTTGGTGCACCGGCCCACGTGATGGGTTGAGGCCTGGTGGACCAGATTTTAGGACGTACCGAACTCTCTAAAATCTCGTTCTCACTCATTTCTAATCTCGCGTAAAATACCGCGAGATTTTAAGCCATTCTAATATTTTTCCTTTTCTGTTAATAAGAATATTTCCAAAATAAAAATGAATTAAATAGACAAATAAATTATAAATATAAATTCACAAGAAATATGGGAATTGGAATGCAAAGTATTGGGGCCCATTGCTAGTCTCGCCGGCTAAATCCGCATAACCGCACACCGGACAAATTTATAGGCCATCTCCTACCTCAATTAAACTGATCTAGGACATGGAAATTTAGATGTATAAATTATATAGCTATGTTTTCATCAGATAGTAAATTCACAATGGGACCCACATCAAATTTGGTTCCGTCTCAAGCACGTGTGCCGAAACGAGACGTGCACGATGTAAGGATCAAAATAGAAACGCAAACCTAGAAACAACAAAACATTAGAGGAGCGAGATGTTACAAATACATCATCCATCAAAATCTCACAAAATATCAAGATATTTTAAAAAAAAAAATTCGAGCGGTCCTCATTTTGGAGAGGGGAGAGTGTGTGGGACCCACCGAATTCACATTCCTTGCGTGACAGACGATGAGAAATAGAGAACAAAATCACAACTTGAGATGTTGTCAAGTAAACATATCACGGTATTTTCAAACATCCGCGATATTTTGGAGACTGGCCCAGATTCAAATCAAGGGTGGCACCCACTCCAATCCAATGGTTCAGATCCAAGACACGCTTGCCAAAACTTACACGAGTGGCTTCGCGCGTGTGAGAGAAGGAGGAAGGTGGGGGGTGGGGGGGCGGGGGGGTTATGTATGTATGTACCTCTTTTGCGCTCGCGATTTCGAGCGGAAGCGGCGTGGACGACGTCATCGGACGCGTAACCAGAGGCCACGTCAGCATGGGGGGGAGGATGGTCGAACTGGGAGAGGTTGTTCATGCTCGCGCTCTTCTGAAAGTGGGCCGGGGCCGGGGCCGGACCCTGCGTGACTCGAACGCCGAAGAGCATGAACCCCCCGTCGCTCGCCTCGCACGTGCGCGAGTTATGCCCGTTGTTGCCGCACTGCGAGCAGTTGCGCGCCATCTGCATCTAATCTATCTAACCACAGATGGAGGAATCTTCCAATCTCTCCTCTTCTCTTCTCTTCTCTTTCTTCTTCCTCCTCCTTTTTAGTGAGTGAGTGTGTGTGTGAGAAAGAGAGAGAGAGAATGGAAAATGGGGATGGAGATGGGGGTATGGATGATATAAGAGTGTGTGTGGTTAATGGAAAATGGAAGGCACTGGGGGTGGGGGGTAAGGCTCCTCTCCTCTCCTCTCCTCTCCTCTCCTTTTTTTTCTATAATACTCCTGGCATGTGGGTAATATTAAAAAGAAAGTACATGATATTGGAGAGAGAAAGAGGAATCATTCAATTGGTGGGGAAGTTTCTTTCCATGGTTAATGTATCGGGGTTCAATCTCCATGTGCGTCTATCACAAATGAAAAACTTGTCTTCTAATCTTGTCTCCACTCTTTTGTAAATATTCTCAAAAGAGTGTTTGGCCAAAAAGAAATAAACAAAAAAACTTTTGGAAGACTAAAATGTTTATTCAATTAATACTCTTATCAATCTCTGATTTTGTAGCCTTCATGGTTAAGAGATCAAAAATAATAATAATAATAAAATCTTAAATTGTATATGTGACCCTAATAGAGTTGTTTTTAGCCGTCTAATTGTTTCTGTCTATGAAATAAACAATCAAAATGTAAATGAAGGTTTAGAGTGAATAATACTCAGTACCAATGGATTGGGTTTCATTGGAGATAAGACAACCACTTGTTAGATTTTTATCTATCCCTTTGTGGGTCCTATGGTGAATGAATGAACTACATCTTGATAATATACTCTTATAAAAGGGGGAAAAAAAAAAGAAGAAGAAGAAGAAAAGAATCACAACCTTCCAGCTAGCAAATATTAATCTCCAAACTGTCAAACTCTCAGTGCCGTAATAATGGAGGGATGGTTAGATTATATTCCAATGAACTATTGTGAACTTTCATGGACAGATGAGGTGAGGTTTTGTTGTTGCTGCTGTTGTTGTTGTTGTGGAGGACGCACATGACATGAGAGTGGAGTGGAGGCCCACTCCCTAGTGAAAGAGAAAGAGTGGAGGAGACAGAGGGAGGAGCCTCCACCGTCGGCTTCGCATATTCGCTTATCTTTTTATTAATAAAATAAAAGATTTGCTTGTCCGGACTCCCCCTCACACTCCTTTCTATTATCTCTTTGTGGGTGTGGTTCAAAAACGATAAGGGTGGTGGGCCCCACATCGCCTCCTTGTCAACCAAAACCCTTCCTTTCTTCTGTATGGTGCTCCTAATTTCTCTCTCACTTTTTTTCTTTCTTTCTTTTTTTTTTTTTTTTTTTTCTCCCTTGCTCAAAGCTGCAATTGCACATGGCACACATGTTGTATTTGTGTGTATGCGGGTTCGCTCTTGGATCTTAGTTATCTCGGATAGGTTACTAAAAAAGTTTAAAAAAAAAAGTCTCAAATTAGGTTTGAATTGATGTGATAATAATGGAGAGATCAAAACAATCTAAAAAAGTACTCTTGGTTACCTTTTAACACCTATTTCTCTTCTCAAAAAAACTCTACAAATAGTCACAAGATTACACTTTAGAAAACCCTAGAAGCAAACACCCTTCCTTTTCTTCTGAATTGGTTGACAAGAAGAGAGCTAAAGGAGGAAACCCCTTTAACAAACTGTAATGTTTCATATTTCTCAAGCACTCCACCTGAGGATTTTGTATTCCTAATCAGCTAAGCTACAAGTAAAGAACTTCTAGGCTAACTCCCTTAAATGAGTTAAATAAATGTGCTAATGAAGACCCAAATTTATAACTCCATTATCACTTCAAATAAGGTGATTTGTCTTGCTTATGGGTTTTTGGCTCTTCCAGTAGTACAGGTCTGGTACCAATATTTGAACCCTTTGATCTTGTGTATGCACTCTTTCCACATTTGTAGGCTTCTCTTTCCACATGTGTGGGCTACTTTGGTCCCAGCCCCCTTAGCTGGGTACCAAATAATAATAATAATAATAATAATAATAATAAGAACCATTGTGAACTATTCTCTCGAACTTGGACTGTTTATATGAAAGGCCAATGCATGATTATATAGTTTGATAATTCTTTCTTTCAGCTTAAAATAAAATTACATCAACCTTACCACCAAATTGCCTTGATATATATATATATATATATATATATATATATATATATATATATATCAATTTTCTTATAGTCGATAATAGTTTAATGTATTCCATACCTCCTGACCATAATTGATGAATTCACGTGTTGCATGTATTATACTTGTACCTTACCAAACTAAAAAAAAAAAAAAAAGGAACACTATCAAACATACACAAATCCAACGATGTCGTTGAATCAGGATGTAATGTAGTCACCATAAACTCACATTTTCAGCTGATTTGCCCTTTTTAACCCAGTTGTTGGATGTAATCTTGTCTTGGATCTAGTTACCACAAATGAAACAGGTGACCAGAGGATCAAGTTCTTCTTCATGGCTTGGCCAGACTACCAGGCTCTTAACTAGGTAACAAACTCTGGTAGTCTTATGAGTATTAACTTTTGAGTGACTTTTCTAACTTGTATTCCAATTCACAGGGATTTGGCTGATCAATAATCAACAGAAAAATATTAGATTCAGAAGAGCAAAGACCCCCGGCCCAGGTCCATTCCTTCAGATGATCAGATGAGGTCACAGTGAGCAATCTTTGGATGTTCGGACGAGATCGCACCGACCAATCACTGGAAAGGGAGGGATGCTAGCACTCTTCTCCTTGTATTCCTACATACAGAGTTACCATTGCAAGGACTTGAGTCATACAACGCATTAGACCCATTGGGCTTGACCCAGAAATTTACTAAGCCGAATAACCCAAGCAAATCTGCCTGAGCATTTCTTCCCAAACGAGAGAGATGTGGGAGCATGTCTCATTCAATGATAAGGCCCACCATTAAGGCCCATATTTCTGCATCAAACTTGCAACATTATTTATTTAGTTGAACAAAGAAGCCATTTCAACCAAGCATGATATATGAAGGATGGGCAGAAAAAAATTTAACTGGATTGGATTGAAAATTTACGGCTTTTACAATGCTCTGCTGCTACTGATCTATAAGCTTCATCTCAGACCAGATACAATGCGCTTCAAGATATGATTTGTATTATTTACAATGATGCGGGTACCCCACTGTTACAGATGAACACACACGTATTATCACAGTTTATACACTACACAAATGAGAACTTTGACAATGCCAATCTCTATACACTCGTACCAGAAAAAATGGATTCTCCTCGAGTTCCTAAATGTCACTTCAAAAGGATTGAAGGAATTGGCAGGAGCATATCATCAAATGTGAGACAAGTCAATGGATATCCTCCTCTGCTTTCTAGTCAGGCAGCAATGCTAAAATAAGCTCCACACATTCATTCAGATTTCTAGCAGCTGAACCAAGATGCAGGCGAAGTCCAATCAATGAGATGATGAACGGCAAAGGTGGTCTTCCATCCGCTTTAAAAGCAAATGATGTCAAACCATCACCACTTGAGCGCAGCCCACTCGCTTGCTATCCTGATCAGTATGCAACAGGCAAACAGTGTCCTGAAAGAACAACAAACAAAACAGTTGCAGATCACTAACCTTCCCAATTGAGAGCCAGAGGGGGCATGTTTACAGTTAGAATGCTCCTAAGCAGAAGCTATTTCAAAATTTTGCTACAATGGTATGATTATCTAATCACCCTCCGCTGTAAATAAAAAGAAAAAAAAAATGGTATCATTATCTAATCCACTGTGTTTTTAGGGTGGCGAATTATGGAACCCACCATGTCACCTTTCCAATACCAATCAACCGGGATCATGATTGTGTCAGATTTCAGACAGCCTAGAGGGGTTTCCAGTTATTATACCAGTCTCAAAACACACAGCAGAGCAGGTGTCAAATGTCAATACATTTCTGCTGAAATCTTTGAATTGTATGAGCTTTCGACTTAAGCATCCATATCCATCCAAGAGATTTCCAATACTCACTCCATTAATGAAGAAAGTACAAACAGAAAGAATCTTTTCTTCATATATAGCCAGGGCTGGCTAGTGAGCTTTTATCTACAGGCATAATGACCAAGTGAGTAGAAATATGCCTACACATACAACAGCACCTCATAAGGACAATATTACATGTGAACAATCATTACTACACCTTCAAACATGTGCAGGACAAAGCATATGTAAATATGCATGCATGGTTGTTTATTTTACAGGCGTACGAGATAAATGGAAATGCATCCCAGTGTATGTAACATGCATCTGTATATATTTTAAATGCAATATGAAGATATATAGATGACTAGTAGTGTCTTAAACCTCTAGAATGTGTGATTATGTGAGTTGTTAATTTATTGATGGTCCCAAGCTTCATTGATCCGAATGATAGGCAGGCAACCCCACCATGGATGGGAACATTCAGAAAGTAGAAGATTGGGAGATCATATTTTATCATCTTTAAGTATGCTTACTGTCTATATGAAGGCCCCAATTAAAGGTTCAATGCTGGAAAGTAGGAAGCTAACTAATTATCATCCTAAGTAGATCTTGGCATGTTCAAAGGACTGTCGACAATGGGCCCCTCAGGCAAGGAAATTTGGTATTAGTAAATGTACAATTTCCTGAGGCTCGAGACAAAAGTTAGCTATGAATGAATATCCCTTGTGCAGTTGAGAAAACTTACTCTCCATAGCAACTCAGAACCACGTTAAACATCCCGATGCTGCACTGGAGAACCACATCCCTTGCTATCATCTCTAGTGCCCACAAGCCTGCTATCATCTCTAGTGCCCACAAGCCCACTTTGAATGCTCTATTGGGACTCTGAAGCCACTGATTTGAAAAAACGTGCTACTTCCCTGTACAGCTGTTCTGCTTCAAATGGTTTTGATACATAACCATCCATCCCACACCTCAAACACTCCTCATGAGTTGCCTGAATTACATCAGCCGTCATGGCCAATATGGGTATGTGCCAATGCGTAATTTTTCTGTACACGTCTACTGATACTTCTCCAAGCAGGATAGAATTGTTAAATTCACGTTCCATATCTCGTATTATTCTAGTAGCTTCAAACCTGTGAGAATTTTAGCAGCACACAATGTTCAGAAAAACAGTCAGTAAAGATGGGTTTGGATGCATCCCAAAGTCCTGATGGATTGAATATTAACACATAATTGTGTTTGAGTGAGCCTGGAACTTTAGAACTATATTAGATTGGATCTGAATTTTTCTGACATTCTAAAACCACCATCTCCTAAAGAGGCAAATAATGGAAGACAGGTGAACTTCCATTCAATCATAATATCAAAACCAAATGCAGCTTGGAATACATCCAACCTCACCCTTATGCATACATTGTAACAAACACCAATCCATTTTTCTTTTTTGGAGAAACATAAAGAAGATTAGTACATACCCATCCATTTCCGGCATTTGAATATCCATGAAGCAAGCATCGAGGTAGTGGGGTGGCTTAAGCATTGTGATCGCCTTTTTCCCACTTTCGGCACAAGTTACTTGGGCCCCATACTTCTTCAAAGCCCCAGCGGCTACTTTTTGATTCACTAAATTATCATCCACCACTAGAATCTGCTTCCCATGCAGAAGGTGACGCAGAGACAGCGGGAGCTCTCCATTTCTGCAGTTACCTTTGTTCCCGACACCCATGGCCCGCTGCAGTGATGCAGCCATCATACTGGCTCTGAGTGGCTTTGTGATTACTGTAGGTCTAGCAGCGCTGATCTTGTACGAGCAAACAGAATTTTCCAGAAGAAATAGTTTTGGACAGTCAGGCCGGTCATCCATCCTGAGCTTGTTAGCAAGAAGGGATGAAAGACTGATATCCTTAATCCAGGCTTCGTTTTCGACAATTACAATGTTGATGGTAACTTCAGACCCAGTGCTTATGAAAGAGAGTGCTTGATTTAATTCAGTAGCCATCTCGACATGAATTCCAAGTCTTTGCAGATGGTACTTGGTCACCTTGGCACGGACCGGTCTAGGGTCCACCACCAATGCTGTCATCCCTCGAAATTCTGACGATAGGGAATCCGACTGACATTTTATCTTCTGGTGTTGCTGGTTTTTGTACTCGTTTGAATCGGCACAGCCATCAGTAAAGATGGCTGTGAATGTAAAAGTTGACCCAATCTGAGGCTCGCTGACGAATCCAATCTCCCCATTCATGAGACCCACCAAGCATTTGCTGATGCTCAGTCCAATACCTGTGCCCCCATGGATACGCGAAATGGAGGGGCCAACTTGCATAAATGGGGTGAAAACTCGAGATTGGGCGTCTCGAGGGATGCCCACACCAGTATCCTCAACAGATATGATTAGATTGATGCGCTCAGAGGAAGTGGGTGAAAAAGATGGCTGAAAGAGGGGTCCATCTCGATTGAACACCTTGAAGCTTTCCCAGCTGCGTCGTTTATCAACCACAGGCAAGCCACTCAAGGTCTTCAGTGGGGAAGTTTCTGTTTCAACTTCAATTGATGCCAATACTTCCTCGAGGAGATGAACAGTGACAAAGATATGCCCTTTATCCGTGAACTACAATACATGAAGAAACATAAAATGCTTGTCCAGAATCATAATCCAAGCCATTCATTTTTTTTCCTTCCTTTGTACAGAGAACGATTAAATAAAGGAACCTCTGATGTTGAATCTAACAAAACATCATTTCATTGCTCAGCAAGCAACTGTACAGTGAGACACATTTCAAGAACCAGTCTAGTCTACTAAATCTGTTGGACAGCACACCGAATAGCCCGAAAAAGTTATTATTGGGCGATTTTTTAACTGTCCATTTGGTTCCAACTTCTGTGGCCAGCAGATGGATGTATTAATTTATGAAATGGTCTGCGTAACATGAAATCGACAAAGCATATGGACATTGTAGTGATTCATTCATGATGTTGCCCTAACAGATGAATTGCCTCATTTCATAAAAATGGACTCTCCTACACAATTTGCTTTTTAAACCAATACCACAACTCATGGATTGTCCGATAACAAGGGTATCTGGTTGACAGCGGAACAAAAACTTACTTTGATTGAATTTCCCATGAGATTTGTGATGATTTGCCGAAATCTTCCTGGATCGCCAATTAGAATTTCTGGTACTTGATCAGAGATGTACACCGCCAACTACTCTTCCCAATAGAAGTTTACGAATTCCGAAAGTCAAAGATAACAAAAACAACGAATTAAACTTTGATAACGCAATATGACAATGAATTTAATGAATAATAAAACATGGAAACTTATTACTTACCTCTATCCTTTTGTCTTGAGCCTTTCCCGAGAAAAGAGACAATACGTCATCCAAAACTGCCCGCAAATTGAACCGTACAGCTTCGAGCTCAAGCTTTCCAGATTCGATCTTTGCCTGATCCAAAACCTCATTTATAAGTGACACCAGAGCCTTTCCACTGGCCTGGGCAGTTCTCACATAATCCTGTTGTGTTATATCCAGGTCTGTATCCATAAGCATCTGCAGCATGCCTGACATTGGTGGAAAACACTTATGAGATGAGGATCACTTCAATAGTGGTTCCTCCAAATACAAGAACTCCATTATGACTTAAGATGTCACCTAAACCATGAATAGGTAGAGTACTTCTGTCAGAAAAGATGGTTGGGAGGCAACAAATTCAGAAACCACAGTAGGTGGTTTTGAACTGCTTCCCATAAGGCAGTAAATGGACCCAAATTACCCAATTACCCAAAAGATCCAAATATTCAGGTTTGGACCCTCTTTGGAACCAATTGACAGTTGGGTCCTTTAACGACCCAGGCCCGCTGTCCACATGATATTGTCCGCTTTGGCTCATGGGGTTTCAACCCAATCTTGCCACACAGTTTTAAAAGGCCTCATGTGCGGTTAAGGCCAGGTCGCGCATTATAAGGCCAGGGTCAGTACTTGGATATTTCCAATGTGGGACTTACCCTTGTGGATTCCCCTTTCTTGGCTCACAGGAGCACTTGACCTGCTCTTACCTCAAGGGATTATCCAGGCCGATTGGGGTCTCACAGGTCCTTACTTGGATACCATTTACTAGGGACGCCCGACTAACCTGCCCCACCTAGTACCAACCTGACCTGTGGCAGGTGCAGGAAATGTAAAACTAAACCAACCCCACGGCAGGTACAGTTTGGTTGGTTTGTACTAGTCATCCCATACTAATTTTCTTCTAAAAGTATTGAATCTTTCAATAAAAAAAACCTAACTTGTATACACAATTCATTAATGCATATGCAACTTAGTCATAGACGGGGTAGGGTGATTTGTGACAGACAAAATCTCCCCAAATCCGACTTAGGTCAACATATATGAACTCATAGCTGCCCCAAACCCAAGAAAACCAATACCAGACATGCTCCTAATAGGGGCAGGGTTAGTAGGGGTCATCCATTTGGCCGAAGACATTGTCATCCCGACTGTTCACCCAAATATTAAAAATATATATTCCCACTTCTGTAATACAAAAATATTATACATACATCTCGGTATGGGTCAAGTCCAATTGAATACATGGGCGTTGGGACCAGATGCCACCACGTAGCCTAACTGAGCCCAACCTTGGTTAACAGCCTTATTTGCCAATTTTCCTCACCCAAAACAAAAATCAGTGGTCAAGCTGATTTAGCTCATGGGCAGTAAAGGCAGGAACTGATGTGGTTTCCAATTGTCTTTCTGCTCCAAATTCACAGCAAAATGGACGATTCCATGCTAAAAAATTGCAGTGCAAGCAATTTAAGGCCCACAACCTAAAACAATTAATTAGCTGGGTAAAAGAATCAAGTATAGTTTGTCTATATAGAATTGTGCTGCTCACACTCTTGATTCAGTTTTTACACTTAAATTGAAAATTTGGGCAATAATATCATGCCTGTTTCAGAGTGCCCACAGTACATATGTTATAACTGTTGAACTGACATCTTTCAACTAATAAGAAAGAATAATGACAGGATAATTTGAGCCGAGTTTTTTGTATCACTCACCAAGAACACCATTCATAGGAGTCCTGATCTCATGGGAAACAGTAGCAAGGAACTACAGAAGATGAAATAGCTTGGTTAAAATAAAGTTGCACACTGAAAACGGTAATAGAGAGTAAAAACTTTAAGGCAGTACAATTCTATTTACAGTTAGGATCAAACCTACATAAAGATCATCTTCGGGTGTGTTCAAGTGAACCCTAGATTAAAAGTGGACTGAGTATTTTGGCTGACTAAATGGTTATAGACTCTGTTGTGCTTGATGTAGTGAGAAAATTTGACAACATAGTGGGTGGGGAGCACCTTTTTTCCCACTTTACCACTGTAAATCATTATAAAAAATGTTAGTTTAGGGCAAAATCAGACTAGTATTCTGCCAGATCTGATTTTTGCTTTCCACAATACCCCTAAAATGCACGACAGGATGGATAACCATCCACTCTGCCAACATATTCAAGATTACTTCAATATGGCATACACTCAAACACACCATCATTCAAGGGAAATATTAACTTATGAAAAGCATAGATCAAACACCTGTGATTTTGCAACATCTGCTGCTTCAGCCCGTTTTTTGAGCTCCATCATCTTACGATAATCATCCTCCACTTTTGCTATGCGATTCATTGTTGCATAAAATATATACCCAATCAACAAAGCAATCACGAGAACTCCAAACGATGACAATATCTCCAGCCATGGCAATGGCGGCTTATGCTTAAATCTGTTACACAAACAGTTAACTTAGAGTACACTAATTTCTTCGTCATCAATCATGAAACCTATGCCTAGAACTATTCAAAAGAATAAAGAAGAGCTTCGGTTTGGTGCCCTGGCCAACTCATTGGCCTTTGGAGTTCAGGTAGATCTCATATTCTTCAACCAATGAGTCCATAGGCAAGCAACCATTGCATAAAGAATATTGTATACCAATGTAAAGGAGAGGTTAATGTATTTATTACCTGCAACGCATTTCGTGCTTTCTAAAAGGGTCCCCGAAATTCAGGGGGCTGATGTGGCATATACCGTTGTTGGATACATTAAAACCGTACATGCTAATTGGGCCTGAAGCATTCGTTGTGTCATACACGTTCACAACAATCGTTTGTTTGCTTGCAAGTTGGTGAAGCAACTTTTCCACCAGTGATTCTATATCAAAAATTCCACCCAAGTACCTGCTCCATCATGGTTACACTGATGAGATCATTCTCAACTAATTTAAAGCTTGAATGAAACATTCAATCATATCCTTAGACTTAATTTATTGCATGACATCTAGCTGAATGTGAACAGCACATGTTCAATCAGGTCATTTGATCTACAAGATAACAACACAAACTCTAAATTGGCACCAACTATTTGGATCCAAACCATTCCTGGTCCGTAAATGCGAGATATCTCAATAATCTCTCCCATTCAATTACCCCAATTACACAAGTGTTTTTTCTTCCTTAAATTGTGTATCACTAGCTATAAATGCCCATCTGCAACTCACTACCATATAGCTAGAATCATCCAACAATATAGATAATGAGAATGACTCATCCACCCAAAACACAAACCAACAACGCCCCCGCCCCCCCCCCCCCCGTCTCCCACATTTGGCGGGCCAGCCCTATGCCCATATCTGGTAAAATAACAAAGAATATGCCATTCTTCATCATTCAGCATAATATTAAATCACTATATGAATTGAGTTACAGAAAATTAAGAGGGCAGTAAGCAGCATACTTACCCATCAGTTGCTTGGATATGCTCATTTGGCGTTGCATTTGATGGAAGTTCTAACTTGTAGACAGCAAATGTCAGAATAACACCAAGACGGTTTGATTTCAGTAGCCTGAAAGGAGGACTGAGCACCCCCTTTCCTGATGCTCTGGCTCGCAAGACATTATCACGATCTTCCTGGAGAACGGCATATCTCTTTAAGTTGAAGTCTAAAGTTCATAAGCTCAATATGTGCAAAACAACTGTATACAGTAACAGTCAAAAGAATAGCAATAAAGCATTGCCAGCAGCTAGCTTTTCTACATCAAGTGTTAGGTTTTCTTTCAGATGCTACCTGAAAGGAAACCCTTAGTCCTTTGAGCGAAAATGAAAATGCAATAATAGAAAACAACTTGATGCAAATTCTATTATAATGCTACCTCAAAGGTATGCTAAAACAATGGGACGCAACCCGGCCAAAATACCAGCATAAATGCTAATGGATGCAAATCCAAACAGACCCAAAGATAGCTGAGTCTATCATACTCTAAGAAATTGGCAGAACACATTAGTACAAGTTTGATTGCTTATATGTCTTTTCCCTTTACTCATAGGTAAGTGTGAAGTTCAAACTTCTGATCAGAGAGTTATTCAAATGAGGCGGTCAGTACTAACAAAAAGGCTTATTTAATTGTGCTACTGATGATGATGGTGATGATGACAACAACTAGATGCAACAAAACAATTTACATTGAATTTATTTAGTACATTGAGAGATCATTACCAAAAAATTTTTGTGTGTGTGGTGGGTTGGGGGAGGGGAGAGAGAGAGACTAAATGCAATTTGTTCTGAATTGATTAGTAAATTGAGAGATCAGTACCAATTTGGGGGGATAGATACCCACCCAGAAGCATTACATTAATCAACATATCGCGACTTACATGTGATTAGCAGATCTATGATCTTGTAATACATTACACAAGGAAATTAATGGTGTGTTTGGATGTACCCAATTGAAATCATTTTGATCATTTATTCTGCTTTGTTAGTTTGGGAGACAAAGAAACAAGATATTACATTCCAGATTTTTGCCCACGTTTCCCCCATATAAACACCTCGACCAATTATTCAATTGTTTGTAATTTGTAATATACAATGCATCCAAATGCACCCAAAATTAAAATCAGTCACATACTTTAAGGATGGCAAATTGATGTTTGTAAATTGGGTGTGATAATGCCTAGAAAGGTGTTTTCCAACTTGAAGCCATGATTGTGACAATTGCTTTTCTAACTCTTAATAAGAGCATTACTTCACTCAAACCCAGCTTAGTCACAGAGGCCCAGACACATGCATATCCTCTAAAAGAAAAGAAAAGAAAAATAACACTAATTGCCCTGTTTAGAGAACAAGATCCTCATGAGCAAGGGCACCTTTGGAGCCCAAAGTTGGCCAGACAGGTATGATACTGTTCTGTCTAAATTGATATTATGTTCCTTTCCAGGTCCAAAAAGGGTCAAAGAATGGGATCCTGCATAATATTCACATTCCCTGCCACTCCAAACACAGATGAGAAAAAAAAAAAAAAAAAAAATGATTGCTTTCACCACAAGATTTGGCTCACAGTAGATTTGGGGTACATCCACATGCAACCTACAACTTAAACTAAAATTTAAGCTAACAAGAAAGATGAAGAAACCAATAAGCAATTTTCACCTTTCCGGACAACATATCAAAAGAGACCACATGCTTAACAGTGTCCTGTGCAAAGATAACAGGAGCATATTCATCTTGAACGGGAGATGGTGCATAAGTTTCAGCGGCAAAGTCATCCTCCCGACCAGGGGATTGTTCTTGGGTATCCATCTGTTTAATAGTCCACCCCTGCTGCTTCTCAAATTGCTCTCTTTCTGAGTGAAGCACCCTCACGGCATATGCCACACCGCTCGTCAGTGGCCTCTCAAAAGCAGTTCTCTCCGTATATCTAGCAAAAGTCATCTGTAGGTATGGCAAGTTAGTCCGCAATATGGTAAATCAGGGAGATCCATATTATTCAGTTAAATAAGCTCAATAAAAAAAAAAAAAAAAAAAAACACTCCATATTAGGCAAAATAAAGACACAATTGCATCTACCCCATATCACAAGGTCTGAATATTTCAGCACAATGGACGGTTAACCATTCTACTATGTGATTGAGGGCAGCGTGGCAATCAGAAACCAGATTAGTTGGATGTTGTTCAGTTTTTCCACCACAGAGAGTTACAAGAACCAGCCACCAATAAGGATTTAGGTTGAAGAGTCAGAATAACAGTATTCCACCTAATGTGATTGCTAAATTCTACAAAGCCACGATATCCAAAAGGCCCCAGTTGCAGAGTGGCATAAATTACAATCCATCTACCAAGAGATTCAAACTCACTGAGTTTGAGAACATCCAATTACAGACTTGATCCTGTCATTTCCAAAACACAAACTAATTTCACTAGCTTCCAGCAATTAGGCATATGGAGAAGGTCAAATCAATAACTTAATAGGAAAAATAAGATCAAACTGCTGATTAATTCAAATTTCCCAAAACAAGAGAACTACCCAATCAAACAGGCACTTGCAACACAACTTAAAAAAATATGCATCAAAAGCACTCAATTTGTATGACAAATGAAAAAAGAAAAATACGGAAAAGGAAAAAAAAAATTAAACAACAACAAAACAAAGGGAAATTGAAGTACCTGATCAATGGCAGATGGGTTCTTGGCATGGTGAAAGGTTGAAACCAAGATGGACAGAGCTTGAACATGATTCATGCTCACATTAAACTGGTCTTGCAGCATCCTCGCGCGCTCGTCACACATGCTTGCAAGTGTCTCTTTCCTCTTTTCAACCGTTTGGGAATTCAAATACCAAAAAATTGACAAAGATCCCAAGATCGAAGCGAGCATCCATGCAACCAACACATTCCGGCACCAGGTCTTCCTGACCTTCTTCGACCCCATATCCATATACTGATAGTAATGGTAGATCCTCCATCCTCTTCCAAACAACTTCTCCCACAATTTGAACCAAATCTTCATCCTATCACTGAGAAAATCAGCCTTCTGCTCCATTACTTCACCATCAATAAACCAAATCATGTGGATCTCGGAGAATATCCAACAGCATATCATCAAAATGAGACACCCCACCTTCAAATCAGAACTAAATACATTAATACAACTTAGCAGAAGACAGTGCAAACTACAAACAGAGTTACATACAATTTCCATGTAAAATCTTCAGGAGTAGCCTCAGCATAACCTCAACCCATAACCCGAAACCTCCCAGAATAAGAAAAACCTCAAAAAGTTCCCAGCTTGTTTCATTTAAAAAATGGAAAAAAAGCAACCAGTTTTTGTATTTTTCTTTTCTAATCTACAAAACTTCAAGCAAGGTGAGAACCACCCAAAACACTCTCAACAGAAAGACTAAAAACTATAAGAAAAGCAGCTCTGAAACCCAGTTTCTTAAAAGTCTGTGAATTGTCTAAGAAATACTCAAGAACATCCTAAAATCAGAAAGAACCAAGAAACCCCATTAACTATAAACACTGAAGCAAGAACAGTACCCTAGAAATCTTCTCCCTTTCTCAAAGCACCAGTGATCTACACCTCCAAAACCCATCAACAGCACCAGTGATCTACACCTCCAAAACCCCACAAGAGATCCAAACCCCCAACATAAGGAGAGGGGGGAAAAAAAAAAGGAATCTTCTTTCCAGGTGGGTCTTCCAGAACTACAAAATCCAAGCCATTCAAATAAAGAAACAAAGTCCAAGAAAACCCCAACAAAGATTCAATTTTTAAGCCATCAAATCACAAACCCAGCATAAAAGAAGAGGAACCCAAGAAAGAATCTGTCAGAAATCTCAGTTTCCTAAGCTTTTAAGACCCCCCCATCCCCAGAAATCAAACAGGAAGCAAAATCATGAAAACAGGCATGTGGGTGTTAGATAGATGTTTTGCTCTGCTGCAATAGAAATAGCAGTACAAGAAGGAGGAGGAGGAGGAGGAGGAGAAGAAGCAAGGTATTAAGGAGTCTGGTGGATTTATGGGCTCTGTGAAAGCAGATTCTGTAAAACCAAATGATGGGAATTTGGTGGGGGAGAAATGTCTGGTGGCACAGGCCATTATCTACTACCCCAAATGATAAAATACTGGAAAGAGACGAGGGGTGTTGTGATAAAATGACATAAAATAAAGGGGCAAAAGGGGAATCTCTCCACTCAGCAGAGGCCACTGCTTTTGGGAGTGTTCCCATCACATCAACCAACCAGTGTACAACTTCTACACGCTAACGAAGAGCTGTTCTTGCAGAACTGGCCATTGTTAGACGAAATTGCCCCCCTCTTGTGACCTGATATTTCAGGAAAGGCCAACAGGCTTGTCGGGTCTTTTGCTGCAAGTGCCCATCCTCTCCGGCAATTTTACTGAAAAGGGCTTGGCTTTGGCAGGATCTGGTGCACCTCGGGTGGATGTTAAGTGGATAAGTTTGGTTGTAACTTGGAAGTCTTGCATACATACAGGATACAGCACAAGGACAATTATAGTTGCTGCCTGCAGTGGCCTTATCTTTGTCAATATGTGGTAGTGTTGATGCTTAAATTACAGTCCCAACTTTAAATTCTAAAAATTCATAAGGCCAAAGGGTATTTTAGAAGGTTGGCATTCAACCTTATAACAATCAAACATAGAATTCCAATTACTTGACAGAATTTCACACAAGCATAAAGTATCTCCAATACCCATAATTCTGATAAAAATTACACCTGAACAAACTAGCTCTTATTGTAAATTTTACTATACAAATATATGATCTCATAGGCAAAAGTCCTATTCTGGCCATTTGCAAAGAGGAGTGTGGGGAAGATGACAGGAAGTATAAGCACCTAGGAGATGATTGATCGGAGGAGATATAACTATAAGCACCCAAAAATCATTGTCATTTTTTTATAGACACCCAAAAGAAGATCCTCCAAAATCAAATAGGCGAAGATTGTCCAAGCAGATATGGATTCCAAGTTAAAAGTCATCTTCTGTGAGGCCCAATTTTGGTCAGTGTAGATTGCATAATGTATACATGGCACATGTATACAGCATAACGGACGAGACCATAAATTTCTGTGTTTTTTGTGCAGAGACAAACATGGATGGATATGGCTCAGCTGAAGTACCTCATTTAATATATGAGGAAATAAGTGAAGATTGGTAGGAGTATGAAATTCATGTGCATCACAAAATAAACCTACGCATGTACTGGAGAGAAATTAATTCAGAGGATCAATCTACGGCCCCATTATTTATGGGGCACATACTAGAAACAGTCACACAGATGAAACCATTTTTCAGCTACATAAATGGAAGATGTTGAAAGCTCAAAACCAATGAAAAAAACGAAGATTCATTGATCAGTGAGCCTCAATCATCCAATGAATCTGATTTTTTATCTTCAAATCAACAGATGGATGTCTCGGGCTTGGGACGGTTTAGATTGAAGTTTCTTGCACAATTGCCACCTATTCTAGGATGCGCTTGCACATGTAAATCCCATACTCTCGCGGAGTAGTAAATAATCTCTCATAGGCAAAGTAGATGTACCAGCAGTTCAATAAAAATTGGAGCAATCAAGTGTTCCAATCATTGTTGTAGGCAACACATTTTCTGATTTGTGTTCAAAAACACTTTCTAATAGTTTGAAAAGGATGAGGGATATCACAACTATGAATTCCCAATAGGTGGCCCACCCATTAAGTGGTCTACATCCAACCCACATGAATGGGCCATGATCAGTGGGTTTAGTATCATTTAGTGCACTATAGCTACATTGTAAGATGCTCATTCATCCCTAGGATCTTTGTCCTCACACATGGCAATTATCTTGAGTGATCATAGCCAATGATATCTTGAGTGATCATAGCCAATGATCTGGCAAGAGAAGAATCAAGGATAGTGGGATGATCTTAAGTCTTCAAAAATCAAGAGGGAGTGAAAGATCGGCAAGATTTTACACTTGGCCCATGTAAGATTGTGGCCTACCAAATCAATGGTCTAGATCACCCTGGTAAGTAACTTTAGCCTTCAAGTAATGGAGGTGATACTGTCCATTCAGCACCCATCTATAGCTAGGCTGGCAACCACCTATCTTCTACCTTTAAAGGGCCCATCTGTTCGGCAAAGCCTAAAGAGCTTTGGACTCTCTCCTTTCTTTTGTTTGTTTCTATGGGATATGCCTAAGTTGAATGGTTCTTTATTTCACTCTACATGCAGTTGTCATTCAACTTTAAAAACCACACATTTATAAAGTGAAATGATCCATTAGAAAACAAGGGCAGTGGTTGTTACCCATGAATGCCACTACTGTTGGATCATGATTGGATACTACAAGTCATGGCTCCACCGCAAAGCCTTTTCTAACTAGACAAAGGTATGGTGGGGCCCCACTTGATATCATCATCTGATCAAGGTCAGATAGTGATGAGACTCATGCATGTTTCTCCACAAATTGGTTTCTCTTTAGTAAATCCTTATTCTTGTAACAAAAGAAGGGCTATAGTCTAAAATCTCCTGTAAACTCAGACAACCAACACAATTATAAGGTTGAATGACTCTCATTAATTATATGGTTTCCCTTTAGTAAATTCTTGCTCTTGTTGCAGTAAAAGAAGGGTTTAGTCCAAAGTCTCCTATGTGAAACAACCAACACAATTATAGGTTAAATGTCTCTTTCTCAAATAGGGACCCATGTTGGCCCACTCCAACTATAAATGGTGAGATAAACTGCGCTGTCAATTATGTCACTTTGAGAGCCCTTTAAGGTGGAAAAAGGAAATATATATAATGAAGAAATATGTCAAAAGTGATGTCAATGATAAAAATCCGTACTCATTCCATTAGGATTGTTCAAAGGGAGTGGGCTGCATCCCTGTGGCATATGATCACCATTTGTACCCTCCTTTGCAGACTACCTAGAATATGCAAGGTATTTCATGGTAGGATGTGGATGAAAAGGTCTCATTGTGATATAAGCATGAAAAAAAAAAAAAAAAAAATCAACTGTCATTCTAACATTTGATTTAATGGTCTAAGAGTTTAAAAAAATTTAGATCTTTTTCTTTAAGTTCAATCCAACTTTAGATATAGATTGGATGAGTGTCAAACGGTGAGAGTAAGGAGAGAAGGGTAGTATGTTGAGGGGTTTAGATGATTACAATACTCTTTAATTAGATGTGGTTATAGGTGCATTAGAAAGAGAAATTTGGTGAAGATTGATGTATGATGATTAAAGTTGAAAACATGTGATACAATCAATGGTCCTAATCACTAACCATGAGATAATCTACTCAAGATAATTTCTTAATACAATACATAATTGATGTCCTATACTAGTATGATCCTCCCCTCAAACAGTATTTTGCATGATTGTCTCCAATAGTTATTTGATTACTTTAATATGCCAAAAAGAAATTAAAAAAGTTGCTCACAGTCATAGGATGAAAGTCATTATTTAAGCTAGCATCTTATTATTATCTGAAGGGACACAAACAAAGAGCATGTTTGCTCTATGTAATTGAATACCTAATATTGCGGTTTCATGAGTTGTTAAAAATAAAGAACTAAAGTTAAATATCCAAGAAGGACCATCAAATAATCTATCACTTGACAGATTTGGATTCAAGAAAAAGATGAGTAATGAATAATCAGCCACTATTCTTTTAAATTCAATACCTAAAAATATCAAGGATTTCATCTACATCTGGACCTTATATCATTTACCTCTAACCTATTTAATAACCGTAAAATCTGATTTATTCGGTTCGTATATATTTAATACAAATGAAAAGTAATTTAAAATGCAGTGGACCAATCTATTATCTTTTCCCTCTTTCATTACCAAAGACATATCCATGGTGGATTACATTGATGAATTGATCCCATAAACACATACATAATAGTGCCAACTTCCTTTCCAATGAGAAAAAAAAAAAAAAAAAGGAACTTGCCCTAAACTGGTATAGGACACACAAATTGCAAACACGAGCTTCAACTAGCAAGAAACAAAAGCTGAAGAAAAAGACAAATGGCAAGGGTCCGACACATAAAGAAAACAAGGAAGGTGTGGGGTGGGGGGGTATAAATATCAATAGATATCTGAAAGTCTAAAATTGTAATTATCCTCAAGACCCAGGGGCCTTTCTGCCAATAAAAGCAAACCAGTGGCAATCTCGTAAATCTGCAAAAGGAAAAGGTGTATTTACAGTTAAGCCCCTGCATTTAATACATACACCCGCCGCGTAGTACCTTCTGCACTGTTCTTACGGGTAAACGACGAAGGAAAAGCTCGTATGCGACAAAAGAGCAGGGGGTGAGAATGTAAAAACCGAGGGGTAAAAATGTGAGATCTCAATGAGAGGGCTCGTCGTGACATGATTAGCCCATCACGAGCCATCCCCGCTTCGGTGTCTTCCCCGCGGAGAAAGCGACCTGCCACGTCATCAGGACTTGCGAATGGGAAGCTGACACGTGGAGGATTCTGAGCATATGGCAGTGGAAATCAAGAAGGCCTGGAGACGATGATCGTGGTGGACACGTGCCGGACAGGGGGTAGACAGAGACGATAAAGAAAGAAAGGAAGGAAGGCAGTGGCGGAATCTTGTCCGTAACGGATCGGGCGTGTCGGATGGAAGGGTTCTAATGTCCTTATGCCTTCCCAAGCGTGCGGAAAACAAAATGTTAGATTTTGTCAAATAAAATACACCAAAGTAAGAAATATTCCATTCTCTCTCCCCCTCTCCCTCTCCCTCTCTTTTGATTTTTTTTTTTTTTTAAAGAGTGCGATTTGATTAATCAAATACAATATCCCTACTTTGGTAAGATGATTATTTTAGTAGCTATGATGAAATCTAATCCTTTCTTTTATACGGAAGAGGACATGTGGCATGCCCGTGAGGCTCATTGGACGCATCAAATTTATTGAGAATTTGTAGTTGGACCACTGCTGATGTTGAAATCTATGGAATATTTCTAATCATCAATATAATTGGAAGAGTTGAGTAACAAGTTAAATCTTAGCTTTTTCATAAAATGAGAATTTTAGACTGGACAAATAACAACACAACAAAGATGTTTTAAAACTAAAAAAACCAACAAAAAAATAATATTTAAAATGAAAATTAAATTTGCTAGATTTTTTACGGCGTGTATCAATCCTTATAATTCTCTATCAATCTTTTATTGTCTAAGATAGTTCCTCATCTTGGACCAATTTATTTAGGACATAACTTTCAAGTTAATTATAATTAAAGGTTACAACCTTTATTATAGATTTTATATATTTTTATGTATGGATTTTTGCGTTTTGAGAGGAATTGACCTTTACGGTGGTCAATATAGCATTAAAGTTAGGAGAGGAGGTTACCTTTATTTAGGGCAACTTATTCATGTAATGCATCATTATTTGTTAGCAATGGACAAATTTTATTGTGATTGGAGTGATATGCAATGTTGGGTTGATCATATGCATATTGTTCATATTTGTATAAGAAGAATATGGTCAACCCAACCCTAATTATACACGATCAGTTGGATCATATTATTCTAATTCAAATGAAATTTGAGTTAATTTTATAAAAAAGTGGTGGCATGTGGTATGAGCAAGCAAAAATGACTGTACATTGTTAAATCATGTAGTTAGATAACAAGAGTATAAAATCATTTTTTTTTTCTTATTTTGATGAGATACTTTTCCATTAGTCATGAATTCTTAAAATCCTTCTATATATATGTTCCCGAAATAAAATCTTAATTTTCAAGATTTGACTTTGGATCAACTTCAACACAAACCGATACTTCTTGCCAATATTATTAAATGCTATAATTTTACTTTTTAATAAAAAAAAAATGAAAGGACATGCCAACTAGCATCTAATGCATTGCACATCAGCTGATATTTGCAACCACACACGGTATATATAGTTATTTGGAATAAAGCAGAAATACATTATAAGATACGATCAAAATGTAGGTTGGTTTTTTTTTTTTTTTTTTTTTTCTTTTGTTGTTGTTGTTGTTGTATGTGTGTGTGTGTTGTACTCACTGATAGAAGAGAAAATCACACAACTCCATGAAAACTCACATGTCCAACATCTTTTCCTTGGGACCTCAAAATCCCTATAAATGTAGATTTTAGTTCGCACTTTTTAACCATATACCAAACAGAGAATTTACATGAATATAAGAAGAAAAAAAACCTATTTATGCAATTACATATAAGTGAACTTAGTAATTAGGGTTAGGGTTGTGTACTTCCAAGTGACATAAAAAGTGGTAGAGAAAATGATAAAAAGTAACATACGGTCCGACCAAGTCATTATCCAAGTAAGTTTCTTTCCTTGTAAAATATAATGGTGATAATGTGATGGAATACCATCATTTATTTATTTTATATATAAAAGCAAATGCACTATGCAAAAGCATGTTAGGTGGTTGTTTTTTATTTCAAGAGAGTTATTAAGCCTACGTACCACTTTTATCTTCCTATATATATATGAAATGGACGTCAACATCTCTAGTGAGTAAAACAGATGCGTGCCTTTGCTGCCATTGTTTTCTTGTTCTTTTTTCTAGCTACTTCTTTATATGCTTTTTTTGAAGTTTGCTTGTGGTTCTCTCAATGTAGTTTTGGTGTAAAGCATTTTATTTGTTGAAATTGTTACCAGAGTCCCGGAATGTATGCATGCAGAGGGGACCCAAAGATCAAACTATGGGCAGTCGGGGGTGAGAATGGGGCCACCCAATCCTTACATTCTCCATTCTTGATCTTAGTTGAAATGGTTCATGGTTTCCAATATTGGTCTATATGTGCTCTAACAGCTTACCCATATTGGTTTTTCTAAAAATCAACTTGGAAAGATTGACCCGATT
Organism: Camphora micrantha; assembly: GCA_003546025.1. Classification (NCBI taxonomy): domain Eukaryota; kingdom Viridiplantae; phylum Streptophyta; class Magnoliopsida; order Laurales; family Lauraceae; genus Camphora; species Camphora micrantha. The sequence continues at coordinate 26,309,908 of QPKB01000006.1, read as the reverse complement.
CTCAATTTATTCATACATCAACATACATCACTGATATGAATCAATATAAAAGTTGACAAGAGACTGTACTACACTAGAAGGGTTCTCAGTACTGAAGCCTGAAGTTGTGGATTTGAGCCATGTTTCCAATGAAAACAAGGTACGTCCAGCATTTCACAATTTAAGCTGACAATAAAATCAGATAATGAAGTCGAGATACACCAATAATTGTTGGCCGAATTGGCAATACAATTCTTTCCTTTGGGTGATGCTATTGTAAGATCCCACTTCACTCAATAAGCGTCGAGAGCCTGGACTAATATAGAGGACGCCGTCCATACTTAATATAACGAGTTTTGGGTCTTATAGGGGCCAAGAAACAAAGCCGTGCGGCTCATAGAACCAAAAAGCGGATAATATTATACTATGTGATTCGGGTTGTTACAGCTATCCAACATAAGATTTGATACTGATGCTTCAGACTCAACCCTAACCCGATCCGTTTTTGTAACCAAATGAAAATGCAGAGCCAAACACATAATTATTTGGTCAGGAATTGCCACATTCAAGTATATTGAACATGGTATATATGGAGAGCATCTCACTATTTTATTTTTATATTTAAATCTTGTGTGGGTAAAGCATAATAATCCATGTTTTTCCTTTCCCCTTTCATTTGTCTAGGTGGGATTTCAGGTAGAATCCCAAACTTTTAGTGGAAACGAGAGGTGTATTTTTAAAAAATTTTTTAGTGAAACTCGTTCTTCTCACCATGTTGTTATGCACCTACTACGCCGGTTAGAATAGTAGTTTTTCTTTTCCTTTTTGGAGTAGGTTGTTTCTTTCTTCACTATATACTTTTAGGGCATCGTTATTTTACCATTTTATAGTTGGCCCAAATCAAGATTTCTCTTGAGAAGGACCTATGTCTGTGGGTCAATCCATATGTTGTACGTGATTTAACTACATTTAGGTCTTGAAGCTAGAGTTAATCATGTGTTCTGACATGTGTCAATTTAATGATAGGCTTCTTGTGATAAAAATATGTAAGAAGGTACCCTATCAGTATCCTAAAGGTAGATGGTATGGAAGAATCAATACCTATTTCCTTTCTGGTGATGAAGGGATCTCACAACTCACTTGTATTATTTCTTTCTTATAACAAAAAAGGTTTGGAGAATGCAGCAATCACTAGGATTTTCTTAATCCTCCTTTCTTGGTAGGAAGAACAATTTTTTTTTTTTTTCACACAATACTCTGTAAATACATGCAAACATAAAAGTAGTTTTTAGTTTCTCCCGTAAATACTTACACACACATGCACCCTACCTAAGTCCCTCGATATCAATTACAACAATCAAGAATTGATCCTTGATTATTTTTATGAAAAGGAGATGTCTTGCCATTGAGCTACCAATGAATTGATAAATTAAAAGTAATTCTCTTCCATGATTCTCTATGAAACTCTTTCATGTAACTAATTCCATCTAAGATTTCTGGTACTTGCCTGAATGAAGGGGGATGATTTTTTTAGTTGTAATTAGTTCTTATTTTAACCAACAATCTTAAAGTCTCGGATCTGATGGAATGTAAGCTAATGCCTACCCTCTACTTTAGTTCATGGGTCCAATAGGCCCCACCAAATGACCCTATATTTCTTAGACATAAATAGGCATACCTAGTGTCTTGTAAGTAGCAAATTCTTATTAGCACACCTCATTAGAGCACTTATTTTCTCTCTAATTTGTATTGCATTGACTAATTTCATAGTTGAAATCTTTTACTGATAGACGTTTCCATGTTGTCACCACTTGTTGACTCACATGAGACTGACTGACCTTTTGTGTCGTTAAAGCCCTTCTTATTATTCACAACCTCAACATCTCATGAAAATGTGACCTCCAAAGTTTTACTTGGACATTGTCATACACCGTTAGATGGATTAATATATAACAACACAATAAAAAAAATAGAAGGTAACGTTTAATTTAACTTTGATGCCTTCATCAATCCAATAATATCATCACTTCAACTAAAGTAAAACTTACCACCCGCAATCATAAATATTGTGGGAGTTTGCGGTGAATGACTTGAATATGAACTCCACCCATTTGTTAATTGGCTGAAAAATAGACCAGCCAAACCCAACTCACTAACATGAAGAGTCAACCCAACCCTAATCACCAAGTCGGGTTGAGTTGGTGAATTGGGTCAGGAATTGCCATGGCCACCCATATCTCACATGGGCATCCCCAGTGGGTTTGGTGGGAGGGACCATGATTAATAATAACTCAAGGAAACCTAATAGAGGGGAGGTTGGTAGCACAACCAGCCACCTTAAATGGTGGTCCACATAAAGGCTGGGACAGATATTAATGTGTACGATGATTGGAACTTGGGAACTGCTCATGCATGCCTCAAAAGGCTACAGTCTAAAAACAACTCCGAAGACCATAACTAATCCTGACCATCCAAATTAATGGCCCATAAACACACATGCAATCAAAAAGCAATATGAGCAGCAATCAGCTTGAATTGTTTCCCACCATTGCCCATCCACAGTGAGGCCTACGGCCATGTATTACAAATGGATACACCATACTTTTTGTTCACAAATAGTATGCATATAAATATATACTCACACATATTGATATCAAAACTTTTAATATAATATGGGTCGTTTAATGCATCAGCTTGACTTGAATTAAGTGATGGAAAGCCTAAAACTAAGCGTAGCTTAGCCTGAATAAAGGGTGCTTGTAATTTATCGATAACTTGTCCAAACAATCTTCAAAAAGCCTACCAACCTGATAAAAAGCCCGATTCAACCATACTTAACTGATTAAATGGACATGTTTAGTCCTGAGATTGACGAACAGCATTGGGCTCGGCCCAAATACAGGCCTATGTTTCTAAAGTCCGGATGGATTTAGATATGCCTCTGCTGACCTCACCTGACCCTAAACACCCCTACATATTTGTATAGGATTATTTTAATGCTTTGTGATTGTTCTCATAATATATATATAAAACATCAAACATATATTTTTTCCAACTCTCATCTGAATTATACTCAAATGTATTTGATGTATAGCAAAAGGACAAAGTAGGCTTAAGACATTAAGATTAGAAAATGGACAAAAGAAAAGGAAAGCCCCTGCCGTTCTCACAACCTTTTTTGCAAAGACAACACATACTTATGTCATTCTCTCCACCTAATGAACTTTTTTTATTCAATCAAAGAACTCGTCAGAGATTACGTAGAGACATCCAAACGCGAGGAAGAAGAACTCTTACTCCTCTCTTTGACGTCAACTAAAGAGGAACCCAAGGAATAAAAGAAATTAAAGGTGACACTTTGGTATCTTTCTCTTTGTGTAGTATTGTATTTGTGTCCAAATCCATCATGTTCACACTTAAAGTCTCATACCAAATTTTTATTAGTTTTCCATATGCATACTAACACTAACAGTTCAAATTGTGGGTCTCACTTGAATGCCAATTTAGGGCAAAAATGTCAGGGATATGATCCATTGACACTATGATGGATCAATATTTGGATTAAATTCATAAGATTCTATCAATTCTATTAAGGTGGCAAGTTCACTCCCCCCCCCCCCCCCCCCCCTTTTTTTTTTATTTGACTTAGTAGAATTGATTTAAAAAATCGTTTGATTGCTTTAAACTGTTTGGAAAAATTTATAAGAATGTAATTAGTTTTAATATTGTTTGCCTTTGTTATTGAAAAATAACAATAACAACAACAAAAAAAAATCTCATATAGACATGACCATTCAATTTTGGGGGATGAACATTGACATTTGATCAATACAATAGAAAAAAAATAAAAAAAAACACCCAATAATCATCCAACCATATCCAACTTTTGGGCCTTCCCCATCAAATAATGTGGGGATTAGATGCGTCCAATCCACCATACACTGCTGTATTATTCGTTAAACCATCTTTAATTTTTCTTAATTTTTAACCTTATTGCACTAGATGCCAAGATGCCGGCCAAACAAATGGCACTGTCACAAGTGGCACTCGATTGCCTTTCACTACAAAAGGGTGACGTGGAAGGATCTGACCCGCAGGAGAATGAGGACCATGTGATCAAATGGCCAATCTTTGTCTTAATTGGGGTCACATTAAAATACTAAAAAAAAAAAAAAACAAGGTTTCATGAGTTTTCCTTTTTTGGTATCCTTCTTATGGTATGGAAGACATACTTCATTATTTAAATGTAAACAGTGATGCTTCCATGTGATAGGTTTGTAGGCCAAGTGGCTTTTATCATGTTATTTTATTAGATTGTAACCACACCAGAGAATGTGGGGCTAAAAAGAAGAAAGAGGATGGATGATTGGGTTGTTTGCATTCAAAGAACAATGATAATGTTGTTGTTTATTATTATTATTATTATTATTATTGAATTTATACAGTACTGATTCTTTTAATTGTGTAAAGGATGATTGCTAACAGTCTTTGCTATTGGGATTAGTGACCTTGTCTAAATTAAAGTTCATTGGTCTAGATCTAATTAATAATGATGTTGGTCTTGGCTCTGATAGGTCCAGACAATAGGTTTAACTGTTGGTATTCGGCCTATATGACCAGGTAGAAAACTAATACTTATTAGATACTATTTTAACCAAAAGAAAGAAAAAAACAAACATATATGTAGGTTTGATGACCTTGGGATGAAAAATACTTATTCGACCATGCTTGTGTTAAGTGGGACCGTTTGCGCATTGAGATCTAAGATGAGTGATGATATCGGATTCCGGGGCATGAGATGGTTAAAGTGGAAACTAGCTTATAAAGTACTTTGTGATCTGAGCCATCAAGTTGGTGGCTCAGTTGGGTTGAGCCTCGGGTTGTCATGAGTTTCACTCCCATCCTTTGTGTTGTTATCTGAGTACTATGTGTACGGCCATGTATGTATCCCAAAGGAAATAATCCCTGCTCATTAGAATCGGATATCTCTCAATCTGAGCTGAAGGCCAAAGGTCCAAAGGTTGGATTGGCAAGGGATACTCTACGTCATAAAAGAAAATACTTTGTGATCAGCTCATTCCAACAAGGTTGGAGAAAGAACTTTAAAAGATAGTGATTAGACTAGTTATTTCTTAAGAGCAGAAGGTTAGAAAAAAAAAATAATAATAGAATGAGATTTCAGTGCATACTGAGTCATTTAGGAACACTTCAATAGATGATAAATTTAATGAAGACTCATCTAATATAACCTGGACAAGGCCAAGTCCAACGCAAGTCAACAAAAGTACCGAAATAAAAAAAAAAATAAAAGAAGCTTTATGTAAGTTGATAGCTCCTCAAAAAAAAAAAAAAAAAAAAAAAAAAAAAAAGAAAAAAAAGGTGGGGGAAGGCCAAAAAGAACATGGTAAAAGTAGTAGAAATAGATTCCAATTATAACCTATCTAATGATTTATCCCAAAAAAGATTAAAATGAATAAACAAAATTTATGTAGTTAACTCTAACATGATTGGGACAAGATTTTGATGAAAGCATTTTATTAAAAATCTCCATTTGTAATTAAAAATAAAAAACAGATTATCTAAAGAAGTACATGAGATAAGTAGGCACACTCAGTGTCACTCCTGAACTTTCCTAAGACAATGATTTCCCTTGTAACAAAAATTTTGAAAAAAGAATACTTTGGCCACAAAAAAAATATATAGTTTTTTTTTTTTTATCATTTCTTCATATGCATAATATGTGAGTGGAAAAGAAGCAGGGAGGCTGTAACCGACCAAACATAGGATAATACTAATAGTAGCAAACATATGCTCCATCTCCTTCACCTACAACCAAACTTAAAAAGCATTGGTTCTGGTCATTTTCCATCCAACCTAATTACTTGACTTTTGTTAGGCCAAAGTACACTTATACTAGCAAAAGCCCAAAAAGAAAGCTCCCCTTTTTACCTGTCTCTTTCTTGTGGACCCCCATCTCAATTGTTCCTATCCATAAGCATCCAGGTGCACTATATAACCTAGTGGACATAAAATACCATCTAAATTGTAGGCCCCATCATTAGGAGTGCCTATGGGTTGGGTCAGGGTGGGTTAACCCCTCTTATGATAATGGGAAAGGCCCAATCTAAAGCGGACCCATGCATTTTATTAGCAAATTGGAAGTGTCAGCCCAACCCTAAATGCATGGGTGGGGTTAGTATGGTCCAATCTGAACCGGAGCTGTGTCTCAACCGAGTTGAAAATCTCTGTCCAACCCGAGTTGAACCCACTAAATTCATGGGTAGGTTTGGGTGAGGTTGGTGGATTGAAGTAGAATAAGTCAGTTTGGGTCAGGCTGGGTAAGTTCTGATTGCCGGCTCCTACTACCTTTTCCTTTCAGAGATCTCATTTTCATCATGTTTATTGAATCGGATTCTCTTTATATCCATCCATTTGATAGCCTCATCAGTTTGTACAATCTATTTATATATATATATATATATATATGATATGGGGGCCACATCTCATTATCTGTGGTTGGGCCAGTGATTTGGATGGTCAGGATCGATGTACATGTGTACAGGGGATCTCTTCTACGATGCCTGCTACATGTTGATTTGTAATTCACATGTTGGCTATATATATGTGGTCCCCAATCTGATTAATAAGATCTATGGTTAGGCCTGGTGATGGCCCACTGTGGCCCAGCAAGATCCATGCCTAACCAACCCTCATGAAGCCCTGTCCTGATGTGAGGCCGATAAGATGGGCCTGGCCCATTTATAACTGTAATAGTCTATCAGGTCAACCCAATAAACAAACTGCTTTAAGCTTAACGTACTGGGACAGTTTTTTATAACTTCTTCTGAAACCACTTGACTCAATCTGGATCTGTAAAGTTTATCCAGTCAAATAAATTTAGCTGAGTACCTCTGAGTTACTGGGCTCGGTCACCTTCTGGGTTGTGTCTATCTCTACCTTGGTACCATAAGACCCGCAGCAAACACATCGACCAACCCTTGCATACCCTGGCCCTATAATGATTTGGACCCAAAAATTGAGCCAGGATGCAATCTGTTGTGCCTGTTGGACAATCTGGATCCAGTGTTACTTGATTTTATTTGGAAAGAACCAGGCCCACTAGTAGCCTCATCTTTAAGCTACCTAAAGATCTCTAAAATATAGATCCTTTACCCCAAGTGGGAAAAGCCCAAGAGTTAGATGATGACTGAAATTGTTTGGGCATTTCCATTATTTCCACAAAATGGAAATAACCAAAGAACTAGGGTAATATGAGAGGGAGAAAATGGACTTCCAAATGCGATTTTTCGTGAAAATATGCTTTATTTTCGGGAAAAAAGTTCCATATGAATCCAAGCATCTGAATCTGATTGCATCGCGTAAGTTGATTTTATGGAAATAGAAATATCCAAAGAAGTAGGGTGAAATAAGATGAAGGAAATGACGTCTCGAAGTGAACATTTATATGAAAATATATCTTATTTTCTTTAGGAAACAAAAACATGCATTTCCATGGCATATAGTCATACTCGACTAGAAAATGGAATGTGGATGGAGATAATAAAAATATATATGAGAAAGTACATTTTATATGAGGATCTATATTAAAATAGATTGAAATGGAGAATTGGAGTTTAGATAGCCAACTAATATATATATATATATATATATATAGTTGGGATAGGACTTTGACGATGATGCTGCTCAACAGAACCCGTCCCAATTATCCAGATTTTTCGGGGCTCTTTGGGCAACTAGGTAATTGGAGGTTAAGTGACATCTATACCACCTCTATGGCCATTTCTGTCTTTTCATCCAACAAAGAAAGACCACATTTTTTTGATCTTGTATCAAGAATCAGAAAACTCTTATCTATCAGCCCAAAAAATTGAAAAAATGATTTTGAATGCTCTTCTCATCCCCACATTTCCTTCCATCTCTTGTTCCAAGCATTCAAATCCTCCAACCTCACATTTTCAAATTCCAACGGCTAGTTCACAGAAATCCCACATCAAAATCTTCTTCTATCTAATCTTGCTTCCTTAGCCTTTGCTCTCACTCTGAATTCTCCTCTCCCATCTCTAGCCATCCCTTCTCTCAACTCCGGGAGTTCTCTCCTTCCTCCAACCACTCCATTCTCACAATCTCAGGACTTGCAGATTGGATTGGAAAATGGGTATTTTCTATAATCCTCTCTTCTCTATTGGGGTGCTCTGAAATGCAATATTTTTTATGGTTCTGTGCTTCCATAGATTGGCTGAGAATGATTCTATATGCTGCAATAATACTCTCTTCTTTAATGGGTTGCTCTGAAATGCCCCAAGACTTATTTTTTTATGGGTATTTACCATATGCCTCTCTCATCTAATGGAATGGGGTGCTCTAAAATGCCCAATTTCTTAATGGTTCTCTTGCATAGATTGTCTGAGAATGATTTTATATGCTTCAATAATCCTCTCTTCTCTAATGGGTTACTCGATTTTTGCAATTTTGTTGCCTGGAATGCAAATTTTGAATTTTTGATGGCTCTCTTCTTCCATAAGCTCAGAAGTGATAATACAAATACCCAGTTTTGATGTTTCTTTTCTTGCAAAGACAGGCTAACGGGCAGTCGTTTTTCAGGAAAATCAGGCCATGTCCATCGACTAATCCAGGCTGTGTGTCCACGAATCCAAAGTCATCGTCTTTTGCATTTCCATGGGAGATTCCAGAGGGTTCCACGGAAATTGCGATTCAGGTGGTGGTGATGGAATTTTGTTTATGATTTTGGGAATTGGATGTTTTGGGACCAAAATGATCTGAATTGTAGTTGTTTGTTTTTGTTTTTCCACAGAAGTTACAGGATGCAATATCGAAGACACAGAAGAATGCGAAAATTCAAGTAATTGAAGATACTGCAGATGGTAAGTAATCCAATTCAATGAAACTTGTACTGAAGGTGCTTAAATTGTTTGCCTTAGTATCTTAAATGCTTGAATTATTGCACTTCGTAGAAAAAATGTACACTGACTTTCATGTACCTTGAAAGGATAATAAATACAGGACAGTAGACTGTCAATTAGGTTATTATGTAAATGCAAGTCTTTGTCTCATATTTAATGCTTTGCAGAATTGCTGCAACATTATGATATGGAGCTGATAATTTAGCTGCAGAATTTTGTTGACTATTATGCATATTGACAATCTAACATGAGCAACTATATAACCGGGGCAACCTTTCAGTGATCTAGCCCATGATCCACTAAATCCTACCATGCCCTGATCAATTGCCTGTTAATGATGAAGACGATGAGTTTGCAAAGGTTGGGTTATAGAGATCAGTGCCATCATCATCATCATCATCGGCTGGAACTATTTCCCATCAAATGCAGAATAGGCTGAGTTCTGCTTCAAAGTAGACTCAAGCTCTAATTTGGTTATTTTTTATTTTTTAAAAAAGTTCAATGACCAACTGCCATTTTGAAACTAACCATCCTATTCTGGGGTTGGGACTGGGATACGCACTGAGGTATGACACGTAGCAGAAGAAATAATAGGTGCGGGACAATTGAATAGGAATTGTTCATAACACATACAAAGGAATATGCTCCCCTAGTGTTTTCTTGAAGAAGTGGATACTGAGTAAAAGACCATCAAATGAGAGGGTTATCCTTGAAGGTAGTCAAATGAAGGATTAAATTGGGCCATCGAGAATGGACCATCAATGGGGGCAACTGAAATGAACCATCATTAATCCATTCATGCATGTCCCTCATTAAATCATAAAGATATTCAGATTACGAACATCAGTTGGGAAACAAAAGATGTATATTTAAGCCAAAATAGGGCCTTGCCAACCTTGTCGCACCAATTTTATCTCAGTCCCGGCCTGTTGAGACCCCAAATAGTATAAATTCCATTTTGAACTCTTCTGTCCATATATAATAATCATCATCATCATCATCATATTTTGTTATATCAGTAAGTAACTATTTATTTAAGAAAGACCAGTACACATCCTGCAATACATCCCATACAATGCCAATTACAAGGAACTGCATTCAGCTGTACAACATGCAAACAAAACATCAGGACTGACCATACCAGCTGGGGCCATATTGTACAGACATGAACTCACCGGAAAGAAATGTGCAGAACATTTCCAAACATTTTTCTATTGAAAATATATGGAAAACCGTTACACTGGTAGTTAGAGAGAGGTCCTGAGCAGGTTTTTTTTTTATTTTATTTTATTTTATTTTTAATGTTAGGCTAAATTCCTGAGCAGTTATTATTATCTGTTCCATGCCCGAAGTTTCCATGATTTTGTTTCCAAGTCTCCTGGCACTACTTTTTCCTTTAAGTTCGAAATGAGTTGATTGTACAACACATGCAGATCGATTGGTATGCTTTCTGCAGATCATTTACAGATCTCAAGCAATACTTTTGTTGCTGCCATATGTTCATCTTGCTTAGTGCAAGTGCACCCAAATCTTCATCCATGTATTGCAGTGTCTCCATCCTGTTCTTTCCCACATTCCCATTTGAACACTATGAAATTGAGGTGCAGCTGAATACAATTTCTCAAAATCTTCACTTGCCACCTTCCCCACGATAAATTTAAACTCCTGTTTCTTTCAGTCTACCTTCCAGCAATAGGGACCTCCAAATATGTGGTCGTATCGTATCTACTGATTGATTGATGTTGAAAATGGTTTTTATTTTTGTTTCTTCTTGGCTCCCATCTTTCTGAAACGATCTATGATTTATGATAATTAATTTTCCAACTCATCTCTGCACCAAACAGATCCAAAGCCTAACCATGTTTTTTCACTGATTTGGAGGTAGCCTTAACAAATAAAATGATGTCATCCTCATGTTGGAACCATAATTTTTTAATGAGCTTGCCGGACATAAGCACTAGAATTTTAGCTCATATATCCTCATGTTTAACAGATTTGCATGTCGGTTATATGAAATCACATTTAGATATGCTTTATTGGATGGTGCTGGTTGTATTTTCATTTTCTTTTCTCTGTACCCAGTTGTATACTCATGATTGCATTGCTTCGAATTTTTTTTGTACGCAGCTGTATACTCATGATTGCATTGCTTTGAGTGTCATAAGAATATGTGTTTCTAGTTTTCTTTGTTGTATGGTTATGTATACCTCCTTTTGTGGTGGCATTATACTATTTTTATGGGATTCAGTTACAATGGATCTACTACTTGATCTTTGTTGCATCAGATATGGTGAAGCAGCATGTGGTATTATTTATCTCATTGGTCTGTTAGCAGAGTGCATTTTCCTAATTCAAACAAGCCAAATCTCAACTAATATGCTTCTTGACTCTGTTACCTGTATTCCGTGCCCTTTCACGTATGAAAATCTGCTTTATATGCACTTCTTACCTGAATATACACACACGCATTCAGATAAAATGCAGGAAGCCTTGGGACGACACATTAGCCACACAGAGAAAATAATACAATGGAAATGTGAGGAATGTAATTCAGTGAAAATCTTTGTTTCACAGTAGGTGGGATGTTTGAACATGTCTATTGATATATGGATCCAGATTGGAATGCTAATGGATGCTGACCAAACCATCCATTTGGAGGCCTGAGGATAAAAGTATATCCAAGTTTTCAAGGTATCAGAGCCATGACCGGCTTCGATCGTGCGAGCTGATCATCCATGGTCTCGGCTCTTGTGGCAATTACACCCACTTCTGGAATAAGCATTACACCACCTTCATTATCATGTTTCCCATCTTCCATCTTCTGTTTCATTCACCAGCATAAGTTTCTTATTTAAATAAAAGCTCTATCTTCTTATATTCATCTAGTAATTTCCATCACGATCTCGTCATTTCTTTTCTCCAATCCTCTCCATCGAGAGATTTTTCATCAAGCCACACAATCCTACTTCATATGCTTCTGGGAGAGATTGTGCCAGATTTGATCTAGTGGGCCTTTGATTTCAAAAGGATTAAAATGAGTGGGATGCGATAGCAATGGACTCCACAGATTGGCGATCACTAGCACAACACGATGGACATTTTACCTGCAATATATTAACCATTAATGTCAATAGACTAAGGGGTTATATTCAATTTAACCAATCATGTGATCCTTTCTTAAGAGGACCAGGCGAGTGTGAGAGGGTGACAGAGAATGAAAAATGTAGACATCAGGAAAGTTGACGTTGTTTAGAATAAATTAGAGATAAATTTAGATTGTGTTTGATTGCAATAGGATCTATGGAGATGGTTATTGGATTGTGATAGCAACAGGTTTGTGAAATGTATTCTCTGAAATTTTTAATATTCACAGTAGATCCAACCCTCTGAGATTTGAAATCTTGTGCATGAGACCATGTGTAGAATGATACATACAGATGCGAAAGTAGAGTTAGCAAAACTCTCATGCAAAAGGATTACATATTACCAGTACTACCACTGTGAGTAGAGCACTGGTTAGGCACTTCACAATAGGAAAGTAGGTCCTAGGTTCAAGTTCACGAGGACAATGTACTAGGATCGTTTTTTTTTCTGAACCAAAAATGTAATGAAGCGACACTAGAAGGACAAATTATCAATCACCTATATATGAATGTGCTATCTATGCACCACCCAAGAGGATGTTACAGTTTGTTTAGTCCAAAGTATCCGTACAGGTATGGGCCATCTTTCATGATTTGGAGCATGGTCTTTTGATGCAACCAAGACACTCCTAGCCACCTGATAGTTGAATCACAAAAGGATGGTTAAGAAGAAAACATGGCCATCTTGCAGTGGTCCAGGGGACTCCAAACTGCTCATCTTGTAAGACCTGTGTGTGATCTTTGCAATCAAGGCTTATCCTGCCGTGGAACTGTACCCACGTGATAATTGTCTCACAAATGGATGGTCACTAGAAACATAGGAAATCGCATGTGCATGGAGCTGTTTACTGCAGGAGCTCTTTGCTGCAATTCCTGTATCCAACACAGTGGATTATCTGGAGTGGACTAGCGAAAGTTGTCTTCTATCTTTGTGGAATGTGCATCATTCCATTGTAAAATACCCTATAGTTTTAATGTATCATTTCCAATTTCTTAGATATAATCATGTGAATTGTTCCCCTCATTTATTTTGCATTGTGGAAGGGAGGGAAGTGCTGTAGTTTTCAATGACATTTGCTAAATCAGTTCTGTCATAGTATTGTGATCTGTTGATTGGTTTGTGCTTACCAAGTATACTATGTATCAGGCAAATATCTGCAAGCAGAAGTGGACGGAGGCTTTGGTCGCGATGTGCTAGAGTTTTTGGTGAAAAAAGATGTAGTTGTGTACAGATCTATGGCCACAAAAGTTACATATGTCTATCCTTTTACCACAGCTTTAGGTGATTCTAAGGGGCAGCAGGAGAGGATGAAGAAAATCCTACAAGAGTTGGGTTGGTATGAGCCCAGTTTCGAGTACATGGATTAATCAATTATTTCCTCTTAGCATGAGGTGCTTGATTTATTTCAGAATTTTCATGTTGGTTCCTTAATCCATTGAACAATCATCAATTTCAGTATAATTTCTTTCAAACTAGCTTCATGTCTGGAGGTATAATATTATGCTCAACCATTCTAAGGGTGAGCATTTCTGTACAGGGGGTTGGCCATGTTTCAGAACAGACAATGAAACAAAAGTTCTGCTGTTGACAGCAGGATATATTATTATCTTCTTAATATTAATTTATGAGCCATTGTTATGTGGGACTACAAGGATACTATTTGCAGGTCAGTCTCTCCATATGAACAATATAGACTGTCAAAAGATGGGTCCCTTCTGTATGGACTCTTGGTTTCGAAGGATTACACATATAAATTGGTCATACATCATACAATACCCCTTGTTTATTAAATCATTACAAAAACTTACTATTAGACAACGCTATACTCAAATTGAAGAGAAAAAAAAAATGTCCTCAATCTGAGTGTTCATCTCCATTTGAATGCTACGCTGCATTGATTTATGCACAATATTTGGGTATTGCAATTCAAGATTTGGATATTACGATCTTCTAAAATCTCTAACAGATATGATACAATAAGAAATACAAGCGAGCAAATCTCATCTTTTAGTATGACAGTCCTTTCAAGTTACAACTGTAGTATCTCAGAGTGGTCATTATCGATGTTTTATGTCTTTGATGTATAAATGTTAAGAGGATGCATTTTGATACACTCCAAATAGCTTGTGGCCTGAATAGTTTCCTGGGATTGAAGGATTATCTGTTCCATACATCCTCACTAAGTAAGGCTGTGTGAAAACTGAAAATGCATTGGAGAGGGATACTATTTATCATTAATTTGGTTTTAGATTCAAAAAACTGAAAGAAGAAAAAAAAAAAAAAAACACAGAATTTCATGGAATGTGGCATGATTTTCATGTCATCCCAAAACAGATTGAAATGCATAACAATCGATGAAAGAGTAAATCCAATTGCACTGTTATGAAAGATGGGAGCAGCGGCGAGAAATTGAACTTGGGGTACACGATATGAGCTTCATATAAGTCGCAGTTGTTTTGTTCTTTGTCATTACTATAGTAGTTACTGTAACTTGAGTGCAAGGCAACTAAGTTCCCATAGATCCAAATGGGGTGCAAAACCAATTAGGATGATGCCATGCATATATTTGGACAAGAAGCTTGGATTTCATTGACATGTAACACATTTGTTTCTCTTCATTAACCCTATAATAACAGCGGGATAAACATTGCCATGGATAGTATTATGCTTACAAATCCCAATCAATTTTAAGACCCCTAATCATGCAGACGAGCCCTTAGGAGTTAGGATACTACCTTGTTCGGATCTCATAACTGGCTATCAAGAGCCTACAAAATGGATCGGTCCTTTATTTTTTATTTTTTTTATGACGATGGTTTCCTCATGGTAAATATCCGACACGACTATTCCCTCAGGCGCACGCACAAAACCCACACACACGTGCACCATCGCCATATAAGTCTGAAGTGGGATTCGAACACATAACGTGGAGCAAACCCACAACTTATGCCAGCAACCCAAATCCCAGGTTAAACAATGGAATTTTTCATATGGAGATGACTGCTCACATTGGATTCTAGAGTTCTGTTCCCTCTTGACAAGTTCTAGGGTTGTTAATTTATTGCACCCCCCACATGAAACAATGGAGCTTTTCACATGGTGGGCCCACTGTGAAAGTGGGGCCCACAAGGTTGATGGGGTCCATCCAACCACATAATGGGCCATGGTGAGCAGGCCCATCAATGAATGTGGCTAGGAAGAAAGGCCCAACATTTCTTTTCCTCCTCCCCGTCGACATAAAAAAAGTGTGTATTTGAATGTTCATGTAGTTAGAAAGTCTAATTTTAACCTGAAGGTCCTATCTTCGAATCCCCTAAGACCTTATCAGATATATAGGATTAGTGGGTAGTTTTATGTATCCGTAAGTTCACCGATGATCAATCTAAGCGCGCCGTGGTTTCCATATTATAAAAAAAAAAAAAGAAAAAAGAGCACGTGTTTGAAAGATTGGCATGTGGATAAGGGACTCGGCTGCATGTGGGGCACACCTGCAGTGGACGGGTGCACGTAAGGATCCGAGCAGCCACTAAACGACAAGCGTGTCCGGTTGGCGAAAGCGGCGCTATGCGACCGGACGCTGCCTCTTCAAATGCCCCTCTCATCCTACAATTTTACGGAAATACCCAAAGGGTCGTTATCGGGTGGGTCGGTTTTTTCTTATTCAGGTCGGTGACAGTGGCCGACCAAATGTTGATTGATTTTGTGTAAAAAATATAATAATACAACTAACGTATATGATTTATATTATATGACCAATCTAGTAATGGGATCAGCTCCTTCTAAAATAAAATTTACTAGCGATGAGCAATTTGGACTTAGGAGTGGGTTTGATTTGATAGTGTGGACCCTCAATTGGTTACCCACAATATCAGGCCCTAGGCGAATTTCGAAGATCAAGGGCCATCAGCCCCTTGGCCCACGCTATTGATGTAGATGAAAACACAAGTGGGCGGGCCCCATATGTATGGAATTGGGGCAATATAGCACTTTAGAGCACATATACCCTGATTAAAAGAAAGAAAAGAAAAAGTGGGGCCCATATGTATGGAGTTTTAGTGCTTTGCAGCTTCTAAATTATTTATAACCCTTTCACGTAGGCCAATGTTTGAAATATAGGGCATGATCCGCGTGGGCTTTTACATTAATGGAAGAAAATTGACTGCTCTTAAAAGCACAAACAGTTGTGTTAGAAGATCCCATTGGTTTTTAGAATCTTTAAATGACCAATTGTGTTCTTTTAGTTTGAATTGACTTTGTCGTTGCAGATTTCTATGACCTGTTGGTGAACTATTATATTTTTCACATCTTTTGAAATTTTTTCTAGAGGATTTTATATTATTGTGTTCTGAGAACTTTTTTATGTGTAAAGTTTCTGGGTTTTCTTATATTAGCACATAAGAATCTCACTCATTGGAAAAAAAAAAATTGTAAAATCATTCACATTCAATATGTGGAATGATTCTAATTTCATACTTGATGTGTGAGAGAAACTGGATGATGAATTGCAGAAGTTCTCTATTATATTGATTTGATAAACCCACTCAAGAAATAAGATCCTCCATAGTGGACTTGATTTTGGCTCAAAGTGTAGATTTTAGAGAAGTATGAATTTGTGAATTCACAAGAAAAGAAGTTCACACCTGTGCAAACGTGGGAAATTTTAAATGAATTTATGAATTTAAGTTTTAAATAAGGCTTTAATTTTTTTCTTATTTTAAAAAAGGACACAAGTTCAAAACTTTTCAAATTAGTTTTCTAAGTTTTCCAATAAATTTTCAATTAAGGACATCCGATCGTTTTAATGTATTTTCTGGCGACTGTTTCCCTCAATATTTTAGAAATACTTAAATTACCATTCATTTAAATCCATGACATCATTTTCGCAGTCGATTGTTGTGGGAACATTGGTTGTCCTTTATCACCATGAGGACATTGATAAAAGAAATAAGGAGAACATAGAGGGAGTGAATGAGAGTTTCATTTCAATGAAGAGTAATTTGGATATTTTAAAAAAAATAGAGAAAAAAGTTATCGGAAAACAACTTAAAATAGATGGATGTCCTTAATTATTGAAAACTTCTTGGAAAACATAGGGACTAATTTGAAAAGTCTTAACACTTATGTCATTTTTTGGAATAAGGCAAAAACTTACGACCTTTTTATAGATTTTTCCCTTTTATATTTTTTTTTTCTTCGTACACAATTGTTGGTGTCCATTGAGGCCACTTGTTAGCTCACTTTTGCCCCCTTCAACAACTACTACCTACCTCATTTCCCAACTTAATCGAAAGACTTTACTCTCCAGTCTCAACTCATCTATTCAAAATAAATTTTTTAGAGATATTGACCCGTACAACTACCTTTAGAGGCTTAGATTTAGGCATTTGCTTCTGAGCTATATAAGTTTAAATATTTCTCATATTGCAATTTTTGTGATATTCTAGGGCCATGCGCAGGGGCAGAATGAGAATATAGGATCAGGGTGGGATAGTGAAAAATAAAATTATTGGGGGGCATGTGTAGAAATTGCTTAAGATTTTAAAATATCTAAAGGGCCTTTTTTCAATTTAGCAAAAGTTGTACCCTAGCAGTGCGATATCACACGTAATATCACGTCTTTATTATACCAATATCTCCATGGCGAGTATTTAGACTTTTGGTTGTTATGAGGCAATTATCAAGTCTGAGTGCACTATCCTGCTATTATCCCAAAGATTTACTCTTCTCCCTCCCCACCACACAACAAGGCCATCACATATGATTTGACCCCATACAGACTAATATTATGAGTTATGACCGTATCTAAGATCATGGCACACCAAATGTGTAGCTTTGAATGTGGTGAAAAAATATTTTCACTTTCCAATTTTTTTTCATGGAAAAGCAGCTGGACAAACCTGCCATTTATCCAAGTAGTTTGATTTTCATCTTAGGGGTGGGGTCTCATTTTCTTGTATGGTTATACTTTTTATCCAGATTCTTTTTATGGATGGTGTGGATCTAAACTCCTGATTTGCTTTACTGTACGGTCACATTTCTTCATAGCAGTGATTCCACTTCTTTATTCACAATATTCTAAAACCCAAAAAATAGAAGAAAGAAATACATGGACAACTTTTACACAGTTTGTGTCGGCGCGTTGTTTGGAATCTCATTGACCTCACTAAATGTAAAAGGTTCCCTGTATGACTAACTGTATTAGCTATCTTGCCAAATTTAGATTCATTAAAAATGTTGCTCTGAATACTTGAGTACCACAAAATAGGTTTTTTTTTTCCTTTTTTTTTTCACTATCATCTCCTGCTAAGGATATCATTTCATTAATGGGTTTTGTTTCCCCAAGAGGGAGTTCCACACGCCAGCTGTGCGGGACTTATGGTCTCAACCTTTAATTAGTGGAGGTTTTATTTTGTAAAAAGCGGGGATTAAAAATCTCACATTGACCAAATTTGGTTCGAAAAGTTTTATAACCAAAAGGACTCTAACTACAGGTTATATTCCATATCATCCAGTAAATGCAGCTCCCAGGTGACTCCTGTGGGTCAGTAAAATGAATGGTGATATAAATTGTCTATTCAGTACGTCTGTAACCTGAAATAACACTTAGAACTTATTGTGTTCTACCTTCTTGGTCGTTCTAAACAGAAACACCATGGCCCAAAGAATGGGCCAGAAATGGAATCAAAGGTTTCACATAGAACAGAGGTTTGCATATACCAATTGGGAATTTAAAAAAAAATATATTAAAATGCACCAAAAACATATTAAAGTTTGTCTCTCTTTTCCAAGTAGTGATTAATTAGTAAATAATAATATTATAAGATTGGAGAAGAAGACAACAATGTCATAGAGTAGGGCCCATTTCCATTTGATCACTATCTTCTCTCAAAACCTTCTGATATAATAATAACTACAGATACAAAACTTTCCATCATTAGGAGATGGACCCTTCTCTTTAGCGATTATATTTTTATGTACCCACTTGGGTCCTATGTCAGTCCCAAGAAAGCAAAACTTCTGCGGCAACTCAGCTAGGGAATATGGAATTTGTGATCAATGCTTATAGAATATGCTTATGTAAACAGTAGAATTAGAAACAAGTAGATTGTTTAAGATATCTCAAGAGATCATATAAATGCCGAGTGATTAAGTGGAGAAAGTTGCACACTACAAGATTTGAACTGTGAATAGTTTTTTTCATATTCATTTTCTTTCCATCTTTAGTTGGTCAAAATAAGATGCAAGGAGCTTATTTAGTCGCATGAAATTGAATTCATAAGAATTCTAAGAAATGTATTCAATCAAAGTGACGAAAATTGGAAAACAAAGGTAAGATCTATACATAGCCTGCAAATAATTTTCCCTTTCTTTGAGGTGTGCATGTGCTTTCATATAGTTGAATACTTAGGACTGCAATTTTTAGAACTGATTAAAAAATATTAAAAAATAACCATCAATTAATTCTTTCTTAAAATAAAAATTAAATAAAAGGAAGATGAGAAATGCAGTCATCATCCTAATAGTTCAATACCTGAAAAAGTTAAAGTCGCATCTATTGATCCACTTTATATCTTTTGTCTTTTACCTATTTAATAATCGTACCGTGAAATTCATTTTACCTCTAATTATGTTCTATATATGTTATATGATAACGAACAAGCCCTTCCCCTTCATGGAAAATGAGTACTTAGCAATTATCCAGTGAATGAAATCTCAGGAACGTCGTCAATGGGTCAGATTTTGTTTTCTTTTTTCTTTTCTTAATGGCGATATCAGAGCTCAATATCTTGCCACTGTCGTATTGTAATAATGAAAATATTTAGAATGCCATATGAAGCACATGCAGTATAGTAAAAGTAGTAGTATAGTGAAAGGAGTCAACATGGCCCACATCACATCAACCACACATGAATTACCACTACCTACCTTGGAGGAACAGTGGAGTGTGGCCTGGCACAGTGTGCACTTTTTCTTTCCTGGAAAGTAGTAAGTAAGAAAAAGTGATCTAAGAAGACAGCCAAGATTGACTATTGGCCATTATCTTTTGTTGCCATGACCCACCCTGATGGGCCGCATCTAGTCAGTGGCTTCCACAGCATTAGTGGACTATAAAGAGTCTGAAAGACACCAAACTTGAGGTCTGACCTCTCTTGTCCTTTCTAATATGAGGACTGGGCACATCATGTTCCCTGGCATTTAGTTTTGTAGGTACAACAGGTTTCTTTCTCATGATCACTTGTCAACGTTGTAAAATCAAGGAACCACCATTCATGTGCTACCTTTTATAAAAACAAAAAAAAAAAAATAAAACTATTCATGTGCCACGTGATCGAAATTGTAAAACTAATGATCCGATTCAAGTCTAGTATGCTAGTTTCTCATGTATTGTGACAGTTTACCTAGACTTGGCTCTTAAGTAAGAATTTTTTTTTTTTTTTTCTTGGGTTTGAAAGCAAGTATGACGGTTAAAAATGGGCTGGGTGTGAGAACACCAAAATTTTCAAGTAGACCTAATTTTGTAAGTTTAACACCTGGGCCCAAATTAGCCTTTTTTCCCATTAGACACTGCTCTATGTCGAGGGCATTTTTGTATATACAGTAGAGAAGCATTTCACACTCAAACTCAGACACACATCAACGGTCATATATACCTCAGGATCATGTTTGGCAATTAAATTCTCGGGAAAAAGATTTTCACTTCCTACAAAAACATGGAAACACACATTTTGGAATTGTAAATGTCTAAGAATTTAGATCAATAGAAGTTTTTTTTTTTTTTTTTTTGAAGATCTTTTAGGTCTGAACTCCCCTAATAGAATTTGGAAAACCTCGTTTTTACAAATTTGTGCACCAAAATTAATTTTCTCAGCTATATGCATTAATACATATCAATATCAATATAAAAGCCTTAATTATACAAATTCTTAGTGAGGAATTCTCATTCAAAGGGCAATGAAAAATCTTCAACTTTGCGAACCCTTACGTGATTATTTCAAAATTTCCTATTTAGTACAAAAAAAGACCATAACAAACTACGAATTAGTGGTGCCGGATGATTGATGGAATTTTTTCTGGCATAAAAAAAAAAAAAGAGCATAACAAACTATGAAACAATGGTGCCCTTAGAGCATCTTCAATAGATATGTTATTTCGGATATGCCAAATTCCATTTGAAGGCTTATGTGGTAATTTGGAGGTTTGGAATTTGGCATATTCAAAGTATGAACTCTACCTAATATATCAAATTTATTTATTTTTATTTTATTTTTGTTTTCTTATGGGACCCATATCTTAAAGGGAAAAAAAAAAGTTGTTGCATTCTTGCGGGGCCCCATTGTATAAAATAATCCAAAATAGAAAAAGCATGTATGTTTTTCATATTTCAGATTTGGTATATCCATCATTCATGCAAAATATTAAGTTACATATGGAATGGCTGTTAAAGACATGCATGCATGTTAATTTTGGCCGTTGGAGTAGACGTGTGGCAATTGACAAAGCTGATGGAGTTGCTCTAAGTGCCACATTTAAGGGCCTTTTTACACGCAGTATCCATAAGAGAATTGAAATCCTACACGTAATATCCATAAGAGAATGGAAATCGTTTTAGTCGGTTCTGAATTGTACATGAGATCTGTCTTGACACCATAGCCAGAAACATTCCCCATACCACACATATCCCAGTGACAACGTGCCTCAAGCTGACTGTTTCGTTTTTGCTTCAAAGAGGAATATCAAGGGCAGAATAGCAGGCAATGCATGAGAAAAGACAAGAGTCCGGAAAACAACACAGAAACAAATGTCGCTACAAACTAATTAAGTACACATGATATTTATAAGCAAAACTCCAACTACAGCGTCAACACACTCAGGTTGAGACGTTGGATGGTATTGGCATCTTAATATCACATCCATATTTAGGAATCTTAGTATGACATGTATGTTTGGGTTGGGACAATACATTAGCCAATTCACCTGGAATAAAAGTGTGTAAGTCTGAAAGCACTGGATTGGATTGATCATAAGTTCATTCCTCAAATATCCCCACCTCAGCTGAGGCCCACGTGGATGTAAGACAATCAAGATAGGTCGGAGATATATAGGTCTTCATGTGAATTAAAGTCTAAAAGTAGGCACATTAGGTTAAGCAAATGATCATAGTCCTTAATTTTAAGTCACAATACAAATTGATCATGTCAAAGAATTAACCTTTCATCTAAATCCGTATTTGGAAATTATGTTAATGTTCTTTTCCTTTCAAGACTGCAGTGTGAAAGTGTCTTCTACAGGCAGGAGAAAAATCTTGGGCAATCCAACTAATTAATCTGGGTTTTCAATCCCAGGACTTATCTGCAATGTCTTCTATTGCAGCACGCAGTGTCTCATGTCCGAATTCATTTGTTCCTTTTTCAGTTAATTTTTCATTTGTACTGAAGGATATGAAGGTTTTTTTTTCTATTTTTTTGTTATCAGTCATCACCTTTGGGTAGATTTGGTTGTGACTTTCACCGTTTTCGATATGGATATAAGTTATAGATTTTTCTTATAGTGAGTTTGTGCGTGTACGGATTTATAGAATTTGACCCGAGTTGGATTTAAGATAAATTAATATTTTTGTGCTTCCTAAAATTCTTTAATATCAATCAAGGGTATCAATCTTTGATGACAATTTGTAAAAATTCCCCAGGCTCAAACTTTTGGGGGTTCCTTTTATTTTTTACTTTTTATGAAACAAGTCTTTGAATTGTTCTACTATATCATTGCTGCCTTTGAATTGTTCAACGTACTATATCATTACTGCATCATACATGTTCTATGTTAATTATATATGTTATTATACATTCAATTCACCATAAGTCACACTAGCTAGATATGGACCCAATTTTCACACTACCTAGATATGGACCCAATTTTCAATCTTGTTTGAAAAAACAGACAGTCTATTCTCGATTGTTTCGAATCTATTCATTTATAGGTACTGTGTGATCACATGTCCATTGACATCATTAGTCTTGAGAGCCAATTTGTAAGGATGAAAACAGGTCCATGGTGGACATAGATCTACACCTGACCTGACTAAATATCTAAAAATTAAAAAGAATTGATTTTTGTGTAAAAAAAAGTAGAGAACCCTCTTTAGCATCCATTTGTTTCCTTGGAATACATATAAGAATTCTAAAAAATTAATGTATATTTTAAATATGGCTAAAATTAAAAAAATAAAGGTAAATATTTATAAATGGCCATCAAATAAACTCTCCTTTAATGATAAATGAATTACTGGGAGATGGTAAACGAAAACCTAGCCATCAACGTGATAAATTATTTTTCATCGTCTCTTAATTTATTTTCGATTAAATGAGAGATTATTTGAAAGCCATTTATGGAAATTCAACTTTATTTATTCAATTTTAACCACTTTTCTTAAACATTTCTTAGAATTCTTATTTATTCAATTCCATAATACAAACAAGTCTTAAAAGTCAAAAAAAAAAAAAAAAAAAAAAGAGCATATGTAACCTGTACAAGGGATTTTTGTAAGGTGTGTTTTATATAAAACAAAAATAATATGATATTAAGAAAATGTCCATTTTAAAATCCAGTCCTACCAACCTAACAAATCTTTAACATGGGTCCAAATCTAGATACCCATCGGGGTCACAGGTTGACCCAACCCAATGACGGCCGCGTACATACCAGATTTGGCACAAGGTTTTGGTGTGTGGAAGACTCACATGAGGTTTAACATTTAAATTAAATACACAAGTGGACCGGATCCCTATCCAAAATGTTTGGACATGTCCCTTAAAACAAGAATAGGTCTCAACTTAGTGCAGCCCTCTAGGGATTATTTAAATTGTTCGAAGTTTGTGAGCGAGGGGTTCTCATTGACCACTATAAGACATAAGATGTACAATGGGCCATGATCGCTTTTACCCTAAAATTACCCTCAAGAGAACTTTATAATAAAACCTACTCATAATTTTAATATCTACATACGTAAGTACATATATATATATATATATATATATTAATATGCATGTCCTTCACTGTATTATAGTGAGGGCAAAATAGTATGGCAGACTTTATAATCTATTCAAACATTCGGCACACATAAAATTCCTTGAATTACGTCAGGTCCTTTAAGTTTTTATTGATCTAAATTGATCGGATCTTTGGATTGAGGGTCGGGTTTTTCCTTTAATATAAATTTGTTAAATTTGTGAGTCATGCATGGTCATGGGTTTATTCCAAACTTGATATCTCAACCGATCAAAATGCCTATTTCCATCCCTCAATCCAATGATTAGTGGGGCCCTATATAGTTTTGAAGTAGAAATGACTAGGCCTACTTGCAAGCATAATATCCATAAGTATGAAAACTTTAAAAAATCTACTTAAGATTAAAAAAATATAGACATCTTTTATTACAATTTTTCACAGAAATAAAAGATGTTGAGAATTCATAGATATGATGTCATAGTAGTTTTCTTTTGCAAATCCTTTATCAAATTTTACAAAAATTAATTTCCTAAACCATGCTAGCTAAAGAAAAAGGTCCTTAGATATCAAATCTCTGTCATTAGATAAAGTTCAATAATAACTGCCAGATTTTGATCAATCCAGTAATTCCTCTCACAGTACTCCAACTGAAGATGTAGATTGCATTCAATGGTACCGCGGACTCCTAAACAGTATTTCCGAACCATATGCACGTTGGCTGGTTTTACCCGCCAAAAATCTACGAATGGTCGTTGCACTTTCGTACGATGTAGGGCATTCTAGTAGTTTTAACAGCTTTCAAGGCACTTTCAATATCAAACCAATGATAAAAAATCCAACTGGAGAAGGAGGCGGCTATTTGTTGAGCTAATCTTCTCATCATCTTCTTCAGAACTGCTCCTTCTTTAAACAGAGAAAAGAAGCAGAGATCTTTCAGTTCCTGGCTGTAATAATTCTTCATCTTCAGTTGTTCTATTTGGATAATCTCATATAAAAGAAAAAGACCCATCTGATGTTCACTCGTTTACATCAAAAGATTTCTTTCAATTCCAATCAGAAAAACACTTCAATTTCAATGGTCTCTTGGAAATTTACATAGAAGGAAAAGAACCCATCTTTGATTATTTCATTTTCTTCAAAAGAAAACAATACCTTTCAATTCCAATCAGAAAAACTTCACTTTCTATCATCACTGTTGGAGTCTCACATCTAAAGAAAAAAAACAAACCCATCTCTTCTTCTTTCATTTTCTTCAAGAGAAAAATAAGATCTTTCTGTTCCAATCAGAAAAACTTCACTTTCTATACTCTCTGTTTTAATTTTACATAAAAGGGAGAAGAAACCCTGTCTCTTTTTCCTCATTTTCTTCTATAAAAACCAAACTTTTCTTAAGAGATTTCTCTGAAATAACAATCTAAAGGGCTTGAGTCAAATCTCTTTCTCTTTCAAAAATGTGTTTTCCGTAACTTTTACATACACGTCACTTCGGATAGAGATCGAGATAGAGAGAGAGAGAGAGATAAAGCAAGAACAGAGAGAAAGACACGCTCTGTGTGTTTCGAGACTGTGATCTTTTCCAGCTGGGTTTTCTTGAATTTCATTTTGTAAGGAGAAATGGGTCGATTCAAGGAGAGATTTAGGTCGTTCATCAACAACAGATGGTTGGTTTTTGTGGCGGCTATGTGGATGCAATCCTGCGCTGGAATTGGATACCTGTTTGGAAGCATATCACCAGTAATTAAGAGCTCTCTCAACTACAATCAGCGTCAGATTGCACGTTTGGGTGTGGCAAAGGATCTCGGGGACAGTATCGGGTTTCTTGCGGGTACTCTCTGCGAGGTGCTGCCCATATGGGCAGCTCTGCTCATTGGTGCCTTGCAGAATTTGGTTGGATATGGTTGGGTTTGGCTGATTGTAACAGGCAGAGTTTCGGTGTTGCCTTTGTGGGCGGTGAGTCGGTTTTGATCTTTTCCTGATGGGTTTACTGATTCTGGTGAGATTTCATGAATTGGGTTTTGTTCTCCAGTGATTTTGATTTGTTCTAATATGATTTGGATGCTTTTAATGAGTTTGGGGCCTGTTTTGCTCTACCGTTTACTATGGAAAATAGTGTTTCTGCAAATGAGATTTGATGCTTTTTAAGCCTTTGATAGTTGGTGGATTTTGATGAATTGATGTTTCTGTCTCAAGTTTCACTTCCTCTTCTTTTTTCCCCCTTCCTTTTTATGACAGGAGTTGGTTCTTTTGTATTACTTCGATCTAGGTTTCTGCTGCTTTGCATTATTTGGATGTTATTGCATTTGTGTTGTGACTTGATTGATTAGTGAATTAGTATTAAGTAGGCTTCAGGTGAATTGGGTTTTTCTTTTTCATTTTGTTGAAAATCTGGAAGATTGAGTATTGGTTGAAATTTTGTTTATCGATCAAATCGTTCTTACCTGTTCCCTTTTAAAACAACCTAACAAGCCAAAATCTCCCATCATTCCCAACTGCATCCTGAAAGTCGATATCTTGTGTTTTCTTGTTTCACAGAGTCACAGAAAACAACTAGATTGTCTTATTATCTGCGTTTCTAATCATCTTATTGAATGTTGGGGGTGCAGATGTGCATTCTTATATTTGTTGGAACAAACGGAGAGACCTACTTCAATACTGGCGCACTTGTTTCATGTGTCCAGAACTTCCCTAAAAGCCGGGGTCCTGTAGTGGGGATATTGAAGGGGTTTGCTGGTTTGGGTGGCGCGATCTTGACTCAAGTGTATGCAGTCATAAATACACCTGATCATGCGGCACTCATCTTCATGGTTGCTGTTGGGCCGTCAATGGTGGTTATTGCTCTAATGTTCATCGTCAGACCTGTTGGAGGCCACAGACAAGTGCATCCATCCGATGGTTCAAGTTTCACATTCATTTATAGTGTATGCCTGCTTCTAGCGGCCTACTTGATGGGCATTATGCTTCTCGAGGATCTAGTAGATTTGAGCTATACTGTGATTACATTATTCACTGCTTTGCTATTCCTTATTCTATTGCTTCCTATTGTCATTCCTGTTCTATTGAGCTTTCATTCGGATCCAAGTTCTCCTGTTGAAGAGAGTCTTTTGCCAGAGTCTGAGAAACAAGAGCCAGCCAAATTGCCTCATCCAACAGATATAAATGAGGTTATATTTAGTGAAGTCGAAGATGAAAAGCCTAGGGAAGTAGACCTGCTCCCAGCATCAGAGAGGCAGAAGAGAATTGCACAGTTACAAGCAAAACTATTTACGGCCGCAGCTGAAGGAGCTGTGAGAGTTAAGAGGAGGAAAGGCCCGCATAGAGGGGAGGACTTCACTTTGACGCAAGCACTGATCAAGGCAGACTTTTGGCTTCTCTTTTTCTCTCTTTTACTGGGTTCTGGATCTGGTTTAACTGTCATTGATAATCTGGGTCAGATGAGCGAGTCTTTTGGATACGACAATACTCACATATTTGTATCAATGATCAGCATTTGGAACTTTCTTGGCCGGATTGCCGGGGGCTATTTCTCTGAGATCATTGTGAGGTATGATCACCATTTAACCATCCTTGGTAGAATGCCTTTTCTTTTAATTTTTTATTTATAAGTATGTACTTGTTGAGGAAATTAATTAGCACATGGGTTGTCCTAGTCTTTAGGATTGTTAGTGAGTTTGTTTCTGACAACAATCCTAAAGACTAGGACAACCCATGTGCTAATTAATTTCCTCAACAGTACTGCCTATTGCAATTGGTTTGACTGTTTTGGAGAATGGATGGTCATTTGTTACCTGGGATGCAGAACTAATAAATCATGTCATCTATGATACAATTTTATCTAGTCTGATATCTAATTTCCACA
Organism: Camphora micrantha; assembly: GCA_003546025.1. Lineage (NCBI taxonomy): Eukaryota > Viridiplantae > Streptophyta > Magnoliopsida > Laurales > Lauraceae > Camphora > Camphora micrantha. The sequence continues at coordinate 26,281,984 of QPKB01000006.1, read as the reverse complement.
ACCAATTCAATTGACGGCAGGATTGTCACTCATCTCCTTCTTAATGTTTGGCATTCCTAATATCTTGAGAAGACAGGAATCTTTTCCATCCAAACAAATCATGGAAATGTTTCATGCCTGACTGAAAACCAATTAAACGTTGATTTGGAGAGGAACAAATGGAAGTTGCATACATGATTTCCTCTTCCATTCTTCCTCCAAACATAGAACATAACAGAGAATGATCTGTTCGTTTTTATCACCAAGGTCTCCAACGTGACTAATACCCGCAAGAAGGGGGGGGGGGGGGATGGGCACCTTCTAAACCCACAGAATCGCACAACGGGCAAACTTGGGGTGGTTTCGAACATGCCATGGGGAGCAAACCCACGCCTTATGCTACACCAACTTCGAGGTGGCAGTTTAGCTTTTGACTTAGGTTACATGCACAGCACACTTAAACTTTCATTCATTTTTCACTTTTTCTTGACTTAAGTCATCTTTTCAACCATAAAATTGGCCTTGTGTCCTTCCATTCATGGAAGTACATCTATTTCTGTTAAACTGTTACAATGCCTTGGGGACATCATATTACTTATCCGTTTGTTTCCAAGAGTACTACATCTTTAACCCCTTCTGATCTCACAATTTTGCCTGACAGGGACTACGCATATCCAAGACCAATCACCTTGGCTGTTGCCCAGGTTGTGATGACTATTGGGCATTTCTTTTTTGCGATGGGGTGGCCAGGAGAAATGTATATTGGAACTCTATTGATTGGGCTAGGATATGGGGCCCATTGGGCAATCGCACCAGCTGCTGCCTCTGAGCTATTTGGTTTGAAGAACTTTGGAGCCTTATACAATTTCCTCACAGTGGCCAACCCCGCAGGTTCACTAGTCTTCTCGGGTTTAATTGCCAGCACTATATATGATCGCGAAGCAGAGAAACAAGCTCACCAACACCTTCACCGCCAAGTCTCTGAGTCTGGGATCTTAAGAATTCTTGGTGGAGCATTGGGTTTGGAAGAGCCTCTGAAATGCAAGGGCTCAATCTGCTTTTTCCTAACCTCTTTAATTATGTCAGCATTTTGCATTATCGCAGTTGTCTTGAGCATGATTCTAGTGCGTAGGACCAAGATCGTCTACACCCATCTTTATGGAAAATCCCGCACTTGAGTTTTTTTGAAGGAAGAAGTACAGCTTCAATGAATATTTTCATAGTTGGTCATTTCTCTATGTATCTATGAGAAGATCTTGATGTGGATGGTTTTATTTGGGTCATACACCAGCCTTTTCTGCAGTTATTCCTTGGAAGTAGTTGGGAAATAGCTTTTGAGATATTCTTTGCCAAGAGAGAAAACTTCTGGCGGTAAATAGCTTCCCAAGAGACCACAGAAACATCAATTCCAATTGAGTGTGTCTGTTTAATTCATGTTTAAAGATGTCATTCGGTGCTATCTTTACCCATGTCATTTCTTTTCTTGTTTGGGTGTTGTATATTTTTATTCCTGTTACTTTGTTGGGCCAATGTGAGTTTTGTGATTATATGTTTGAGGACACTGTTTGCAGGATATGTTTATCCATGGATAGTCATAAATCATTTGATGATTATGATTCTTTCTTCTGTAATAGGAACTCCTCTTTCGAGCTTGTATCCAGCTTCTTTTTATTTTATTTTTTTCAGTAGTGTCGTTGAATTTCATGTCAAGTCAGTTGGGGTTACATACTAAGCATCCTTCTGTATTGCATTTCATATTTATTCTTGCTGTTTCTGCGCTTCTTGTGTTTATAAATGATTTCACCACCATGTTGATTAAGACATTGGAGTTTGAGATATAACCACAGCACCACATGAATGGTCGTAGTCGTACAATTCAGGATTTTTATCTGAATGACTAGGTTGGAAGATCCTAACTCTTCCATCGATGGTCTTGCAAGACAAGAAGTTGGATGGTTGGAGCTTCCAATTTAGAAGACATTCCACTTGGTACAGAATGGATTGCATCTAGATTATAGACACTACACATTCTGATGCAGAAAGGCTTTCAAAGTATCACACCTGGCTACTGCATTGGTTTTTATTATTAGATACTATATTGATTTTCAGAATTCAAACAGCGAATGTGTCAGTGTCATTTGATAGTATATTTATTGATAAAAATGGGACTATTCATGTTTTTAACAGCAATAGAAACATTCTCTTCTGGGAAGGATTGAGGTATCAAAATCAAAAGTTAGGTAAATAATGTATTTTGTAATAATGCAAATTGAAAACCCAGACTTTTATTCTTTGGTTTTGGACATTTCAATATTCCAGAAGCTTATAATTCTCAAATGTTCATCACTGAAATGCCTTTGTAGACAATGATGTGGGTATTACTATTGATATGTAGGTCAGAAAGGAATCAGTTGGATTGGTTCCATGAATGACTGATTAGTAGACAAAGAGACCAAAGGTGTGATTCAATTTCTCTTTCAGTCATGCCTAAGCATTTTCTGAATGCCAATGACCATGCACCTTGGCAATATGGAGCACACATGCATGATATAACTTCTGGGTCCGCCAACTGAAGGTCTAGAGCCTTGAAATTGTACAAAATCATGCAGCATATGGTTCTCGCCAACCTGATGTGCCACTGTGATTCTTTTGGGGAGATTGCATTAATGGTGGGGGCCCTTCTGATGAATGAACCGGATTTTGTTGTAGTTGGGCTTCGAAGCCATAATCTCCTAGCTGTTAATGAACTCTGAAGTGTTCATGATTTTGATTGTCCTAGTCTAAGCATCATTAAGAGCATTTATTCCATCAGAGTGTAGAGAATCTATCAGTGAGTTCATCTCCAATAGGAAAAGCCCTGAAAGTCTATAAATAGAAAATATAACCTCACTGAGGTTTACATTTGGAGCTATCCAATCTATAGACCTAGGACTACTGAAACTTAAAAAAAAAAAAGAAGAAAAATTAAGTGGCAATAATTACAATTGCAAAGCTGCCAAGATGTTTCAAAAAAAGGAGGGGGGACCTTCCACTAGAAAGGTATTTTACCTTAGATATTATTTAACAAAAGCACAGTTTTGTTGTGTGTGAGGGGCCCAGAGATGCACAGGTAGTTTGTTAAATCATGGGAGTGGTCCAATCACTTCCAGTAGGGAATTGTTAGCCAATAGCCACTGGTTCTTTTCATGCTCATGTTGCTGTCCTTTTCCTTTTTCTATGGAGGCATGCTTGGTGTCTTCCTGGATGGTTTTTAATGAATGGAGAAAAGATTGCATGGGCAGCTTTTTAGATTGTTTGGAAGATTGGATATAGTTAGAAAGGAGTGGCCTCCACTTAAAGCAGTGAATGTGGGTCACCTTTCAAAGATTTTTAATGGCTGGTGCGATCCTTTTAACTCGTTTAAGTGAGCTACATTCACAATTGGATTGAGAAAACAGGTGATTGAATTTGCAATAAATAATTATTTACAGTAAATTGCAGTTTTTCATAGAGTTTATTTCCAAATGCACTAACAGACCTTTTCAATGCCAAAACACCAACCCAGAACATTATAAACTGCGCCACGTAGTGTATTTATAGTCCATTGTATTCGTACATTAATACACGAATTTGATTAATGAGAGTGAATTGGTTAAAATGTGTCCAGGACTTGGGTTGCATAGAACATAATTGGTGTAGCAGATGGGTTAGCAAAGTACTTGAACAGTCATTATTTAGATGGAAGGAAACTAATCATGAAAATTTACCATGTCATTAAAAGGACACTAACAGTCCTAACTGCCACAACATGGATTCTCTTCCTCATGATTATAGTCCATTTAGGGCCTATTTGGTCAAAGGAATTTCGGAGAATGCTTGTCTCACTGGAAGTTTAATTATTCAAATGTTGTCACCCAAATAGCTACATTTCACATTCATGAATATGGAATTCCGACAATTTCAAGATCTTAAAGTGACGTTTTGGGAGGGATTTTTAGAATTCTAGCATTTAAATGGATAATTTCAAATGCTCTCAGCACACTTGTAACACAACGTCAGGAATTCCCAACAGTAATTCAATGTGACTAATAACTCAAGACTGCCATGATAAGTAATACCACTTGGAAGGAGAAAATGGAAAATCTACAAGTGAATACATGTAACATTTCACACTTTTGAGTCCTTCCAGTGTCACGATAAGCAGATTGAGAGGTTGTTCAATCATACCTGTTAAAACCAAAACCAAAACAACTGATGTCTACACAGTTTGAGGTTGAGTTGACATATCCAACTCGATCAATAACGGTACAAATTCTGAGACCATAACCCAACAAAAACAAGCCCTGTCACTGGGGGTTGCAAATGGGTGATGTTGACCTAGGGTGTCTATCTCTTAAAGCCCAACCTTTATCCGTCTCATTTTAAAATTGGGTTAGGTAAACTCAACCCTCACCCAATGCGGGTCAACCTGCATCAATATACGTCAACTATCAACCCATTTAAACCAACCTGTCTAACCCAACTTGTAGAAGCTTGGGCAAAGCCTAATCCATTTCAAATATTAAGGCTACTTTTGAGTTTGTTGCACCAAGAAAGCCCAGCCCAAGCTTGGCTCATTCCATATAAAATTAACTATTCTAAATACCAAAATATCTAATCACTAAACTGACAAAATGGGTTTTGATATCTGGGTCGACCCAACCTATTTAAAGCATGGAGTCTGGCTTGCATGGAGTCTGTTTTTACAAGATTCTCCACCAAAATACCAAAATATTGAATGGAGTCTGGTTTTTCATGGAGTCTGATTCAATACCAAAATATTGAATCACCAACTGATTGGCATCTTTTTTCACAAGATGTTTCTAAATTCCCAGTGGAAGAAAAACATGGAGTTTAAAATTAGTATATGGTCCTGCATTCAGCCAATGTTTTGCGGATTTCCTGTTCCTTCACATACTCTCTCTCTCTCTCTCTCTCTCTCTCTCTAAAATAATTTTGAACTTAAATTTTGAAAAGGGACTGATTAAAAGGAGAAAACAACAAATACTTAGTAATTGGAGTCTCTGAGATATTTCTCTAATTGATCCATGTTTACGCAACATCTTTTGACAATGAGGTGGATGAAAAGCTGTAATTCTTGTTCATCCCAAGAAGTTTTCTGATCATAACTCTCGTGATGTGGGACAGTTTAGGGCAAATTTGTATAATGTTTGGAAACAGAAGTCCTTGGAATGCCCTGCATTTCCTAACTACTACGCTCACACACACACCCACATAACCCCTTTGAAAAGGCTTGTCCTAATCTCACACTAATCTCATCCTTAGTCAATTAATTAAAAATTTTATTTTTGTGCGTGTGTGCATGTGAATGGCTATAGGATTCTTGAAGGAGCATCCACAGAAGACACGAAAGACGTGGTTGTAAAGTGAATACATTTTACAGCTCATTGAAATGAGCATGCTTCTACCTAACGTTGAACGCAATACACTACACACCAGGAGCTCAAGGCCTGCAGAAGGAAAGACCAAGAGTGGGACTTAGTGATACACATGTTTAAGGAGGATTTTCATGCGATTTTGATAGATCAAAACGAAACTGTCATAGTGCCAAAATAATAGTGTTAGGAAAAATAGATTAGGTTAATCAAAAAACGATGAACAGAAAGTTCAGCTGATTTTATATTATTGAGGGTGTTGGATCTAAACTCAGAATTTTCCAAATGAAGAGCGCGGCCTAATTCACTGGTGATATTTGAGCTTGAAGCTGTCATCTTTTCAAACCTTTACTGGGAAGATTGTGCAGTCCACAGACATTAGATGTTAGAACATTGGTGAAAAGCCTTTCCAATGAAGCAATATTTTTGAAATGAGGCATCTTTGACTCGATGAAAGAACAATTGATTCAGTTTCTTTTAAGATGAGTAATTACAATAGTTCCGGGTCCTATGAAGATGAGTCACAGCCAATGGCTATACAAATATATGAGAACAAGTAGTGAATATCAGACACTTGAGCACAATAAGCAGTCAAAGGGAAACTAGCAAGGTGCTCATTGGAAAATTGCAAGAGGAATTTTTGGTTCCTAGGTCCGTTATTTATTTATTTATTTATTTTTATGGAGAAAAGTCGCAACAAATTAAAAAAGATCTCCTGTTGCAGGCTTCAAACACTCGTTTTAAAACAATAACATATTTCCAACTATCTACTCTAAAAAACAAGCTCAAAAAATTGTTTTCCAATTTTCACATCTGCATATGTATCATGAAACAACAAGTTTAAAACATAATCAATAATTGAATGTTTAAATAATTGAGAGATATTTCCATTGGTTAAAGCATAAAAGTGAGATTGAGCCAATCAAAGAACACTGAAATTTCAATGAAAACCCCCCACACATATTCTTCATAATTGTTATTATGACAACAATTACCCAGGTAAAAGAGATATTTTGTTAATAAGGATAAATAGAACACAAAAACTTGGTCATACAAGAGGAAATTCATCAACCCCCCAGCAAATCATGTACTCAATACCCATCAACAATAAATTTTCGTTGGTTAGATTTGTTGCCATACCATTTTGGTACATTGTCATTGGCTACAACCTGTTACTAAACAGCTCATCTCAAGCCGTTCACAGCCCATCAACCTATCTTCTCTCTAGGGGTGGACCCAAGCACAAGTCACACCTGTTAAACAACTGTGTGCTTCAAAAAATCCAATAAAAATTGTGGATACATCCTCAAAATCCACATGAAAAATCCTCGGTTTGCCCCAAAATCAAACTACCCATTAAGGTTCACACCCCTCAAACGAAAAACCTGAGTCCGCCACTGCTTCTCTCCAAAGGCAGCTCCCAGCCAGGACATGACTGAGCTATCAGCGCCTGGACCTTCTTCAAATTTTCTCTTATGCAACCAACTCTAACTGAACCAGTTGCAAACATTCTAGCCATCACAACTCAGAACTCAACAATCTCACCCAAGATATACAGGCCTCCTATTTCTCAATACATCCCATTCATACACCCATCCGAACAGAAATGAAACTGCCATACCCTTCCAAAATCTCAATCTCCTCACTAACAGCAACTGTTCTTTTTTTTGTTGTTGTTCATATTCATGATGGAGTCTGATGTTACAAGGTAAAAGAAGAATAAAAGGAAGAAAAGGTTTATAGCAGTTTTCAAGTCAGGCATATAGTTGCAAGGAAATCAATTTACTAGAAAAAATGTTGCAAACAAGCACCCCCTAAAAGAAAAAACTTTCATTGATTTTTTTTTTTTTTTTCATAAATATCTTTGTACAAGTAAATTTTGCAGTAACTTGAACATCCCTTCTGTAGTAGTGCATTTCTATTGGAGAAGAGGTCTCGGTGCAATTGGCATTCTCATTATATGATAAACTCACTAGATAAATTCACTAGCTGATAAATACAATGTGTTGTGTTTCTCCATACTGAAATCCTTGTGGCACAAATTTAAAAGGGAACTGTTTGCTCATTTCAATGGAGAAAAATGAAAAAAGTCCTCTCACAATCAAGATGAATGGGCCAATGATAACAAGACCTGGGGGTGTGATTATCACTTTCTCTGTTGTCCATGCAAACTCCCAATTGTTTACGTCAGTGAATGTGGCTACTGTCAAACAATAATTTCAAGACATATCTTCTATTCCTCATCAGATTCTGAATCAAAATCTGTAGCAATCTCTTCAGAGTCTTCATCCTCCATTTCATCATCTTCTTCTGAATCCTGATCCACCCCATCCCCCTTATCATCACCCATATTATCTTTTGCATAGATCAACTCTTGCAAACCTTTGCCCCGATACATAACCCCTGTCCTCATCACATAGTAAAACTTCTCTCTGATCCGCGCAAGTGGGTGTGCTTCTACCAACTTCGCCCGCCGGTACCCCTCCTTAAGAACCACTGACGTCGTCTTACACTTCAAAGAAAGGTAAAATATCCCAGGATACCTAGTAAAGATCCTTGTAAACTTATGGGGCAGATTCAGTTCCTCCCTCAAGTGCCTGAGATAGTTCCTCTTCGTCTTCTTATGAATTGTCAAGCTCAGAATTTCATGTAACACCCCCACAACACGCTTCTCCATCAGATCGCTAAGCGGTTCAATCTCCGACGAATCTTCATAAGGTGAAATGTAGGGGAGCTTCTGGAATTCATCCATCCAGGCAATCACCTTCTTCTGCGCCCCATAACCCCTCGGAAAGTTCATGGGGAACGCCAAGAACCTGCCTTTCTTAAAATTCCTATAATGGGAGGAACCAGAACCAACTCCATCATCTGGGTCACCCTTCTCGAAGTTCTTCTGCAACTGGGACACGGCCAATTCCTCATCCCAGCGCGCGAGGCTCAAGCAGGGGAGCCCGTCATGGCGTTTAACGGCCCGGAACCGATCTGGGTACTTGGGAATCCAATCTTTTATGAAATTATCAGGCAGACCCAGATCCCATTTGAGGGGGATGAGGGCCTGGAAGGGGATTTGTCTGGTTTGGGACATCATAAGGAGGCGTGTGAGCCTCTCGACTGAATCCGATTCATGGGTGTCATGAATGGACTGTTCTTGATTGTGTAAGAGGAGAGCAGTGTCTGTGAGCTTGAAGCAGGGGAGATTGGAGTATTGGGGATGGGGAAATTCGTGGAAGAGAGTGGGGTACCTGCGAAGGAAGCGGAGGACGGGGACGGTGAGGCCGAGGAGCTTCTTCTTATCGGAGAGGAATCTGGAAGAGAGGAATCCATGGGAGCTGCGATGAATGGCATCTTTGAGGAGGCAGGCGGCTTTGAGATCGGTCTCTGTGTCGATGATGTGGTCGAGGCCTCTGTTCTTCACCCATTTGAGACGGACCTTTGCAACGGAACGCGTTTGGGAATGGAAGCCATGAGAGGAAGGAGGAGGAGAAGAAGAGAGGGTTTTGAGCAGCAGGGATCTGAGACTGCTTGCTCCCATCTCTCTCAGTAGGGTTTCGGGTTTTTTGGGTTTTTTTTTGGAGTCTGGATGAAAGAAGAGGTTTTTTTCAGTGGCAAAGGGTTTTGGGAGTTGAAGTGCAGACCTGACCGGACTTAAATCTAGACCCAAATATGAACCCGGTTTGACCTATGGAGTCAACCCAGATTCAATGTCAATTGGACATTGAGAAGTATCCATACCTGTATTTTTTTAAGGTAAAAATACATTATCAAACAAAATTTTTTTTTTTTTATATCATGTAGCATTACAATTTTATCATTTTTTTTTTTCTTGTAGCATTACAATCATGCGACTAGGACATAACAAGAGGAGATGACATTCATCTTGAACGGCACGAATTATCAAAAAAATCTATAATAGGATCCCATATAATAGCTGATTAGGGATCCAGACTCCAATCCTGTAGGTGTAAGGAGTGAAAGTGACACCTATTTATCGAAAATCCTTGTTCGCTCAAGATGAATGCCATTCTTGCTACGTGCAAAACATTCTCCAATTTTACCTCAATAAGGGTTGTCGGAAAAATTGATCAAATGATGGAAAATATGATTGTTCTATATAATTAAGAGAGCTGCTAAATGCACACTAAGTTTTTCTTTCCACACTTGCCATTTTTTAAAAAACATTATTAACAATATACCCCTGTAGAAAATCACCAAACTACCCCTCTCCCTGTCCCTCCCTCCCTCCCTCTCCTTGCCCGCCTCTGCCTGCTCTCCCTCTTTCTCTCACCCTCTCCATGTCTCTCTCCCTGTCTGTCTCCCTGCTCGCCTCCTCTCACTCTCCCTCTTTCCCCCTCCGTCTCTCTCCCTCCCCCTGCTCGCCTCCGCCTGCCTCCCTCCCTCCCTCCGACGATGGTAGCTGGGGTGGGGGTGGGGTTAGTTTATGTCGTGGCTATGATATCACTCTTATATGTGCGCAAGCGTGAATCACCACGATCAAACAATCAAATCAACCACACAAAGAAAGAGAAAATCACACACAGAGAATTTATGTTGTTCGGCAAACTCGCCTACGTCCACGTAAAAGAGACTCGACATTCCTCTAGTCCCACGTGATTCAGAAGACTCCGACACCCATGGGAGAGAGAAGCTCTCACATCTCTAATTCTCTCACAGAGTCTAGGGTTACATATTACATAAATATATAATCTTCACTTTCTTACCTCCCAAGAAAGCCCCTATATAAAGATTACAATATCCCCTAACTCTAAACCTGGTCATTGGTCAACCCAATGAACCAATCCGGTCAATCCGGAATGCAAGACATAAACCCAATAATTTAGATATTATGGGAAGTGTGCAAAGAAAATTTCAAAAATCCCTCACTCGCCGCACTTCAATGATGTGGGTGTGGGGAGAAAGGGAGTGTGGAAAGGAAAAAAAACTAGTATGCATTTAGCAGCTCTCTATAATTACTGCATAACATTGTTATAATTATTCCATATACTCAATTTGACATCCACCAGAGATAAATACTAACCGGCATTAATATTTTTTTTTGTATGGGTAGTGGGTGAGATAAAGACTATCAGATCAGTCAGGTTAGAAGGAAACGTGAGAATTGTACAGGATGCAGAAGTTTAGGAACTATATTTTGCCAAATTCTTATGACATTCTTCATTGAAACTTGCTTGATATAGAGTAGAGGGGATGATAAAGGGTGGGTCAAATTATACCCCACTCAATCGATCCTCCCATTAACATTGGTGACAAGTTCTACTGTTGAAGTTTGATATGATTCTCGCAAAGGTAGAAACTTCCTCATGAAAGCTTGATTCCACAAAAATCTTCCAATTAAAGAGACTAAATACTTGTCACTTTTTTTTTTATCGATAATATAAGATCTAGACCCACAATCTCAAGTTTGCAACAATTAGCACCTTCCATTATGTTATGGGCTATTGCGAACACCTCTCACTTGAAATTTAACGATTATATATATCAATGATCTATGACTATAACTGTAGTTCAACTGGTTAGTGCTATGGGTGTGTGAGAAAATTTGTGAGGTCAAGCCCCTGTTGTTGTTGGGAAAAAAATATATTTAATGAGTAAACTATCTGTTGTCAGTTCTTAGCATAAAAGAGGGCCAAGAGAAATGTGCGTTCTCTTTTTAATAAATGCCTGTCCATTTTAAGTAACGGAAAGGGTATAGAGTGACTATTGAGGACTAAAGGAATAGCCTTGTGATTGAGTATCCCATTTCTTACCAAGTATTGGGAGTTTAATCTTAGCTCCTCTTCCTTGTATGTGTAGGTGGTATTCTCCTTAGCTTGTGTTGGGATTCACTCACGTGTCAGTTACGTCTCTTATGAGTCTAGCCCCTTGACTGGTAAAAAAAACCTTCCTAAAATATCATTTTTATTCAAATGGCACTGATCTATTGAAAATGGCCCATATGTATATCAACTGGGGATAAGAACTGTGGGGTACATTTTTCTAATGAGAAATTAACCTGTGAGATCATGCATGTTCAGCATATAGCAAAAGTATAATATAAGCAAGTGCTAGGGTTTGGTTTGATGATTTTGAAAATACCACTAACAATATGGCCATAGAAGTGAAAAATACCTAAAATTGGATGTGATTAAGAAAAATATAGGACAAAAGAAATCAATATTTACTTTGATTTTATTTGTGAGGGCGTCTGTCTTTTGAGTTTTGAGTTTATTTAATCTCCCTACTGGTTCATCATTTCAACCACCAGCATCAATCACTGCATCATCATCATCATGGCCTTGGGCATCTAATGCCCACACATAAAGGGTATTTGAACAGGATAAGGGTTGGCTTTTACGGATGAAAATTTTAACTCTGCATCTCCCTTTCATATCCTTTCAGCGAACCTTCTTTCTGTTTCACAAGTCCATTTCACCAATGTTCTTCCACAACTAAATATCTACATCTCTGAAGGGTACCACACTGGATAAGATTCTTGCAATTTGCTGCATGATAATATGACGCATCTTATCCGCTCTTCCTCTCTTTTCAGATTAGAGCCCTACTGCCTAAAACAAGAACCACCCATGTCAAATTCAAACTCTTCCAAGTTGCCACTTCTCTTCAACCCAATCCTAACACCCCTTTCTTACCAAAAGCCCAAGGAAAAAAAAAAAAAAAAAGAAACAAACAAACAAACCAGGTAGTCTTTTTAACCAAGAAAATCTATAATCACCTAGGAAACCAATTGCCACTTTCACAGAAAAAGGAGCAGTTTCAGGCTTCTATCAACAAAAAGACCTGAGAGTCAAGCACCTATTTCAGAAAATGCACAGATAGACATAACCAACCATTTAAAATTCAACTTCCTACTCATTAGTCCTTGCTCATCTGATACAAGCACCCTTTTTCAGTGACAGGTAGGTAGCTACCCAAATCCTACTAGGTTTCATTCGATTCTAAAGTCTCCAACTTTACCAAGCAATCTCAGCATCCAACACCCATTCACCAAAAAACCAACCGAACGAAGATAATCACCCATTTCAACAATCCAGCTCTTCTCCTTCATTAGAGTGAAGCATCCATTTCTCCATTTCATCAAAACCAGAGAAAACATAAGCATTCGTTCCCATTCAACTTTCCACTCTATCATCAGATACAAGCACCCATTTCTACTTCTTCTTTTTTTTTTCAGATCTCTCCCCGTCTTCACAGATTGAAAGGACATAGCAAAAGGAGCCAGAATTAAACTCTACTTTCTGTTGAAGGAGTGGTAAAAGAAAGCCATGGAAAATCAGCAATCCCAATCCTACACACAACAGCCTCCCTTCCACCACCTTCTGCAACAGCAGCAGCAGCAGCTCCAAATGTTCTGGAACTACCAGCGCCAGGAGATTGAACAGGTGAACGACTTCAAGAACCACCAACTCCCACTCGCCCGCATCAAGAAGATCATGAAAGCCGACGAAGATGTCAGGATGATATCTGCTGAGGCCCCCGTTCTCTTTGCCAAGGCCTGTGAGCTCTTCATACTTGAGCTCACAATCCGGTCATGGCTCCACGCTGAAGAGAACAAGCGCAGGACCCTGCAGAAAAATGACATTGCAGCAGCCATCACCAGGACAGACATCTTTGATTTCTTGGTGGACATTGTCCCCAGAGATGAGATCAAGGATGAAGGGGGAGTTGGGATGGTGGGGCCCAGCAGTGGGGTGCCCTATTACTACCCACCGATCGGTCAGCCGAGTCCCGGCATGATGATTGGGCGGCCTGCGGTTCCGGGGATCGACCCCATGTATGTTCAGCGCCAGCAGCAGCAGGGCTGGCAGCCAATGTGGCAGCCTGGTATGGCGGATGATGGAACATATGGAGGCGGCGGAGGCCATAAGCAGAGCTTTGATGGGCAGCCTTATATTGGTCATCCTCCAGGTACTTAGTTTTATCTGAATGTGAAGATTTTATGTCTTATTTCTTGTAATGTGATTCGAAAGATTGATGTTGTTGCTTTTATTTGAAACTTCTGTTAATTAACTGCTATAGTGTTTGATTTGTAGTACTATCTTGTAATTTGATGACGAAGATGGATGTTGTCGCTTTGTACGTATATGGAGATTAATGATAATGGGATGGACTGTGGTTTGTGGTTTCTTGCCTCCTTTCATTTTATCAGTCAAAAACGAATACGTCTGAGTGATTGCTTGTCTTCAATGTTATTAGGAAAGCTAATTAAGCTAAAAACCCCATATCTATGGGATGAGGCTAATAAGGGGATGATGTTGATTATGACTATAATCTATATCTAGCTGGTTCTAATACATTGACTTGATTCAACATTGTTGAAAACTTTGAATCTAGGTCCCTTTAATATCTAAAATTGTTTCCTAGAGTCGAGACTTCATTGATCATTGAATATATGAGTTGATCCATAGTTATTTGAGTCAAACTCACTCAGTTGGATATCAAGTTGGGTTGGGAAAGGGTCTAGAGGGGATGGGTAATCTTGGATGGTTTGAGTCTCTGAACCTCACTAGAAGCAGTGAAATAGTTTCTTGTGCTGGAGGGGAAGTTCGTACTGAACATGACCCTGCTTTAAATACAAGTCGTGGACATTAATTGTAGAGTGTGTAAATGGTGTTTAGTGTGGTGTTCATGAGATGTACTCATGAGCAACTATATATGGTTTGGCCCTCTTCCATTCTGTCAAGTAAATGGGCTTAAAACATGAACCTGACCCAACTCTAACTTAACACAAAGTTAGGTTATTGCGCCGAAGCCTAACCCAGCTTGAACTGCTAAGAACAGCACAAATTTACTATGGGTCCAAGGTCGGCCTAACCCGACCCAAATTTTACTTGATTCAGAGAAGCATAAAATCTTCTTTTATAGTTTGTTAAGGAAAGGATTAGGAAAATAATATCAGTTACGTGGGTGTTTTATATCTTGCCTTAAAACTAATGGAAAAATTAAAGGTAAACGGACGAGTCAGGTCAACTTTCGCTCAGCACAAGCCTAACTCATTGCCTTCTGTAAGCAGAAGAAACCAATACACAAAGCATGGGTTCTCTTTTACCTATGCATGTTGGAACCTCTGATAATCACCCTGAAAATAGGAAGAAACTGATCTGAGGCGTGCTCTCTTTGGATGAAGAGATTCTATACGGGTCGATTAGCAAAACAAAAGATAAAGAGGAGTGCATATTCAGCTGAAAATTGCTCTGTTTCTTTAAACACTGTTATGTTATTTATAGATGGTCTTGCTCTCTTCATCAACATGAATCTTCACCCTGTTATTTCCAAAAATTAAGCTAATCTCAGGCACCAGTGATCGATGTTGTTACTTTATTATAAGGGAAGACGTCAAGCATCTTCCTATGTCTTTAAACTTTCTACCCATGAAACAGGTTTGGCATAATCTCATAATTCATGACTGTTTTGCCATCTGTTCCTTTCTAACTTGAAAAAAAAAAGTGATAGAATGCAGCTCCTGTAAAAATATGTTGTCTGGGCAAGCATTCATTCGGGTGGCACTACACGTTTGTTTATTTTACTGTGATCTGCTAAAGAGTTTTTCATTAATCTTTACTGCCCATTAGTCTCAGATGAATTGTATCTGATTCGAAGATGGACCTATGTTTCTAAATGGTTGTGCTCACTACTTCGATGCGGCACATGTGTGCATATGGTTGTTCAAAATTGATATCTGGATTGCCTGTAGGGATGGAAATGGGTCAGGTCTGGCCCAGAGCCCAACTGGATCTATCCCCAAAAGTACAATGTACAAGTCCATTTTATACCCCATTGGTTTAGGTCCAACTGTAGATCCCCGAGACTTGTGGAATCAAATGCTGTGTTGATCCACTGACTGACTTTTTGGCTTTACTCATACTTGAATGTTATAATAAATAATGTATCTTGGAAGTCGCTCTAGCTCAGATGTTTTGGGGGTGGTGGTGGTTTTCAGTCTCTGTATGTATATGTTATTCAGATGATAACTAGGGGCGGAAATTCCTGATTTTACTTGTGAACCTACAGTAATTTAGGGTTTAGGTTAACATTTTTCGCCTGATTAAATTGAGTTGGGTTTGGGTTGAGCTTGTTCTTTTTTTATTTTATTTTTTGATCGGACCACCTATTATAGGTGAGACCTGATATGGATATTAGGATTGAGACCTGGATCTGAGCTGGACCTAATTAAGTATAGGTCTGGGCCTAGGTTAGAGTCAACCTGTATGCAGCCTAATTGCTTGGGCCTAACATTCCAAAATGGGTTGAGTCCTCTAAGAGAGAAGTTTCTGTTTTCAAACTGGACCACCTATTATCCATCAAAGCCCAGGATGGCATTCACCCCAATATGACACTCATTTGACTGATGTCATTTCTTCTTCTTTTTTTCCTTTTTTCAACTTTCCTTATCTAAACATTCCTATGAAAACCTTGAAGCTGGTCATTCGTATTGAGATTTGAACCAATGACCGGTTGTCTCTGATACCATATTAGCCTTCCTTAGCTAATCATTTTTACTAAAACCTTGAGGCATTAGTAGAGGTAGCATAAATACTTTTCAATACCCCACACGATTAAAAATATATAATACCGATGCCTATGTTTTAATGTGATGTTTCTATCTCCCCCTCTCCCTATAATATCCATGTATTAAGGTGGGTCCCACTAGAGGCCCGATCCAAGATTTTCATGTAGGATTTGGGGCTAGACATGAGATTTTCACGTGAGATTTGGAACCGGGACCAAAATTTTCATGTGGGTTTTAAAATTAGACCAGGTCCAATGGAGGCGACCGCCCCTAAAAGATTGTATGTAGGTCCACCCCTGGTCCCACAGAAAGAATCACCTGATAGACATCCCTCATGAGACTAAAATGAGCAACTGCCCATGTGGGACACACCTATTTCACCATTCACCCCTTAACACCCACTCCACTGTGAATTGACACCGAGCCCATTTTGACCCTACTCATTCGGACCGTATCCAGGGTCAACTTTTAGGTCGAGATTTTTTTATCAAGTTCACAGTTCACACCCTTGATTTTGAAACCTTGCTGTGTTGACCATCAAAAATCCATTTAGGTTGATTATTGGGTCCCTCCATGATCAATATCAAACCCTTACACTACCTTTCCATGAATTAGAACCCATCTGACTTTTCCACATCATGCAAAAAACATGGCCACCATTGCTTCTGACCATAAAAATCTGTCACATATTGACATCCTTAATTAAAATAAGGTATAAGTGACCTGATGGTCTACACACCTGTGTCATAAGTAGGCTTTTCTATCCCCTTATCCACGGTTACCCAAAACATCAACTCTGCTGAGTATAGCCATGGGCATGTGCAACCGTAGCAAATTTGGTATGAGAGTCGGCCTCTACGTCTCAAGTTTGAGTAATGGTAATAGCTAGTTAGAGTAGAGTGACAGCCATCTATTAAAAAAAAGGGGAAATGGCTACCTACTTCCAAAGTGAGAGCTGCCGCGGAGAGGACTACCTGAAGAAGGGTGTGGGCCATCCCAAGAGAAGAAAATGGCTATCTGCAGCCAGAGTGAGAGCCACCAAGGACGTCAGCTGCGGAAGCGCGGTGGTCTCTTACGGTCCTAAATAGTTATAATATTTAATTTAACGCAATCCATCAATCTTAGGGTTTTTAGCGTATTGGTGAGTTCCATAACATAACCCAACTCCTCTGCATCTATTTGTATAAAGTAGCAACAGTATATTGGCTATTCAAGAAACTGATTCAGAGTATTAGCTGATACCCAGTTCCCATCTGTGTCGCCAATATATATGCATCAAAAGTGATACAAGCCAAGAGGAACTAATACTAAACCTACTCAACCAAAAGGAAATTGCGCTGTACACTCAATTAATTATGTGTACTATTACCGTTTCTTAATGATAGAACCTTGACTCTATCAAGTTGTATTAATATAACAGTGCCAGAAAATGAAAAGAGAAAATAGTGTTTTTTAGAAGAAACCTAGCCTCCAACCGCCGTAAGTGCTAGCCAAAATTGAATTTATTGTTTTTTAAAATAAATAAATAAAAAGTGTTATAATTTTGATATACATTGTTACACTGTTCTCTATTACGGATAAATAAGTAGTTTTGAATCAAGGGGCTCTGCTGCCCCGTATCGCGGCTCTCTGCTGCTTGTACTTAGCTGTTTGTTCCTACCTTTGTATCTGCTACGAGTGAATCTACTCCGGCTCTGGGTGAAACAACCACTGCAGAGCAAGCCCCTATTCCTTAAAGTGACTTCCGCTCCCCTTATAAATCGTTATTCCAAAGATAGTAAGTAGTGTGAGTTACAGACAGAGTGCCTCTTTGCCTCATTCCTATCATAGTGGGTACAGCCGATGATAGCCAGGCATAGCCAGCGGGTCATACCCAGTCAGATACAGAAGGTCATTCCAGAGCAGAAGGTCGCTGATAGCCCCAGGAGGTGGGTGATGCTTGCCCGGATAGTGATTGATTAATGAAGATAGAAAGCCTAGTTGGGCGATCGATGTTTGCTTCCATCTATTGTCTTATCGTCTGATCTACTAAAGGGCAGTAGCTTCATTGGTTCGAATCCAATTCAGAAGAGATACAATAAGGAATTATTAAACATACTATAGGAAAGACAGCTATCTTCTCCTAGCTTCCATCCCCGGCTAAAGCTTTTAGAATAAATGGTTGTCAACATGGTATTAAAGCAGGAGGTCTTGAGTGTTTGAATCCTCGGAGTTGTTGTATCTTGTATTCCATCATGAAGGGTGTGATTCATGTGCGGAGCCCCTGTATTCTTTCATGGAGGGTGTTACATATTTCATCTTCCTTTAATAAATAGAGAACGTCATGAAGATTGAAATTGGCTTCAATTGAATGTCTTGGTTGTGAGGTTGGGGAAGATTTTGAAGAACCTAGGAACGAATTGTGTTATATCAACTTAAACTCTTAGAGTAAGTGGTTGTTAACAAAAAATTCCATATCATATGGCTAGCAAATCTATTCTTAAATGAGATATCACCATTCTCATGCCATAAGAAGTAAACTTCTTCTTATCAATGCATACCACAAGTCTGAATTTGTATTATTTTTGCCAAAGGTTAATCAGACCCCAACATGCCCTTCCGAAGAAGAACCAAATCCAAAATCATACTGAACATTTCAGCTTCACCCAAAATGCAACAAAACCAGATTTGGGGAGCATCACCCCAAACTCATTAGAGAACTATTTTGTAAGCAACCATTCCATCACAAATGCGAGCAAACATTGGAAGAGAAACGAAGGCAGATACCATGCATCCATCCCAATCAAATAAAGAAAACAATAAAAGAAGAAAACAATACAAATTCACTGTGCACAATGAGGTTGGCAGTCATTTTTCATCATTATTCATTTTTAGTCCATTTCTATATAATGTATCATAAACCAGTAAGGTTCTTGCGTCCCCCCGCAAATTTTGCTAGTTAAACATTTGCATGGATATGATATTGTATGCCTTTTGACTTGATTGTGTACATATTACAAATGAAGTACCTCAACTTAAATTTCATATGATTCGGCTCCCCACTCTTCAGATTCAGAACATATATTGCTTCAACAAGATGAAGAAAACTATGTCAAAATTGACCTTAAACGACTGCCATAAGCCGTCGTTTATCCATAAATACGACGGCCGTCGGAAAACCAGAAGACAATCATATAATTACTAAAATAAACGACTGCCACAAGGCAGTCGTTGTTTGCGATGGCTCTAGCTGTCGGAGATTTTAAAAATGGCCGTCGTTATTTCTAAACCTACAATGGCTAGCTAGATGTAGCTTATAGAAAAAGACTGCTCATGAGCAATCATTTCTATAAATATTTCTTCTTCTTTTTTGCCCCTCTTTTGGGACCTTTTTTCACTTTTATGGCCTATTTAACGGTTTTTATCCTTGTAGCTTTTGTCAATTTTGCAAGACTAAAAAGAAGGGCCCAAATGCTACAAATTAGGCACTTGACAAAAAAAGAAGAAAAAGAAAATAGTAGAAAAGATTTTATTAAAGAATAATAAGGGCCCAATCTCATTAGGCAGCCAGTTACATAGATACATTATGTTACAATCTTCATTTAAAAATCTCATGCAAGTATCTCTAGTCCTAGGAAGGCTCCTAGCTTATCATGGGGGCACTTCTCTCCTTCATGACTGGCACAAGATAGATGAATTGCAGCAGCCCAACAATGTCTTTCCGTTGTCTTTCCGCAAGAGATTGAATCAAGAGTCACTTGACTTCCGTAAGCAGTTTTGAACAGCAGCCCAACAATGAATTGCAGCCCAACAAAAATGTGAGGTTCTTGATTTGTTTTTTCTCACATATTCTGGGAGTGGAACTTCTGGTAATCTTGCTTCATTCTGAAAACCTGCAAACAAACAGTAGACAGAAAAGATTGATTTGATTTCTATGTTTGTCAAAAGAGAGCAAGGAAAAGTGCTAGAAAAGTAAAATTAGCCATTACCATTGCAGGCCTAGCTTTTTTTATCATGATCAGCAACACAGGCCACACCATCTGCCAGCTCAGTAGAGAACTCATCTGCTATCAAATGCTCTGTTTTTCATATAAGAATAAAAAAGAGAGATTTCATCACTTCTTTCAAGAGAAAAATAAAAAAAAGGGTCCGATCTGTCTACTTTGAATGCTTTTTGCTTCTAGTATAACCAAAGGCTCATACCAGTCCCAATGCTCTCTCTCTCCAAGAGAGACAAGATCTCAAATGCTTTGCTGCCTTCTTCACATTGTCACCTTTAGATTTCAGAAACCTCTCCACACAAGCATCATTGCAGAACTTCTCCTGTGAATCATCAAATCAACATTCATTCATGGAACTTTGAAGTTTATCAAAATAAACCAATCATATAGAAGCAGCCAATGAATTCAAGCAGCTCCAACCAATGAATATAAGAAGCCAATTTAAAAAAAAATAAAAAATGATGCAAATAACAGCAGGATGTATCCATCAACACACCAGTTTCTTAAAACTCAGTGATAAAAAAAGGTGCTAGTACTATCAGCATAATTATTAATAAACCCCATAAGTACTCTAATATCACTTTGCTTGGTTCATCTGATAACAACAAAAGAATCAAGTAAGGAAGCAACACTATAACACAATTCTATGAAAATTTTGTCACAGATGTTTCATACACCAATCCAAATCCTATAGGGTTTCTCAAGTGTTTCAAAAAATAAGTTTCAAGAGATGAGGAACCTATAAAATCTACATCCAAACATGTTACTCACAAGACATCTAATAGGAGTTAAAATCCCATCAAGTAATCTTCATAAATGCATTTCGATCAAAACTAGAATCAACCTTAGAAAATGCACAACTAAGAAATTGTTATGTTCTAAATGTGTAAAGCACCTCTAATATCTTATTGCAATTCACTTCAGAGTGATGCAATGTTTGTTTAAAAGAGCATCCCATGGAAAAATGATTGTCTAAGCATGAGATTATCAAAATCATCAACAGTGGTGGTGGTGGTGGTTTTTGGGGGTGGGGGTGTTGTATGCAGGCACAAGAGCATGTCATCACATCCACTGTCATCTAGCTAGCATCCATACATAGAGATCATCGAAAGCAATCGACTAACAACCCCTCATGAAATGAAATGTGGGTACCTTTCTTTCCCAAATATCATCATCAACCCAGGGCACCATTAAGGATAAAATTGGGGTAAGCTTAAACCGTCGTACAATTTATCTAAACAATAATTGCAACAATAAAAAAACTCAAAAAGGAAAAAGAATTCCCCACATAGAAAAAATAGTTGGAGAAACCCAAGATTCCAATTAAAAATTCCCAATGCACCAATCAATATGTTGGACTTGTATTTACCAACTACACTACTTAAGAGATAAATGGGTTACCTATGGTGGACTTGTATTTACCAACTACACTACTTAAAAAACTCTTTTAAGTGTCCTATAACAATAGAAAAAGCTATTGATGTGGGAATTACCTCAACAACACTCAAGCAAATGCAATTGGTGATGAAGTAGGACCCCTTTATGTTGCATCTGAAGCCTTTGAGCTCCTAAAATCCCTTTTCAACTCGGCAACCCTTTTCATACAATAGGCCTTTGATTTTCCAGGAACCGCCGTTGCGATCTTCTCCCACCTCATTGAAACATCCTTGGGGAAAGCCTAAAGTGCATTAATTAGATTCAATTCCCAATTGGTGAGAAACATGAGTATCAAAGAAGAATAACATTAACATGTATGAGACAGTGCATTTGGCCTAGGAAATCCAAAATGTGTTAAAAAGAATGTGTACAACACCAAACCCAATGTTCACAAACATGATGGAAAAGTGCAAATAAATGTAACTATCATTCATCCACTATCACTAGTACATCAGCAAAATTCATAGCATGTAAAACAGTACATAGGCGTATCACTAAGAACTAAATGAATGTAGTCCTAAAGATGGGCCAATCAATAGTATCGCCGAGAGTAAGATCTTGAAATGATTTTCCTCCACCCATCAACTCCACGCTTCCCTCGATGATTTCGTCTACAATGACCTTATAGCATTCTTCCTCCTTAGTTGAAAGACCATTCACTCTGCCATTAGCGCGCAATACACATAGACTTCCGTGTAAGATGCATCAACCTATAGGAACGTGCGTCTTGAGGTAGGAGGTCACGCCTTACCTACAAACATTAGCAACACATGAATTTAGTCATTTTTCGATCCAAACACTTAAATAAGTTAAGATATCTACTATTTATAGAAAATAAATACTTTTACTTGAGAAGAACTGCCATTATCAGTAAAATGTTGCATCACTATCTAACCCTGGGAAAGACATGAAAGGATCCGCTTCTCTATCCGCTTGCATTCTCGAGACTCCTCTTCCAGTCATTCCCTCAACTGAATATTTTGCTCTTTGAGCTCATCCACAGCAGTTTTATCGGTTGCCATCGATGCCATCTCATATCTCCTATATGGAGTTGAAAGATGGACGGCGGTTTTGGACACACCCATTCCTAGGCTCGGTACACAGCCTCGATTATCACGACCAGGAGCCTATTCAAAAAAAAATAAGAGACAATCTTCAAGGTAAATGGAAGGAGAATATTGCCTAAAATGCCTAACCATTTTCTGTGACTAGAAAACAAGATCACATATTGGAAAGAAATGAAACTTTAGGTCATTGATCCAATGGAAGTCTTTTGGAAAGATCTTTGTTTTTATGATCATGTAATTGACAAAGCCGATGCCAAGTTGGAAACAAAAGTTGATTATTAACAGAAGCAATATGTCATACAATTACTTCAAAAGTTTTGACATGGCAAATGCATGGTTATTATGAAATCATTCCCAACCATAAAATGAGAGAAAGAGAGATCTAAATGCTCACTGCCAAAGTTATCAAACCGATCAAAACCCTAGTAGCAGGTTACAAAGAGTGATATGTCAACAGAAAAGTAGGATTTTGTTCATGCCAGAGATTTGGGGGTGAGTAGGGTTTGAAGGAAATGAAATAGCGTTCATGAGAGTGAGAGAAGTGTCGACACCAAGCAAGCGTTTTTATGTTGGTATTAGTCATTAAACAACGGTCTAGAGACCGTCCTTATATAATAAATACCAGCTAACCTTTTTTGGTGACCCATGGCATCGCTTATTAGGAGAAACGCTGTCGAAATCCGTCGAGAAAACAAACGATGGCCTAGACCGTCGTTTATGGCGTATTTTTACAGTCGTTGATTGGCCTTTTTGACGTAGTAGAACAATAGGATCTTTTACAAAATGTAAACGAGTAATACATGTTCCATCACTTCCATTGCAGAACATATACCCTATTGATGATAAGTTCCTCATTCCCCTTAGATTCAGCTAATCCCACATGGGTTAGATCAAACCACAAATCTTAAGGATAAGAACTATCCCACATGAATTTTCATTAGATCCATAACATTTGTGCACATTTCATAGCCAAATGTTAGTCTTCTATATAAATATACATACATATTTATATATCATAGTTTTTCAATAGAGTTATCTGCATGGTTCTTCATCCGATTTGCCTAACTTTATGCCACCTGGGCCGCCAGGATCAATCTTTCCCCTCATATACTTTTCCATGAGTTGTCATATGTATAATTTGACACTGATTCAGCTGATCTTGCACCAATAGATTGAAATGGCCCAAAATGCTTAGTATGCCAATGTAGCCAAACTACTATCAGACAAAAAAATTCAAACACATCAGAAGTCCTGTCAACTGTGGTCAGGGGTCATGCAAAGGTGTCTACTGTGGTCAGGGGTCATGCAAAGCAAAAAGCTGGCCTAGCTCATGAATATTATTAATATTATTCTCTGTTTTCAGATTAATGATATTGTGCGTGTGAGATATATATATATATATATATATATATATATAGAGAGAGCGCCATGAATAACCAGCACTAATTTTTATTTTTTTTTATGATGAATCAAACTCAAAATCATATTATCAGAGAATGTTTCACAAATAAGACAAGATCTCTATAAACTAGATTCTTTGACCCATGCTTAAAACCTTTGAAGTTTGAATCTACACAATTCCTGTGGAAATTGAGATGAATGCCCATGAAATTACCATATATAAGATTCGGTCATGCTTAAAATATAATTACATATTTTATTTTCCTTTAATAAATAGAGCACGGTTGTGAATTTGGAAGACTCACCCCAATCTCTTTTACCTCGCACAAATTGAAATTGGCTTGGATCGAATGCCTTGGTTATGAGACTGGGGAAGAATTTGAAGAACCTGGGAACAAACTGTGTGGCCAGTTGCTTCGCCTTCAAGCAGTGGTGATCATCCCCTCATGGTCGCAGCTCCTCATGCTGGCCGAGAAGCTGCAACAACAGAATTAAAAAAATGAAAACCAGAATCCTAGCAAACAAAAATGGATATAAAAAAAAACCAAGTTTGGTTCTCATACCTCGAATTTGTCTTTTGCCCTTGTTGAATAGCTGGCTGGAATTGTCTAAACTGTTCTCGCGAGCTTAATGATGGTGCAGGAGGGATTTATGTTAATCCGCCTCTTACTAACTTTAATTGTCTCTTCTGAAGATGGATTGTAAAGTCTCACATCACTCATATGAGGGTTCGGAGATTGGGCTATATGTGTGAACTCCTCCTTATTTAGTATAATGCGATTTGGGTACCCCAATGGGAGTCCAAAAATAAAGCCATGCGGGTACCCCTATTTGTATTTGGACCAAAAGCAGGCTAAACCGTAACTTTTCAAGGAATCCTTCATCGATATTTCAAATACTGAGTTTGGGGAACTCCCTTCCAGAGAAATAGAGACTGATTTCAAGAGGCCACAATCAAATGCATGTATCTCACTTGAATGGGGCTGCTAAATGGGTCCGGTGCAAAGACCATGACATCATCAAGTATTGAGACATGGAGGGAAAGCTTCAGCTCCATCGTCGGATCCATGAGGAAGAAGAACGAGAGTCGCTGGGTTTTCCGGCGTCGAGTTTCGGTGAGGTCAGCGAACTGCGGTCAGCGCAGTGTCTCAGGAGTCGGGTTGAGACGAGAGAGGGAGAGCAGCAGTCAGAGCAGACACAGCGATGCAGCGCTGTAGCGGAGAGATGACGCGAGAGGGAGAGCTAATCGAGAAAGGGAGAACATTAGAGAGAGAGATCAGCGCAGCAGCAGAGGATGAAAGGGGGAAATGGTAAAGCGCGGGCCCAGAATTTTAATTGCATTTGTATCTGCAGTTCTAGCCACACGAGTCTCCTGCACACTCCAGCTGATATAACCCTCCACTGCAGCTCAGGAGAGCCATCCCCATATATATATATATATATATTTATACAATCTTATACTCCGATGTACTCTCTTGTCATGGTTTTAATCCTTTGCTTTTCTTGGTAAAGAAGATCATCTCTGTCAATGTAGCCCTTATTGGGTGAATCCTGTAAATTTCATGTGTCTCTCTTATGTGGTTTGATTGTTTGATTGCAGAGTTGCAGGTTTAGTTGCTTTCGCACACACATGTACAACACCTGCGTTGGAATTTGAATAGGTGGACGACTTCAAGAACCACCAACTCCCACTTGCCCGCATGAAGAGTATCATGAAAGATTACAAAGATGTCAGGTTGATCTCTGCAGAGGCTCCAACTCTCTTTGCCAATGCCTGTGAGCTCTTCATACTCAAGCTCACAATATGGTCATGGCTTCACACCAAAGAGAACAAGAGCAGGATCGATCCTACAGAAGAACAACATTGCAGCAGCCATCACCAGGACATACATTTTTTGGTTTCTTGGTGGACATATTGTCCCGAGATGAGATCGAAAATGAAGGGAGAGTTGTGCTGGTGGTGCCCAGCAGTGGGGTGCCTTATTAATACCCCACGATCGGTCACCTAAGCCCTGGCATGATGATTGAGCAGCCAGCAGTTCCGGGGATTGATCCTGTTTATGTTCAGCGCCAACAGCAGCAGTGCTGGCAGCCAATGTGGCAGACCAGATTGATGGATGATGGATCATATGGAGGCAGTGGGCCAGCGATGAGTGGAGCTTTGATGGGCAGGGCTATGGTTGTCATCCTCCAGGTACTTAGTTTTATCTGAATGTGAAGATTTTATGTTTTATTTTCTTGTGACGTGATTAGAAAGATTGATGTTGTTGATTTTATTTGAAACTTCTGTTGGTTTTTTTTTTTTCCTAAAAAAAACGTTTGAGACTTCCCAACATAGTTGGGACAAGGCTTTGATAATGATGATAATTTGAAACTGTTAAACAAATGCTATGGTGTTTGATTTGTATTATATTGTAATTTGATAACAAAGATGGATGTTGTCGCTTTGTATATGGAGCGTAATGGGGATGGGATGGATTGTAGTTTGTAGTTTCTTCTTTCTTGCCTTCTTTCATTTTGTTAGTGACAAATGACTACATCAAGTTAATTGCTTGTCTTCAATGTTATTAGTAAAGCTAATTAAGCTAAAATCCTAAAACCCTACTTTGATGGGATGAGGCTAGGCTAGGATGCCGATGATGTTGATTATGATTATCATCTATATCTAGATGGTTCTAGTACATCGAGTTGATTCAACATTATTGAAAACTTTGAATCTAGGTCCCTTTAATATCTAAAATTGTTTCCAAGAGTTGAGATTTCATTGAATATATGAGTTGATCCATAGTTATTTTTTGAGTCAAACAAACTTGGCTATCAAGTGGGGATGGGAAACAGTTACGAGGGGACGGGTAATCTTGGATATTTTGAGTCTCTGAATCTCGCTAGAAATAATGTAACAGTTTCTGTTGTGCTAAAGGGAAAGGTCCTGCTGAGCATGAATGACCCTGACGGGGATACAGTTTCTGGACATAAATAATAGGGTGTGTAAATGGGGTTTGGTGGTGTTCATGAGATGTACTCATGGAGCAACTGAGTATGGTTTTGGTTGGATCAGGGTTGACGTCCCTCTTCCATTCTGTTTAGTGAATTGGCTTAAAACCCAAACCTTACCTAACTCTAACTTAACCCAATATTAGGTTATTGTGCCCAAGCCTAACCCGCTTGAAGTTTGAACTGTGAAGAACTTCACAATTTGCTATGGTACTGTGTGGGGGATATATCTTCACACTCCACTTCGGTAGCTATAGTTGGGTCTCAGTAATGGTACGTGTCCCACTTCGGTAGCACTGCTGGGGGATGGTGTCGGGGGATATATCTTTACACTCCACTTCGGTAGCTATAGTTGGGTCTCAGTACGTGTCCCATCTCGGTAGCTTGCTTGTCCCGATCTCGGTAAGTGCTTGGAGAGAGCCAGTCTCTCCATCTCGGCCCTCTCAGCCCTGTGTCCCATTTCGGTACCTTACCTTGGTATCCTGATCTCGGCCTCGGCAGAGAGATAAGCACTGACAGCCTCTATGAAACACGCCATGACAACGTGTAAGAAGGACAAAGGGCATTTATTCCTCCACCGCCCTTATCCCTAGCATCGGACCATCCCACCACCACTCCTACATGGCCTGACGGGACAACTCCTAAAGCTCCAGCACATGGCCTGATGGGACAACTCCTAAAGCTCCAGCACATGGCCTGATGGGACAAGATGGGCTACGATAAGATTGTCATTTAATGCCATTTAAAGAAAGATGAGCTGACTCCCTGTCATGAGCCATCAGACACCTCATCCAAAGACAAGGCCTCCTGCCTATAAATACAAGAGCCAATTCGCCAAGAAAGGGGGCTCTCTCTGATCTCTTCTGAACCATACGCTGGTATGAGATAAGTTCTCCTCCCTCAATCTCCATCCTATGGTCCAGTTTTCACACTGACTTAGGCATCGGAGAGCCTTGCGCTATCAAAGCCAGGGTCCTTCAAAGCCTCTTTCTCTTCCCCCTTTCAGGTTCCAGGCGTCGGAGTCTTCGTAACTCTGTTTTGGATAAGTCCTATAAGGCACCCCCCTTGTTAAGTGATTTTTTGTGCACTTACAGGTACCAAGGTTGGCTTAACCCGACCAAAATTTTACTTTGTTCACAGATACATAAAACTCTCTTTTGTAGTTTGTTCTATTTCTCAAAAGGATTAGAAAACTATTAGCAGTTATGTGGGTGTCTGAAATCTTAACTTAAAATTAAGGGGCAAACTAAAGGTCTATGAACAAGTCAGGTCGACTTTTGCTCAGCATGAGCCTAACTCGTTTACTTTCTGTGGGTAGAAATTAATATACAAAGCATGGGGTCTTTTTTATGGAACCTCTGATAATCACCCTGAAAGTAGGAAGGTATTGATCGAGGCGTGCACTCTTTGGAAAATGTTCTGTAATTTTGAAGTGATTTGAAACGTGTTAATTACCAAAACAACGGAGAAAGGAAAGCACATATTCAGCATAAATCCTATCATGTTATTTATAGATGGTCTTCTTCTCATAGTCAATATAAATCTCCTCCTTCTTATTTCCAAAAATTAAGCTAATCTCTGGCAAACGATCCATGACTTCCTTTATCATAAGAGAAGATGTCAAGCATCCTCCAATATTTCATAGCTTTCAACCCAAGAAAAAGGTTTGGCAGAATCTCATATTGTTTTGCCATCTATTCCTTTCTAACTCGAAAAAATTACGGACTGTGGCCATTTCTTTTTTTTTTTTTTTTTTTTTTTTTATGGCCAACGGCCATCATTTTTCCCCATTGTTTATATATATATATATATATATAAATTAAAGATAGCCCAGGGCCATTATTTTAAATTTTGCACTTACAACAAAATATTGATAAACCTGGGCATGTCCACAATTTTAAATAATTTTTCAAGCCTGCAAATTTATTAAAATCACCTTAAATCTTTATAAAAATGTGAACCTCCCAACACATTTAAAATCTTTATTACATTCATCAAATAATGTGGGCCCCATATACAAAAATGTGGACCCCACTCCAGAAAAAGTGGGATGTTTTTGCCAATCAAATTTGTGAACATAAACGCAATGAATATAAAGCAGCATATGCATAATGAAAAGATAAACTCCAGTTACACATTCTAGCTCATACAACGGTCACATACCCCTTTACATCACAAAACATACAAAGAAGCTTATCTCAATGACACATTCAGTTGAAAAGATAAACATCATTTATTCATCTCTATCTCTTAAATAAGGTCTCTAATAGTCAACCTCATATAAGCACCTCCTCTACTCCTTTCTCCTATACTTGACAATTACGAAACAAGTCATCATGTTCCAAGTTGCTTAATGGTTTGTATCAAAACTATCTCCAACCTCACATTAAGGGGTTTTTTCTGCATCACATGTGTGTGTGCATTTAAACTCATCACATATGTGTGTGTATTTTTCTGCTATATTTTGTCAGTTGCAAGAGACTGTATTCTTTACTGAAGATATAGAGAAACAAACAATTTGTAGAATAAAGTTTGCTATTTCATAGTGTTTGCTTACCTTTGAAGGAGCGATTTCTAGTGGGAGAGCAGGGTATCTGTTTACAAAATTTGAACACGATCAGCCCAAGCAACTCATAATGAGGCAAACTATTAATTCCAGAGTTTAACAGGCCATGTCATTAGAATTGAGACCAACAAGCTTAATAATGGTAAACTCGAATGTACTTAAACTTCTCAGATGACCTATACTGTAGTTTAGGTATATTTCTATTTCAGTTAACACTTAATAGTCTAGCAACTCAATGCAAGATATTATAAATGTAGAACAATGAGATCACATATGCGCATAATCACCCAAGATCATAAAAGGAAGTCATAGTTTAAGCTACATCTCTCAATGTAAATGTAATTCATTGTCAGTGCAATGGTCTTGCCACTTCAGATATCGATCTTCAAAAATGGCATTCTTTTTGGCTCAAATAAGTGGGACTTGTACATAATGCAAAAGAAAATTAAAAACCATAGACTAGAACTTCTAGTGTAAGTCAAAAATTGACTGGTTACTATAAGATTCTGGCATGTGGGCCTACCTGGGCCCCCCTATTATCAATCTCAACCCCTCACACTACCATTCCATGAATTAGAACTCATCTGAATTTTCCACATCATGCAAAAAACATGGCCACCTTTGCTTCTGGCCATAAAAAGCTGTCACATATCGGCATCCT
The DNA here is from genome assembly GCA_003546025.1 of Camphora micrantha. Classification (NCBI taxonomy): domain Eukaryota; kingdom Viridiplantae; phylum Streptophyta; class Magnoliopsida; order Laurales; family Lauraceae; genus Camphora; species Camphora micrantha. The sequence goes on along the minus strand of QPKB01000006.1, from coordinate 26,251,960 downwards.
TAATGAAACTAAGGTATAAGTGATCTGATGGTCTTCATTTTGCACACACACCTCTGCCATAAGTAGACCTTTCTATCCCCTTACTCTCTGTTACCCGAAACCTCTACTCTGTTGAGCCTTTTCCTTAGAACAACCCTTGGCCAGTATAGTTGTAGGCATGTGCAAGTGCAACTACAATAACAGATATCAACCCAACTCCACTATACCTATTTGTATGAAGTAGCCATAGTATATTGGCTATTCACGAAACTGATTCAGGGTATTGGCTAACACCCAATTCCTACCCGTGTCACCAATATGCATCAGAAGAGATACAGGCCAACAGGGTCTATTAGTATACTTATTCAACTAAAATGAAATTGCGCGCTTCACTAACATGCATCAAACCACAATGAGGAGTAGTTTTTTCCCCAATCAAATGAGTGGACTATTTCCATTACATAATGATAGAACCGTGACTCTATCAAGTTGTTTTGATATAGTAGTGCAAGAAAATGAAGAGAGAAAATGGGCTTTTTGGAAGAAGCCAAACTTCCAACAACCATAAGTGCTGGCCAAAACAGAACTTCTTATTCTCCAAAATAAGTATAAAATAATAAATAGTTTCACATGGGGCAAACTCAATAGTTCCATAGGTTTCACTAAGGATGGCGAACAAATACAAGACATATATAGTATTCTTAAATGAGACATCATCATTCTCATGTAGTAAGAAGTAAATTTATACTTGTCAATGCATTCCACAATTTTGAATTTGTGTTCTTATTAACAAAGGTTATCAGATCACAAAATGCCCTTCCAAAGAAGAATGGATGATGCTTTCTCACCCAAATACAAAATCATAATGTACATTTCAGCTTCACCCAAAATGCAACAAAAACCGATTTGGGGAGCGACACCCCAAACTCATTAGATCACTATTTTTGCAAGCACCCGTTCCACCGCAACATTCGAGCAAACATTGGAAGAAGAAATGAAGGTAGACACCATCCATCTAAATCAAACAGAAAAAAAAAAAAAGAAGACAACAAAACAAAACAATATGAACTCACTATGCACAATCAGTTTCTCACTCATTTATCATCCTTGTTCATTAGTCCCATCTCTATATTATTTATAATAAACCAGTATTTGCGTCCCCTGCAACGTTTTGCTTTTTTTGCACTAGTTAAAGCATATTGCAAAGATATATGACATCGTACGCCTTTTAACTTGATTGTCTACTTATGATAAATGAAGCTACTTCAACTTAAATTTTAAACAATTAACCTCTCTGCTCTTCAGATTCAGATCATATGCTATTTCAACTAGATGAAGAACAATAGAACCTCTTACAAAACTTAAACAAGCTATACATACTTCACTTCCATAGTAGAACATACCCATGATAAGTTCCTCATTCCCCTTTTGATTCAGCTAATCCACACGGGTTAGATCGAATGACAAACCACATGGGTTATATCAAACTACAAATCTCATGGCTATACAACAATTCATGATAAGTGCTATACCGCATGAATTTCATTAGATCCATAACATTTGTGGACATTTCATAGCCAAATGTTATTCTTCTATATAAGTTTACTTACATATTTATATATCATAAATGTTCAATAGAGTTATCCGCACAGTTCTTCATCCGATTTGCCCAACTTCGTGCCACCTTGGCTGCCATGATCAATTTTCCCACGCATATACTATCCCATGAGTTGTCATATGCCTAATTTGACACTCATCCAGCTGATCTTTCACCATTGGAGTAAAATGGCCCAAACTGCTCAGTATGCCAATGGAGCCAAACTACTATCAGTCGGAAAATTCAGGATCAAAAGTTCTAACATATCAGAAATCCAGCCCAGTGTGGGTCAGGGGTTATGTGAGGCAAAAGATGGCCTAGCTCAAGAGCAGTACTATTATTATTCTCTGTTTTGGGATCAATGATTTTGATAGATCGCCATTGCATAATATAATCCTCTCAACTTCCACACATGAAATGTCTTAGCCATGTATAGGCCCTAGACAATTAAATGTAGAGAGAGAGAGAGAGATATTCGGCCATGCTTAAAATTACATATTTCACCTTCCTTTGATAAATAAAGAACATCATGAAGTTGGAAGACTCACCCGGAGTTCTTCCTCTTCGCACAAATCGAAATGGGCTTCAAATGCCTTGGTTGCGCAGAACCTGGGTTGTGAAGCTGCCAATTGCTTTGCACTTGTTCAAGCTGCACTTTGCTGCCATGACTATCTCTGTAGTTGCCCAGATGCTGCGACAAGAGAATCAACAAAATGAAAGTCAATAGTACCCTAACAAAAAAAGGGTAAAAAGTTCTAGAGGAACCATCAGTTGTCTAACCTCGAATTTGTCGTTGGCTTCATTAGGCCTCCAAAGAAAACTTGGATATGTCTTCCCTCTCTTCTCTTGGCGTAGGTAGCTTGTTTTTTTCATGCCTAATCCAATTGAGAACATGTATCTCACACTCAGTAATACGAATCTGAAGTTTTTGGCAGTATCTAACATCCACCTGCCGTAACCTTCGGGGCCCATATATCTTGAAATTTTCCAATTCGTTCATATCAACTAATCCCAAGTACATGAGCTTGGGAAATCCTTCAGGTCTAAGACATAGTCGCTCCCCAGTATAAGCATCATTCATCAACATGACTTTTGCCAGATTGGGTAATCGCTTAAGGAAGCGAAATGGGTCATCCTCTAGATGAGTACCAAACAAGATGAGCTCGCAAAGGCAGTCCAGGGAGCGCAGCCATCGAGGTAAATTCTTCATACGCCCATGCAATCTCAGCTTTTCAAGGTAAAGGGGAGGCGAGAATGTTTCTAGCTGAAGTTGTTCATCATCTGAGTCAGCTCCTAATCTCAAAGAGCGAAGGTGTTGCATCTTACTGATAGAAGCAAGTAGTTGCGTCCAATATGCACCATTGACACGAATGATGGATAATTTCCTCATCTGAGTCAAGTAGCCCAATTGTTCTACCAACATCTCATAAGGCCGCACACAGTACAATGTTTGGAGTTGTGCTAAACTACTCATCTTTATTGATCCCAGAACAATAGGATTTGTATTTAGAAGTAGATGCCTCAATCTCAAAAGCATTGCTCCAACGGGAAGGCTTTTCACAAATGTTCCTCTAATGTCTAATGTCTGTAGATTGCACAACCTTCCCAACGAAGGTGGAAGAATTTGAACAGTTGACTGCTTTATGCTCAAATACCTCAAGTGGATTAGGCCTCCCACTTCATCCGGCAAGCTTTCGATCTTACAACTTTCTAGATCCAACACCCTCAATAATCTTAAATTGACCAAACATGGACGGAAGGAGGATGCAGTAAATTCTTGCTCGATGAACATGAGGAGAGATCTAGGATTTAACTCACCTGTGTTTGGAGTTGTCATCTCATTTGTTTGAATGGCTAGGTGGCGCGCTGTGACAATTTCATTTTGGTTCGTCAAAACTACACCAAAATCCTCCTCCTTAAAAAGGTATATCGCCATGTCCCGCACTAGGTCATGCATCTTACAGGCTTTGATCTGCAACGTACCGGGATCAACCACAGGTTGGAGCATGCTCCTCTGTATGAGTTGCACGACATATTCACCCGCAACCTCTTCTAACGTCTTTCTTGGATACTCCTTGATAAATCCTTCAGCTATCCATAGGCGAATCAATTTCTTTCTCTTGATAGAGTAGTCCTCGGGGAAGAGACCGCAATACAAGAAGCAATATTTGAGATGACTGGGTAAGTAGTAGTAACTAGTTAATAAGACCTTATTTAGTCTTGCAAGACCTGGATTATGGTTTGATTCCCAGTCAAGGTTTTGGCGCACATCATCCCATTCGGATGGAAGAGTGCTCCTTTTGTTGGACATGAGGCCCCCGATCGCCACAATGGCAAGTGGTAGCCCTTTGCATCTTTCAACCATGGCTTTTGCTACATCAATCAAGACTGGCGGACAGCTTCCTGGAGGGTAGTTGTTTCTAAATGCCTTTCTGCAGAAAAGGTCCCAAGCCACTTCAGAAAGCAATGGCTTCAGCTCATGCTTGAAACATTTCTCATCAACAGGATAAGCTACGTTCTCATTACGAGTCGTGAAGATAATTATGCCCCTACCTGTTAAAAAAAATAATCAAATGATTTATTTTCAAACGGTCCTGTGACCAAGTCTTATTTGTTAAGTGGGCAGGTTTTTTAATTGTTTGTTTAAATGATTTGTTTTGAGCTATGCTCAGGTTTAACGATAAATCTTTCCAAGAGCCCAATGGTGGGGGTTGGGTTGACGGTTGAAGAAATTCAGAATTTAGCATCAAAATTTCACTGCCAATTTGGTAAATTGCCTCTGCTACATCTAGGTTTGCCTATTGGGGGAAAAGTGAGATCTCAAGAGGAGTGGAATCCAATGGTAGAGAATTTCAAGAGAAAATTGTCTATGTGGAAAAGAAATAATCTTTACTTAGGATGAAGAATCTCCTTAATCAAAGCTTCCCTTTGTAATTTGATGGTCTATTATATGTCCTTGTTGCATTTGCCGATGGCGGTCAAGGAGAAGTTGGACCACTTAAGGAGGGATTTTTTGTAGGGAGGGAGGAGTGACAAAAGGAAGTTACATCTTGTTAGGTGAGAGGATGTGGTCAAGCCTAAGGTCGCTGGCGGGTTAGGGTTGTGAAACTCGGAATTAAAAAATTGGCCACTTTTGGCTAATTGGTGGTGGAGATTTGGTGATGAGAGGGAGGCTTTATGGAAGAGAGTTATTAGGGCTAAATATGGAGAAGATATTTGGGGTTGGGAGCCTCGTAGAGTTCCTATGCATCGTTTATCGAGTCTGTGGAGTAATTTTTTGAGGTTTGGAGACCTGTCTTTTGCGAGGGAGAGTTATTTAGGAAGGGGGTTGGTTTTAAAGTGGGGGAGGGAAGTCGTGTTCGTATTTGCATTGATCATTAAGTGGGAGTGGGTCTTCTATCCTTATCTTTTCCAAGATTGTTTAGATTGGTGTTCAACAAGTGGGCCTTGGTCAAAGACTGCTATGTGGGTGAGGGGGGCTTTGGGTTTTAGGATGTGTCCTTCGGGAGGGTCTTACATTCATCTGAGGAGTCTGAGTTCGGGTTTTTGAAGAATCTTCTTTCTAACGTTTTCTTTTGCAGGGAAATTGTCTATTCTCGCATTTGGATGCTTTGTTCCTCCGGTGCCTTTCTTGTATGTCCTTCTATAAGGAATTGAAGGGCTTTCCAAGTTTCAAAGCTTCAAGTTCTTTGGGTTGGTTAGGCTTGGCTCCTTCTAGGGTGGAGGCTTTCATGTGGCTGGCTTTATTCGAAAAAGTTTATACGACAGACAACCTCAGAAGAAGAGGACTGACTACAGTGGCTATTTCAGACATATGTATGTTATGTGGGAAAGGACAATGAGACAGTAGACCATTTCTTTATGCATTGCAAGTTCGTGTGGGAATGACAATGAGATGGTAGACCATTTCTTTGTGCATTGCAAGTTCTCTTATTCTTTGTGGTGTAGGTTTCAAGCGCAGTGTGGTGTTCATTGTAGCTTTCCAGGGTCATTGGTTGGGTTAGTCGAAGCGTGGAGGTTTTCTTCTTTTTTTTTTTTAGTGGTTTCATTCTCTAGAGGCTTATCCTTTTAGCTATTTTGTGGTCCGTGTGCGAAGAAAGGAACAATAAAATTTTTAGAGGGCCTTTATTGCCCGTGGAAGATTCAGAGCAATTGTTGGTGGTTCAAATTGAACAATGGGCTTCCTTCAAGAAAGAGTTTGACACTTCAAAAGTTTATGGTGTGTTGCATAACTGGGAGGCTTCCTTATATTGTGAGGTAAAGAAGGTGAAAAAGGTGGTGCATTGGGTTCCTCTCAATGTAGGGGTATTGAAGTTTAATGTGGATGGTGCAGCTAGAGGAAAGTCAGGGCTGGCAGGTATTGGTGGGGTGTTTCGCGATAGTGGAGGGCTTGTGTTGATAATGTTTTTCAAGCATGTTGGGACTATGGAGTCTAATGAGGCGATGGTGTTGGAAGCTGTTCCAATTTTTGCCTCTTCCTCATTTCATTCAAAATTAGAGGTGGAAAGCGATTCTCTCAATGCTATTTTGAGGGTATCTTCTTTGGCTATCATTTCTTGGAGATTCCAATTTTACCTTAATAAAATTAGAGCTTTAGCGTCCTTGATTCAAGTGAAGTTTCAACATGTTGGGAGGTCAGCAAACAGTTTTACTGATTCTTTATGCTAACCAAGGGGGTGGATAGGTCTTCTAATTTGGTAGCTTTCACTATGTGATGTTTCTCTATTTATTTATTTTTTTCCTTTTCTTATTTGTGGTATAATTCTTTTATACCATCGTGCTCTTTTTTGTTTGTTTGGTGGGCTTCTTGTAGCTGGCTTTCCCATTTAATATACGTTATCGTTGCTGATAATATATATATAGAGTTGTGCTACAAAACTCCCTAGGCATTTTTCTATAAAAAAAAATCCCTTATTTTAGCCAATGAAAGTATGACACATGTCATCAATGATATATATATCCGATTCTATCTCCTAAATATTTTCCTACAAAGGTGGATATCTTAAAATACTAACAAATCATTAGCTATTAGATGGGGCGAAAACTTCTCTTTTGAGATAGGAGAGTTTTTGAGAATTTCTCATATATATGTATATATATATATATATATATATATATAAATATATATATATATATGTATATATCGAGAAGGTTTCTCAACGTATGAAGTCTCGGTGCATTTTTATGTTTTGAATTAGTAAATTTTATAGTGAGTGTGTGATACTGCAGTTAGCATCAGCTAATAGCCACCTGTTGAACTCACATTCAATAGAAAGAGTCAGCAACCAACTTTACCTTTACGCGGCAATGCATGTTTTACACCCTCCCAAGCATCAAGAGACCATATGTCATCAAGGATTAGAAGGAACTCTTTTCCTTCACTACAACAAAAAACACCATTGGTGACATGAAAAAATGTCACCAAAGGCCCAATTTTTGTCACCTATTATCATTGGTGACAAGGGACGGGGTGTCATTGTATCCATGACACTAAAAGTCAACGGTGACAAAGTTTGTGCACTTGTCACGGAATGATGTCAACGGTGACAAAAATATGGTGTCATGGAAGAAAGATTTTTCATGACATAGTAGGGTGTCACTGAAAGCAATGGTGACAACAACGCAAGTGTCATAGAAAAGAGATCTTCTGTGACAAGAATTGTCACTGAAAATATTTACCATGACAACCAACTACATGTCACCAATAATATTACCAAATTGGCACACAAAGGTGACATACTCTTTTTGTCACAAAAAAACACAATCAAAATATATATTTGTGCCACCCAAATTATCATTTCACACCTGCTTACAAAGCTTCAAACATTTGTATCTAAATACACCCATTAGCAAAACTTATACCACAAAGACGCAAAATATCATTCAAATCAAATATCCAACAAGTCAACATTCTACCATCCGAATTCACAACCGTTCAAAATATTCATCCTTCAACAATAAAAACTTCAAAGCCAATAGTCTTAGCATATATACAAAACATCCAAACACAGTGTGTCGTGTCAAATAACAAAAATAATTCAAAACAAGTGTTCCAGTTAACTACAAAAAGTCTTCAGCTCCATCTTGGTCATTTTGGGTTAACTGCCAAAAAGTAACTCCATTTCGATAGTTACCTACCTGTATAAAATTGCAACAAAAAAATGTAATTAGTTAACATGTTATGAAATCAAGAAATCCTAAAAATACATTTGATTCGATTGCTGAAATTCAATAGATTCAACAATCTAAGATAAAACAATGATATAGGGCCAATATGACTTTGGGGGTCCACTAAATACCATTATCTCATAAACAAAACGAACATTAGATGTATTTGGGTCAAATTACAAGTGATGCTTTGAGATGCCTTGATGGCAACAAACCATTACATATCACGTAGATGTATTGCTTTTCCAGGTCAACCATGACAAACACAAGTTCAGTGATTTTAAACTACGTTCAGACACCTCATGTAAGTACATATAGGACTATATGTGGGTAGGCCCATCCCCACAAAATTCATTAACATAGGCCAGCTAGCTGCAGCCTATGTATGGGCCCAAGCTAGATTCCAAAATGAATGATAATTAGTTGGGTCAGTGCTAGAGGATGCATGGCATTGCTTAAACCATGTACATCCTATTCAAAACTAGCAAAGCACGAATGTGAAGTTACTATGCTACAAATCCTAGCTTGACGCGGCAGAAAAAAAACAAAGGATTGAGCAAAGAAACAACGAGGCTTACCTCCTCTGATACACATCAGCCATAGATTTACTGCTAGATCCCAGTGCCATTAACAAGTTGTCATATGTTGAAGGTTCTTTATAAACCACTACATCCTTAGAAGTCTTGTTGCCTGAATGCTAGCTCCTCATATGAATGCTCTACATTATACAAACAAAAAGTTTGACTTCATGAAAACATAATGAACCCCATCATGAAATAGCACATATAGCAAAAAGGCATTTCTAAATCCACCAATTTTATCAGAATGTGTAAATACATGAAACAGATGATAGACATTTTTAACCAAAGTAAAATTGGCACATTTAAATTTGAAAGTTTCATTACCATTCACTATTAAAACAATCTTTCACCAGCTGAACTCAGCCAAAACATTGAGATGGGCTACAATCAAGCTTATGATTGAGATGGTGATGCTTCCTTGAGCGCTAGGTAGTATCAATTTTATCTAGTATTCTCAGCCTCTTCAATCCTGTTATAAAAGCAGCAAATCTTTTCATTAGGTTAATAAAATAGCAACTACTATCATTCCAAAGAAAGAATGAATCACATAAAAGACCGTCGCCCACCCACATGGCCTCAGATTTCTTATACTTAAAACAAGTCAAAATAAGTGTATGAGAAAATAAAACTTCCTTAGAAACTTCCTTAATTGACATGGAAATTTACTTACCGAGAATTAGAGCCTTCCCCAACAACACCTCCTTGCATATAAGCGGACATAACAGCGTCGAAGCGCGCAAACTTTTCATCATATGCACGTATTGTCTCTTGTTGCGTATGGCACAAGTCTTTCAAGGTCTCAAACTGATTCTTTTGTTCATGGCACATATCCTTAAGTGTCTCAACCTGATTCTTCAAAACTCGCACCTCATCATGTGATTTAGCACTAGACAGCTTAGATGATGGTCGCTTCAAACCAACACCATATTCCTTCACATAAAACTTCTTACCAAAAACTTCCATTGGCATCTCCTCTTGTGGCATGGTGACTGGTAGCCCAAGTGCCTCATCCTCTTTGCGACGTGACTCATCCTCTCGATGGCGTGCCTCAAGTTGTACCTAATAGCAAAGAAAATATAGAATCAATATATTGCATGAAATACAAAAATAACGTTGGTGATGCGACTTCTATAGTTAACGCTCACATGTACTTGCTCACATATCGGGGTTACCCACTTCTTCTTCTTTGTACTATAATGGGTTAACTTGTAGAAATCTGCAATGTCAGGATGTTGACCATGCTCTTTTTCTTGAGCTGACATAGCAGCTGCAAATGATTGTGATCCCATAGTATGATTGAAAGGTAAATTTGCTCGAGCTTTCTTCCTTTTTTTTACCAATTCCTGCAAAATGATATAAATGTACTTGTAAAGATATCAATCAAATGAATTCCTTATTCCAAATTGAATTTTACCTCTTTATCTTTATTAGTCCAGATGTTACCAATCATCCATGCCCAGTCTTCACCACTTACTCCTCTATATGGCTTGATATACGGGTCCTTACCAGCTTCCACTAAGGCTTCATAGTGTGCTTTCATATTATGACGCCAGGTTCTATACAATTTGTTACACTTGCGGTCAATTCCACGCCTCACATGCTCTTTCTCATCATATTCCCTTATGTCAAATTTATCCTGCACTCATTCATATAATATAGAATTCTAGTGTAAGCAAAAAGGAGTTAAAATTGTGCCTGAATTGAAATATCAATTTGGATGCCAAAACTGGTTCTTTATGTGCAGAAATTATAAACTAGAACCTGAAAATAACCTTTGTGACTAGTGTAAATGAGTACTAAGAGTTGAATTGCATCTTAATCTTAAAGAGGAAAAATAGTGAACCTCAAATAAAATCCAAAAGAGAGAGAAAACTTTACTCGAGTAGCCTGTATGATGGGTGCTTTAATAGCAGATGGAATATCATCCCACTTTTCCATATCCTTCAATGGTGCCGCCATCCTAATTTGTACACCAAGCCAATTGGCCAACCTAGTGGCATTTTCCCCAACGGGTGCTCCTACCTCCATTGGAACCGCTACAACAAGTTTGGTGCCACTACTAGCAGCAATAAAGCGTTCGGTGTTAATTCCACGGGTAGCACCCCGGACACGCTTTGAGGTAGAAGCTGAAAAGTTTAAAAAAAGTAGTGTGTATGAATATTACAATTAAAATATAATAGAATTTCACATATTGCTGGTATTGTATTTTTTCTTTTTTTCTTTTTTTTTTTTGAAGTTTGACAATGATTTTTCGTTGGATCTAATAAATCCACAGGAGACTGTTGTATAGATAAATCGTTCTCCGTTTTTCCTCCCTTAGTTTTAACGTATATGAAACTGACATTGATGGAAAATGTACCTCTCACCATATCGTGCGGTAAAGAAGTTGGTGTAGTAGATAGAGTACGTTGTTCAACCAGTAAGTCTTGGGTAGGAGTAGGAGCCACTGTAGACTCTGTTGTTAAAGAACCTGGTATACCTACCATCGATGTTGGGGTAGGCATTGAACCTTGGGTAGAGGAAGGAGGCACAGTAGGCTGCATATGAGGCATCTCAGTATGGGGAGTGGATGTATGTTGTGCAACAACGTTCTTCTTTCTTTTTCCATTCTGATAGCATCAATCTGCCACCATGTGACACAAAATTAATGTCTAGTGATATATTTGTAAGCCTTGAATACACAATACAATTATATATTACCAGTTCTTCCTCATCGCTATAAGAACTCAAATGGTCATCACAACTAAAATTGTTCTCATCCTCACGTGGTTGATACTCCTCGTCATCATCATCCATGGCCCTCATATTTTTCGCCTCCTTAGTAGTTTTAGTCTTTCGCTTCTCCTTCAGATCAACCAATGAATTCGCCATCCTTTGAAACCCCCTTTCAACCAATCTAAGGTTATTCAATTCAATTTTTTCCCGCCTTTGCTTCTCATAATCAGACACTGGTTGGCCCATGCTCCCGGGCTTGATAAACCTGACCTTGTTTTTGGCCATCTCACTCCTATAAGAAAAGACATTTAGATTTTAGTATGATATATGAACAAGTAACATTCAGCATATTTTAGTATCATATATGAACATGACATTTAGATTTCCAGCAACTGTGTTGGAAAAGTGCTCTGTTTCAAAAGAAGGCAAATGTGACTGCATCATGCCGGAAAATAACAGATTTTTAGTTCATGATATGTACTTTGAAACCCCCGAATTTCGGAAAGAAAATCCATCGGGAAGCTGGTTAGCCAGTGCCCCAAACAGGGGTACTCAGCAGTGTTCCAGCATATTTCCAGCAACTGTGTTGGAAAAGTGCACTGTTTCAAAAGAAGGCAAAGGTCACTGTATCGTGCCGGAAAATAGCAGATTTTTAGTTCATGATATGTACTTTGAAACCCCCGAATTTCGGAAAGAAAATCCATCGAGAAGCTGGTTAGCCAGTGCCCCAAACAGGGGTACTCAGCGGTGTTCCAGCAGATTTCCAGCAACTGTGTTGGAAAAGTGCTCTGTTTCAAAAGAAGGCAACGGTCACTGTATCGTGCCGGAAAATAGCAGATTTTTAGTTCATGATATGTACTTTGAAACCCCGAATTTCGGAAAGAAAATCCATCGGGAAGCTGGTTAGCCAGTGCCCCAAACAGGGGTACTCAGCAGTGTTCCAGCATATTTCCAGCAACTGTGTTGGAAAAGTGCACTGTTTCAAAAGAAGGCAAAGGTCACTGTATCGTGCCGGAAAATAGCAGATTTTTAGTTCATGATATGTACTTTGAAACCCCCGAATTTCGGAAAGAAAATCCATCGGGAAGCTGGTTAGCCAGTGCCCCAAACAGGGGTACTCAGCGGTGTTCCAGCAGATTTCCAGCAACTGTGTTGGAAAAGTGCTCTGTTCCAAAAGAAGGCAAATGTCACTGTATCGTGCCGGAAAATAGCAGATTTTTAGTTCATGACATGTACTTTGAAACCCCCGAATTTCGGAAAGAAAATCCATCGGGAAGCTGGTTAGCCAGTGCCCCAAACAGGGGTACTCAGCGGTGTTTCAGCAGATTTCCAGCAACTGTGTTGGAAAGCAGTGAAGAAGCACAGATTGCTGATCAAGAGGAGGAAGATCAATTGTTCGTGGCTACATGTTTCACAAGCAGTGAATCAAGTGAAAGCTGGCTAATTGATAGTGGCTGCACCAATCACATGACCAATGACAAGGAACTTTGCAAAGATTTGAAGCCAACCAACACTAATGGTGCTTACATCTCAGTCAAAGGGAAGGGGACAGTTGCAATAACAAGCTGTTCAGGTACAAAACTAATTCATGATGTTATTTTTGGACCTGAAATTCAACAAAACTTGTTGAGTGTTGGTCAATTCATTGATGATTTCACCAGAATGTGCTGGATTTTGTTCTTGAAGTTTAAATCAGAAGTAGCTCAAGTTTGAAAGAAGAATCTGTGACTCTGGTTTACTGCAAGTCTGAAGATCAGTTGGCAGATTTGTTTACAAATTTCCTTCCAGTGAGCAGGTTTGAGTTTCTAAGGCAGAAAGTTGGTGTTTGCAGCTCCTAAAGCAAGGAGGAGTGTTAGGAAAATGCTTCAGGACCGAAACCTGTCCACGTGCAGCTTATATGTTTTATTTTTGTTTTGTTTTTTAAAATTGTCGTCCTAGTCTTTAGGAAGCAGTTAGGCTGTTTCTTTTAGTGTTGTTGATCGTGGCTTATTTGTAGGACCATGTTGTTAGTGGTTAGTTATTTTCTTAAAGTATAAGTTGTAATGTTTCCTTAAGTAAAATACGTTGCTGTCATATCAAAGCACTGCAGTAGTTTTCAAACCTTGAATTCTTTCTTTTCTTATCAAAATTAACAACAGATTTCAGCAGATTTCCAGCAACTGTGTTGGAAAAGTGCTCTGTTTCAAAAGAAGGCAAATGTGACTGTATCGTGCCGGAAAATAGCAGATTTTTAGTTCATGATATGTACTTTGAAACCCCCGAATTTTGGAAAGAAAATCCATCGGGAAGCTGGTTAGCCAGTGCCCCAAACAGGGGTAGTCAGCGAAAGATCTAAAACATCAAGAAATATTCAAACATGCAGGACAAAGGTACATAAACCACATCCATAAATGATAAGTATCAAAATACAGCTCACTAGGTACTATCCAAATAAAGGTTAAAGGACGATAATACAGAAAACTAAATCAAGGTTCTATGTCCGGATCAATATCCAAATCAGATTCACTAGCAAACTCATTGTCACTAGGCTCTCCTAGTAATTCATCTTCATCTTCGTCTTCATCTTCTTCAGGAAAAATGCTGCTAAGTTGTCGGCTCTGTGTCTCTAGAACCACATTACTTGGAATAATCTCAGGATCAACGTCATCTCTAGTGAACCGAACCTCAACTGAATCATCAATATCAATATTAGGGACAGCATTAGTGGTTTCATCCTGTTGGAATACATCAGTTGGCGCATCTTCTAAATCATCTTCCTTCTCAGGTATATCCCATATCCCTCGATGTTGGAGCCGTTCTACAACTTTCCAATGGTCACCAAATTTGGTATCATTGACATAGAAGACTTGCTTCACTTGAATTGGGAGGACAAACGGATCATTCTTACACCATTGTCTTCTTACATCAATGCTTGTGAAATGTGCATCAGCTTTAATAAATCTACTTCTACTGGTATTGAACCATTCACATTGGAAAAGAACTACACGGCGTCCAAACATATAACTTAGCTCCCATACTCTGCACAACTTCCCATAAAAGGTAACTGTTTTCCCTTCATGGTTGTTTCCTTCCACGACGACACCACTATTTTGACTTTTATGATGACTATCCCGGTCTTTAGTGTGAAATCGAACACCATTGGATATGCAACCTGAATATAGTTTGATAGTCACAAATGGACCATTGGCTATAGACCACAAGTCATCGGTTGCTTCTTGTGAGCCTTCGTCTCGTAGTTGATTCATCTACAGAACAATGCATGGCAAGCATGTTAATATTCTATATGCCCACAACTTAATTTATCAAAAGATAGTTTGTATCTTACGTGTTCTTTGAACCACTTTGGAAATTTCTCTTCTTGTCTCTTCATAATGTCACATGAACTTTCATTTGCTAATAGTCTTCTGTGTTCTCTATTTACAAACATACAATAGTGATGGTTAAAAAGGTTGCATACTAAATATAAGTAAAGGTAATATCCAAATTAAGTAATAACGTACTCTAGATATTGTTCCAGCTCAAAATTGTTATTTAAGACAAACCAATGAGCCTTGTCTATTTCCTCCTGCGTAACATTACTTGCCCTCGTCATTAAGCCAAAAGGGCGAACATTTTGGGTGAACACCGCTAACCCCGTTCCACAGACACCGCCATCAGCATTTCGTTCTGGCCGATTGAAAGTTGTTTCCATACCACCGAGATACATTGAACAAAAAGTAAGACACTCTTTGACAATGTAAGCCTCAGAAATGGAACCTTCCGGATAGGCTCGATTGGTGACAAATCCCTTTAAGGTACCAAGTAGCCTGTTTAATAAATAAATTTAAATGATTAAACCTGCATCATGTAATATCAACTATTTAAATTTAGGGTAAACATTACCTTTCAATTGGATACATCCATCGATATTGCACTGGCCCTCCAAGTATGGCTTCATGAGGCAAGTGAATAGCAAGATGAACCATGACATCAAAGAATGCCGGAGGAAAAATCTTTTCCATCTTGCATAATATGAGCACTATCCGATCTTGAAGTTTCTCCAAATCCTTAACTCGTAGTGTTTTTGAGCATATCTCTTGGAAAAAATTCCCTAACTCAGATAATGTGATACATATTTCTTTCGGGAGGTAGCCACGCATCCCAATGGGAAGAAGTCGTTGCAAAAGTACATGACAGTCGTGACTTTTCAAGCCCGTTAATTTATCTCCCTTTGTACTCACGCATCTTGATATGTTTGCAGCATAACCATCAGGATACTTGATCGACTTTAAGAACTCATAAAATCCATGTCTCTCCTCCGACGATAAAGTGTATGATGCTGGGGGCTTTTCAAAGGACCCATCTGCACGCCTCTTCAAATGCAGTGCTGGCCTTATTTTCAGATCCTCCAAATCTTGACGTGCTTTTTCTGTGTCCTTGTTCTTCCCATCTATGCTCAATAGTATTCCAAGCAAAGCCTCACATATATTTTTCTCTATATGCATCACATCAAGGTTGTGTCGAAGCTTGAGTTTCTCCCAATAAGGAAGCTCAAAAAAAAAATTCTTTTCTTCGTCCAATTTAATACTGGATCTCCTCTTTTTCTTTTGTTGCTTGGATGCTTGCCAAATGGCTTGTATGTCCCCTTACATAGTTGTTGCAATATTTGTCCGCCCGTTAAGTCTATAGGCGCCGACCGATGGTCCACCTTACCATCAAAGAGGCGACTCCTTCGCCAAGGATGATCTTTAGGTAACCATCGGCGAGCTCCCACATAACCTAACTTACTTCTCAATCTTTGCGATGATGCATGCTCGTTACAAACTGGGCAAGCCAAGTACCCCTTAGTAGTCCACCCTGACAAATTACCATAAACGGGGAAATCGTTGATTGTCCACATAACAACTACATGCATTCGAAAAGTTTGCCCTGCTGAGGCATCATAGGTGGTTGTGCCACGTTCCCATAACTCCTTCAATTCGTCAATTAATGGCCTTAAGTAAACATCAATATCTCTCCCCGGTGCTATTGGTCCAGGAATAAGCAACGACATCATAGAGTAAGGTTGTTTCATACATTTCCATGGAGGAAGGTTGTAAGGCATAAGAATCACAGGCCACAGGCTGTAGAAGTTGCTCATGTTACCAAAAGGATTGAATCCATCAGTAGCTAGTCCTAGCCTCACATTTCGGGCATCTCGAGTAAACTCAGGATATTGTCGATCGAAGTCCTTCCATGCCTCACCATCAGCCGGATGCCTTAGTACCCCATCATCAACTCGTTTCTCTTTATGCCATCTCATATCTGTACAAGTTATGCTCGACATAAACAACCTTTGCAACCTAGGGGTCAGCGGAAAATATCGTAAAATCTTATGAGGAATCTTTTTTCCCTTGCCATCATTTAGCTTGAATCTAGGCTCCTCACAAACCGAACACTTTTCGAGATCTGCATTCTCCTTCCAAAAAAGTATACAATCATACTTACATGCATGAATGGGCATATACCCCAAGCCTAAGTCGCGTAAGAATTTCTTTGCTTCATAAATGTTGCCCGGAATCTCTTGCTCACTTATAGGTAGAAGTTCCTTCAATAACCCCAATAGTGTATCAAAGGACTTGTTGCTCCACTTATTCAACACCTTCACGTGAAGTAACTTAATGACAAACGATAGTAAAGTAAACTTGCATCCGGGGTATAACTCTTGATGAGCATCCTTCATCAATTTATCAAAGTTCCGCACACTCTCCGTCTCAACATTGTCAGGCAACTCATCTAGTTCCTCACCATTCATGATTGCTGCCGTATAGTAATCATTAACTAAGCGTTCAATATCATCTGGATTCTCATGTTCATATGCTGCCACTCCATCCCCAACACTTTCTCCACTAGGCTGATAGCTTTCATTTGAAACGAATTGATGATTTGCAGGTATAGGTTCCCCATGGTGCACCCAAGTCTTGTAAGAAGGTGCTATCCCATTTTGTATCAAGTGAAACGCAACGACAACACTAACATGTCGTTCCACATTCATGCATTTTAAACACGGGCAACGAATCTTATCATCAGAACCGGAACTTGTGACTGCAAAGTCAACAAAATAATTTACCCCATCTCGGTACTCTTTGCTCATTCTGTTCTTAATTGTCATCCAACTCTTATCCATATTTGCTCACCTACAAAGTCAAGAATAGTACAGCTTCCGCTGGATAAAAATATTTAGACCAGACTTTGATTTTCAAAGCAATGAAATCAACCTAGAGATGATCAACTATTACATATCAACATAAAAATGGGAGAAAGTTGTGCATCATTCATTAACCATGTCAATGCCGGCCAGGTATTGACATGGTGGAATCAACTTAGCATATTACAAATTTTAAAGAGGGAGAGAACCAAGCCCAATCCCATGGCTTCTAACACTAGTATGCATAGTTAATTTGTGAAGTGGCATCTACTCAGAATGCAATTCTAACTAATCCCATGGCTTCAAACATAGGTAGGCATAGTTAATTTGTGAATTCATTAAATCTTGTATATGCATAATCTAGACCAGACACTTGATGAATTAGTAGGATTCAGTCATCAACTTTATAAAGCCTTACTATCCTTGACTACTCTGTTTATTCTCACGAGCTTAGTGAGGCAGAAACTCTGCTCCCTGGATCTGTTATGTACTTTTACAAAAATACAGATGAATATAAGCATACTCAGGATTAGTTACTTTCTCCTAGTGGGTTATGTGTTTCTTCTTGCATAGAGCTGTGGGTTTTCCATTTCTTATGCTGTGATTTTTTTGGTGCATAAACATTGCATTGCATTGGGCTTACAATGTTGAGTAAGCTCATTTAGAATTGGGATTTCTTGAGCCAAGCCACTGCCAAATGAACCTGTTTTACTCAGTGTTTCAAAACCACATTGGCTTGTACTTGACTGGCCCAGCCCCCACCTTGCCGGTTCTTGCTCCTTAGTCTTCCATCCTCTTCTAATGAAGATCATCTCCCAAATCCAAAAGATCCAGACAACATCAAACGAAAAAAACCAAAATCACGAAATTGAATCGACACTGATCTTCAACAAAAACCATATACAAAATCGCAAGATCCGTTCAAACGTAAAAAAAAAAAAAAGGGGAAAAAGATAAAATCTTTCATAAAGAAAATGAATCTGAACCCTAAGAATCAAAAGAAAGAAAGAAACACACATCCAAATTCACGTTATTACAGAGAAGAAACACAAACAAAAGAAACATCATACCTTTTTGGGCGAGTCCTGCAGCAAGAGGGAGAGACGATGGTGGAGGCTGGATTGCTGCAAATGGCTGCGACAGGGTGAATCTGCGCCTGAGACGAGAGGGATGACAGAGCGAGAGAGAGAGAGTGAGAGAGATAGCAGAGAACTCGAGCGATCCAGAGAGCAGAGAGCAGAGCGATCCAGAGAGAGCAGTGCGATCCAGCAATAGATAGATCAAAGAGATCCAGTGAGAGAGCGCGGAGAGATCAAGAGTGTAGAGAGATCGTGCGAGAGAGAGAGAGAGAGAGAGAGAGAGAGAGAGAGAGAAATAGCAGAGAGAGACAGCAGAGAGAGTGAGAGGAGAGCAGATACAGCGGGAGAGACAAACCGATTAAAATTGGCGCGTATTGGAGGCGGGAGACCGAAAAGAATGAAGGGAAAATTTTATTTTATATCTTTATATTTTTGGTGACAAAATTTTTTGTCACCCAAAATTTTGATTTTTGGTGACAAAATTTTTTGTCACCAAATCTCCTCTTTATTTGGCACCTTGGTTAGAACCTTTCCGTGACAAGCAAAAAAATTTTTTGTCACCTTTGTGTGCATTCCGTGTCAACATTGATTTTTTGTCACCAAAGGGTGTCACCAATGGTGTTTTTTGTTGTAGTGCTTGCAAGTGGTTGAAGATGTTCTCCCGTAAATTTGACTCATTCATCTCTCCAGCCTCTCGACTACCACGAAACTCTTTTAGCATTTCCTTTAAGAGATCCTTGGTCTGGAAGGATTCAGACACAGAGATCCAAGCATGACACTTGGTATCTTCTTTAAACTTCTCGTTAATTATGTTCTTGTACAATTTTTTGGCAAGTGTGGTCTTGCCCAACCCACCCATCCCGACGATGGAAATGACAAAGCGATATTCTTTATTTTCCTCTACCACCGACAGAAGTTCCTTCACGATGTTCTCAGTTCCTACGATGTCCTCTTCTTCAATGAAAGGAGCAGCCACTCCAGGATCTCCATGTCCGCCATCGGGAGTGCTTGAGCTTGTTGGTTCTTTGACATCTTGGAGATTATATCGTCCTCTTCTTTCATACACCTCTTTTACGTCACTTCGAATCCTTTGTATCTGAGCACGGAATTGACGCCTAACCATCAAGCGCTTGATGAAGCAAATATGAAAGGCTACACAATGCATGACCGATTCGTCTCGAAGATGGCGCTGCATCTCCCTTTCGATCATGAACGAGTCGATGGCATCTTCGGCAGCAAAGACCAAGTGTCTCACTTGGCCAACCCAAGCCTCTACGTCTTTATCTCGGCGTCTTCTTCTATCGGCATTTATTAAGCAAGCTTCCATGGATTCATGCTCAGCCTTAATCCATGCAAGATCGTCGTGCACTCCGGATAGGAGCTTCAGCTCTTGGGTGAGTAGCCCTCCTAATGTTTTTACGAAAAGGGAGACTACTGTATCAGCCATTGCCAATCTTTCTATTGCTTATTAGGACTTGAACAAGTATGTATATTTGTATCATGCAGCTATATGGGAGACTAAATTTATACGTCGCTGTTTTATCAAATACTTGCCTTCTTCAGTGATATCACCTCTCAAAATGCTTTGCTTTGCTTTGTTCATATCATGCACATTCCTTTATTCCCTCTCCTTCTATTGTGCTTTGCTTTGCTTATTCACTGCATCTGAGCACATTCCTTTACTCTCTCTCCTTCCATTGTGCTTTACTTTGCTTATTCAGTACTCCTACCTTTTTATTAGAAGGGAAAACGTCAAGCATCCTCCATTGTCTCCAAACTTTCCACCCTTGAAACAGGTTTGGCATAATCTTATAATCTATGATTTTTTTATCATCTATACCATTCTAACTTTGCGAAAAATTTAAGAATGTGGCCCCGGTGAAAAAGATGTTGCCTGGGCAAGCATACATTCGGGTGGCACCACACATTTGTTTATTTTACCGTGATCTGCTGGAGTGTTTTCATTAATATTTACTGCTCTTTATATAAAATAAACTGTGTCTGATCTGATGATGGAAGTATGTGTCTCAACTCTCAATAGCTGTGCTCACAACTTGGATGTGGCACATATATATATGGGGTATGTTTATTCCAAATAAATCTTTGGATTGCCTGTGGATAAAAATGGGCAGGTTAGGTCCAAAACCTAATTGGATCTATCCTGTAAAGTACAATGTACTAGTCCATGTTTACACCCGCTGGTTAGTTCCATGTGTACACCCCAAGACTGGTGGACCCAAATACCTGACGCGGACGAATGTTAGAAATAATGTATCTTGGAAGTAGTCCTGGGCTGCAACCCATCTGGTTAAGGGAATGAGTACCCGAGTTCAGCCGCCTGTGAAATGTATATGTTACTCAAGTGAATCAACCGGACCCAAACAGACCACCAGTTCAGGGTTCAAGCTGACTTTTTTGACCTGATTAAATAGGTTGTTTTGGGTTGGCTCCATTCTCGCCATACAACCTGACCCAATTGGACTGCAAACCCGACCCAAATTGTCCTGGTAATTAAGAGTGTAATTAGACATTTTCATACCGATTAATATATGGATCAGCTGGTTTGATTTGAGACTGACTATACATCTTATCCACAGTATTCAACCTGACCCAAGCACACCAAATCAAATATAATCCATCCAAAGCCTCTAATGGCTGGATCCGAGCCAGATCAAATTAAGCATACGATAGTGTCTAGGTCTAATTAATTTAGGGTCAACCTGTGTACACCCCCAATTGCCTGGAGCAAACATTTCAAAGTGGATTGGTCCTTTTCTTTAATACAGACGGGGAGAGACTTCTCTTTTCTTCCAAACTGGCCCTCCTAAGATCCATCAAAACTCCATCATGAACACGCACTAACATGGCATTTCAACCACTTACCATTAGATTAAAAATTCATATTGCTGATTCCTAGTTGTCAACGTGATATTTCCATCTCTGCCACCCACTATATATAACTGCCACATATTAATTCAGCTGGGCATATGTTACACCCCAACCAGAACTAATTATGATTAAGACTAATTAATTGAGATTAATGCTAATTGAGTATGGATGATTCGGTTGATCAAGATTAATAACCAAAGAGGGACAAATTAGTCTCAAATGATGCATTAAGCATAATGGAATGGATTTGAGTGAAATTGAATTGGTTAAAATGAGTTTAAACTCAAATAAGATAGGCTAAGGACTTTTCCGTAAATACAGATTTTTACGTATTTTGTCAAATCCGAAAATTCTTGATACCAACGTGTGTATCTCGAAAAGTACGTTAACCTTCATAATCAACACGATTCTATTTGACCTCAAATGGACCAAATGGGGCATCATTTGACTCAAAATGTAATTAGAATTAATGAGGGGGGTTTTGTGTGAATGAGCCTTATATTAGAATGAAAAGAGCTTCTTCATTCATTCTCACTTCAAGCAAAACCCTAGACACTCTTTCTCTTCTTCTCCTTCCATTTTCTCTCCATCTAGTATGAAGATTGGAAGAGTTTCCAAGTGATTGGAGTGAAGTTGGACTACTTCATCTTCTTCCTCAAGTCATTTCCTCCATTGTTGAAGTGAAGAGCTTGAGAAAGATTTTAAGATTTCCTTTCCTTTGAGCTACAAGTGAGTGCTTGGAACTTTAAATGAATTTCCAAGTTACAATGAGTGATTAGACATGATTTCTAGCATAGATAACTTATGAGTTGTGTTTTTGGTTGTTTTTATGGATTAGGGTTTGAAAATGAGACATTTGTGTTAAACCAAGTTAAGGCAAAGAGGGCTTATTGTCAAATAACTTCAAGAGAGGCAAGTATAAGCATTTACTTGTGGCTAATGTTAATCATTGTAGAAGCTCATAGAGGTTTTACGCATTTTTCATTGAGTTTTGGATTCATTATGAATGCTTAATGAAATGATTAATGGGTGATTAGAAGTGTTGCTTGTGAATGGATGATGTATGAGGGGGAATAGGAGGTTCTCATTTTCCTTGCAGGTTATGGAAATGTAATGGAGAAAGAAGAGTAGAAAAAGGAAGTACTGATCAAAATTTCGGACTGGAATTCTGGACAGTGTGCTCGAGCGAACTAGGAGTCCGCTCGAGTGACATGTCATCTGTGAACGTCCACTCGAGCGAATATACATCCGCTCTAGCGATCTAGGTTCTGTCTGATGGCCTTCTGTCATCGCTCGAGAGAGTGATGTTAGTCGCTTGTGCGACCAACGTTCTGTGAGACGTCTGCTCGAGCGAACTTGGGGTTGCTCGAGCGAACAACTTTCTGTTTGAGTCAGGTCGAGCAAACCTGATACTGGCCCAACAATAATAATTATTAAAAATTTGAATGGATTTTAGGTTTTGGGTTTTCATGTGGATTTGGAGTACTACTTGTTAGTGCAAGTGCTCTTTAATTGGTATTAAGACTAAGCATCCATGCATGGGTGTTAATTACGAGGACTATAATAATGCACAAACTAAATATATAAATGAGATGTCCATCGAGAATAACACGTGCATTTGGAAACCAATTGTTACACTCAAATGGTTGTTTAGAATTGAAATAAGATCGAGTAGAACCATGAGTGGTTAGTAATTCTCTCACTGTATCATTGTGATCCAATCTAATGAGATTAGTATTATTGTTATTCCCTTCCTTTCTCATAAAATGAATCATTGAATTGAATTGAATCCATAAAAGGATTGCTTACTATTGACCCTTGAGTCTGGCACTACTTGGCTATTGTATTAGAACTCTAAATGAGTTCAATGAATTAATAAATGATTAATCCCGCTGCAGCAGATGGATTTTGGGGTGTTCCGAACCTTCATGGTGATGCTAGTTGTCCCTGACTCGGACACTAGTAAGTCTCACCAATTCCGATCGTATCTTTGGGTATTGATTGATGCCTTCCATTGGAGGATGAATCATCCCTTTGAGGGGAGATGATAAATAAAATGAATCCTTCCTTTTGAGGGAAGATGGTAAATGAAGTGAAATACAATGAAATGAATGCTATGGTAGTAGTCATCTTATACATTTCTATTGATTGACTTTATGTCTGCTTATTGCTAGTGTAGAAACTGTCTAGACTTCTATAGAATTGGGATTTGTTATTAAACAGATTGAATAAACTCAATATAAATGTGTTAACATACTATTACGAGATTTGTTTATACATTGTTGAACCGTCGTATTCATTAGTGTTATTTATGGCATTATAAGCTCAATTGCCCCTGCCAGTCCAGCGGCGCCCCCGGGTGGCAGCGGAGGAGACCGCTCCGGTTCCTCCAGGATGATTGATTGAATGGAATAGACGGGATACCATCTGAAATGGGTATCCGAGTGCGAAATGAAATTGGAACATTTTGAGAAATGTTTTTGAGGAACTGTTTGTAGATTCATTTTGAAATGTAATTAATTGTCATCTGCATAGTGTTTTTGGATATGTAGTGTTTGACAAATAAATATTGGGATTGATACATGTATAAGGACTTTATTTTGTATACATGTAAATCGTAAATTGATATTGTCAAATATAAATATTTCCGCAAAAGTTGTATATTTGACAGGTATATATTTGAGAGTGTTATCCTTTGTGGATTCCGTTTTAACTTCGGTTAATTCGAGTTTACGGGAGTAAATATGAGCTCACGGTTCGAGATTACCGGATCTCAGGCCTGAATCGTGACAGCATATAGTGAGAGCCACACAATAGACATCACTCATGGGATTAAAATGACCAACAGTTCATGTGGGATCCGCCTAAGGTCCCATTATCCCCTAAACACCCACTCCATTGTGAATCGACTACTACCAGCTCATTTCGACACCCATTCAGACCTTATCCGAAGTCATCTTTTAGGTTGAGAATTTTGATCAAATTCGCACCCTTGGTTCTGAAACAGTGATATCTTGGCCATTAAAAATCCTTTCAGGTTGATCCTCTCAGTGTCCCACACTGCCACTTAGATTATTACCATTTTTTAACATGCATTGCACCTGGTTACAAGGTTGCAAATTCCTGTTTATGTGTAACCAATTACAAGTAGAAACTCATGGAAAAAAAAAAAAGAAAAAGACAGAGGTGTTTCTTCTGCAGTATATATCCATGTCCCTTCCATCCCAACATATATAAACTGTTTGCGATTCCTCTCTCACTTGTACTGGTACAAACTTGTTACATATCAAACGGAACAAACACTTCCTCAGTTGCATTTTATTTCCGACCCCTTCATTTCACCCAACAATTCAAGTTTTATTCTCTACTTACAGTTGCCAAACAAACACAATGGCTTGCAATGTCCTCCTATCTCATGAATTGAAGGCTGTGCAGTCTCTTCTAATCTCTCCCTGGCGACCTGTCTTCACTCCCACCCTTCCCAGCTTTTTCATCGCCGCTGCGAAGGCCGCCACGAAGTTCCTCGGGCTGGTGGCAAAGTCAGTGACAGTGGGTTGCGACGCAGGGTCTAAAAACAGCACCTCATCAGAAGTGAACAGCCCTTCGCCATCGATGAGATTCTTGTAGTACATGTTGTCAAAGATGTTTGGAGTGTTTGGGTCCATGTTGATTGCAATGGTGGGGTCCACATTGCGCGGGCAGGCCGTCATGAGCTGCTGCGCGTATGAGGAATTCAGTGAAGGGTCGACGGGGGAGGTGGCGCTGAAGGAGTACAGGCGATTGGCGAAGCGGTTGCAGTGGGAGAAGCCGACGGTGTGGGCGCCGGAGAGCGCAATCATGTCGGTCTGGGTGAGGTTGTGCTTGCTGAAGATTGAATTTAGGAGGTCAAGATTGAAGGTGGGCTCCGGGAGGTTGCCGGCGACTAGGGACGCCTGAGAGATGAGGCCGTCGCGGCGGCCCAGCTCCACACTGAATGCTGGGCCTCCGGACTGGGCCCAAGTTAAAAACAAATGACAAGAAAAAGTAGTGGTTATTATTTGGTGATTGTGAAGCAAATGATCGAATTTGGTAAAAGCTACTTATGGTGTAAGAGCCAATGAGAGCCACTTTGTGGGGCCTACATGAATGCATGCTCAATCTTGGAATTGGGGATGTGACTGGGGCATTTCATGGATCGGGACTGGGTGAGATTTGAAGTGAAAATTGGAGGATTGGTTTCTTTTAGGGCATGTTCGACGAAGAGAGAGAAATTATTTTTCTAGAAGAAGATTGTTCGAGGAGAGTTTCAAGTTTCGTAAGAGAGGAAAATCTTGTAATCTACACTTTTATGTGATCCAATGATTATATATTTTTTACAATTTTCCCAAAATCCATGAAAATTCAAGGGCTGAGGTTCCACCCCATAACATTCCTTGATACTCTGGAGACTTCAAACCTGTCGGTCGAATCCAATGTAAAAAAATATATTTAGAAGTTTTTTTAATATATCTCAAGACCCACGATGGATCTATGGCTGACATTTGGTCTCATACACAGTCTTGATATACTGGAAATGATGCACGGCTCGGATCATCATTTTGCATTTAAAAAAAAAAAAAAAAAAAAAAAAAAAAAGAACGGACTGCCCGTGTAATCCCCTTTTTTTACATCGTGGCATATGAACGGTCTGCAGTTTCTTGCCTTTTTCTAATGACCCATAAGGAATTTGAATGCCAAAATTGAACCACCGACCGTTATGGACCTCCTGAATTTTAGATCTTTGGATTATTCAAATTGGGGACAAAAACTCAGAAGTTTATGATCCTATGTTTGGGACATGAAATCTGTGAAGAATCAAAGGATGATTTTTGGTATAGCAGCCGTTTTATGCCTTTTAAACATGATTATTGGATCAGATCTTGATCTTGGGGGTCCAGAAAAATAAAACTATCTAAAAGAACGATGATGCTAATTAAAATGAGACCCAAAGGCACTGTTGCTCCGCCATTCCACTAACACGCAGACTTTCATTGTCTGACGGGGGGTGGTGGGACGCAGAGAATCATTTGAAACGATGATGCAAGGATTCTTTTCTCTAGTTTTCTGATGTTCGCCAAACGAATTTTTTCAACGGGAGCTCGGAAAACCTGAGATGATTCCTCGTTAAAGAACATTGTCAAATGTGCCCTTAAAGACAAGCAAGTAGAAAAGTTGGTCATTTTGAAAATTGGACTGAAATTGAAACATACAGGAATTGAAATGGTAAGTGCCCCCATTGTTGTGGATGTTGATTGATTGAACGCCCATGTATAATGGTTAAGAAAGAAATCCATCAAAGATCCACAAATTCAAAACAAATTAGGGCCACACGAAAGAGGGTATTTGATTCTAGGCCATTTTGGGCTACAACTATCCTAAACAGGGTTTTGCACTTGGGTTGATTTGGCAGGGCCAAAGCTTGTTCACAAGAAGACAATTTAGTTACTAGGCCTTATATTCAAGCCTAGACGCCATCTCATGTACTTGAAAATGAGAATCAGGCCAGAAAAATTGGGCCCATTTGTGTATAGTTTGAAGTGTTGTGCTGGGCAATCTATTTGAGCCATGAAAAGACAGATCCATGGAAAGTGGCACGACCCTGGGCAGCACAATTATGAACCTTTTCTTGCCTAAGGAACTTGAAGGGGCATTGAACTGAAAAACTCAGTTGTTCGTACTCAGTTGACTCGGTGCCCTTTTCGAGTTGACTGGACCAGGTCTGGGAAGGTCCAATTCAATTTCTGACACTTGTATCGTGGATAATATTAGAATTAGAATGGCTGGTGTGTTCCTTACCAGAAAAACAACATCTCTTGCTGCTATGGCCAAGATGTCAGCACAAGAGACCACCCCAGGACATTGAGCTTCCACTGCTTGTTTGGCCCGGACGACTGTGTCGAACCCATCTCCGGCGAGTGATAGGTTATCTGGTGCATCCTTTTCTGCATCTCGATTTGGAGATTGGATCATGATCGAGGCATCACAGCCCTTGCAAAACAATATAGAAATCAAAGCCACTTGATTAATTATGGATGCAACTGATCAGGTCGAGTTAATCAGTTTGAATGGTATATTATAGTAAATCAAGTCCTGAATGTTTGTTCGCATTAAAGTAAGGAATTCAATACATAGTTTGTTTCTTCTTCTTCTTCTTCTTCTTCTTCTTCTTTTTTTTTTTTTTTTTTTTGAGTGGTTAAAAATGAATACTAAAGATTAGATATTCATTTCTCATCTTTCTTTGGTTCTATTTTTCATAAGAAAAAAGATTATTTGATGCTCAGTTTTTTAAAATTCACATTTGATCTACATTTTTAACCGCTTCAAAATAATCCTTCCTTATGTAGTTTAATGCTAACAAGTGGGCCCTTGATCCGGATTGGAACTCGTAAATGAAGATTTAGTGTAGGCTCAAACGCAATTCTAGTTAGGCCTGACTATTTAAAGTTTGTGTATAAGCCTTGCTGGGGGTAACTCAAGACTCAATCGAGTTGACTCAGTTCTAATGATTTTCGAATCTTAGTTTACCTTCTCGAGTTAACCAATGATGTTTCTTTGGGTCAACAATATTTAAAAACTGGTTCCGGATCACCCTGCCTTGGCGGAGTCAACAAGTGTTTGTTAGGCATAAACGAGTCAAGAAGAATAAGTCTGAGTGAGTATTTTTCATAAATTCTGATCATCTGAAAATACTGCCGATTATCCAATTTAAGACCATTAAATAGATGATAAAATTATACTTCGCCCTTTATCTCTACCCGCCCATTTCATCATTGTAGATTGGTAAATTACTAACTCAAATCAATCTAATTTTAATTGATTGTAAATCTACTAACTCTCTTTATACCCGATGGGGCCAGTGGCCCAAAGACATGCCTCATGTGAGCATTTTTAATTTATTTTTTACAAAGTAGTTGTACTCCCTAATATTATTCCAAATTGTAGCCCTCCAACTTCAAAAGCTCCAAAATTAACTTCGAAAAAAAAAGAAAAGGAAGAAAACATGCAGAAGAATTAATGGTGTGTTGATTACCTCGACGAAGCAGTCATGGAAGAAGAGACGAAGAGTTGCGGGGACTGTGACGAACGTTATTTTCAGCTTTGCCAAGACAGTCTGCCTCACTATGGCTTCCACATTGGGACAGCTAAATCTGTAGAAATTCTCTGCTAACTGCCCATCTCCTCTCCTCAAAGCCATCAACACCATCACCCAAAACAACCCTTTCCATATCTCCATCTTCCTCAATCTATTTCCCTCTCTACCCCACAATCTCCTCTTCTTCTTCTTCTTCTTCTTCTCACCTGTTAAGGAATATGCATAGAGGAAACTATTTATGATAGATAACAGATGCAAAAAGAATTAGATAATGGAGGAAGTCATATGAGAGAGAGGGAGGGAGAGGGATGGGGAGGGGGAGGTGCATGGAATTTGGTGCATTTTTTTGCGTGGGTTAGGTTACACAAGGATGAGCGTTTGCCACACCACAATTCACTAGATAGTTGCAAGGAGCAAGTCATCCTCTAATTGGGCTATAAATGGGTCGAGTCAAAACTGAACCCGAATCCGGTTATATTGGTTTGATCTCCAAGGTTAATGGGTCCTTAGAAACATATAGGTATTGCTAGAAGTGTGCTATAACTGTACATGGTTGTTACCATAATTGCGATTTGAGTTGGGTTCATTATCAGAATCTTTTTAGGTCTGCGGTATCTTGGACCTGGATGCTAATATGACCAATTGGACCAAAACTTGGATCTGCGCCCCGAACTTTGTGGGTTAAACCAGTATGATCTTGAGTCCAGCCTGACCCATTTATAGTGGTATCCATTATCCACCATACACATGATACTCCATCCAGATCATCTATCTGATTTTGGACCGTTGATGACAAATCATGTTAACCATGTATATCTGATTTGTTCCCCCGTCCACCATAATGTGGTGTTTAAGATTTTGAAAACAAATTACTTTCAACAAGTTCAGCCAGGATCTCACATTTCCTCTATGCATTTGGGTTACATTCAAAGGATTGGGTCCATGCCTGGGCTGATTTTCGGCCTTAAACTATGATGGGCCTGGTCCTGGGCCTAACCTGTCAATTCAAAAGGCCCAGAAAAACTCGCACCCCTGCCTGACATGTTCTTAGTCAAAGGTAGGCTGGGCCAATCGCAGATGCCCCGCATTCATCTTAGGCCAATAACAGATGGGCTGAGCTCGAATGCAGCGAAGACTTGATGATGGTGATGATAATGATAAATGAGCTGAGCTCGGACACGCAATTCGGCCCATGAACTGTCAACTTTCATAGTTTAGTGGATTGTGGCAGACGCAGACTGTAGTATGGCTCTATGTTCTTTCCTGTCTGCATACCCCCTTGGTCTATTGGGAATACCCTCCCAAGTAAACCCACATTACTTCACTATTTGTGTTTGGGTATCAATCCTTGTCTTGTGTGCGTTGGACCAATGGGCTGTTGCCATGTCATCATTTAACTTGCTTGTTCTTTGGCTTGTTCCCTTTGTTTATTCACTAATATATAGTATAATCCAAAGTCCAAAATGTAGATGGAGATGGGTCTACCCATAGAAATGGCATTCAGAGATGGTTTTAAGACACAGTTCATATGTTATTATAAGAGGCAAGTTGATTTCTTTGGATGGGAATTTGCGTGCACATAAGGACTACTGTGGATTAGATTCTCATGTCAGTCTACTACCATGATCTATTTAATAACCGCGGTCATAAGATGGTTTTAGGCTTATTAGCCTCACAGATCCTAATGTCCATTTAGCAGGGCCTACAACTCCATTGAAGTGGGTTCTCTTCATGATTAGATCAGGGTGTATGCACCAAGAAAGGATTCTGCATTATGTGAATTTCCATTTCCCAATTATGCATTTCTTCTCTTGTAGAAAATTAAAATCCTCTTTATTGATGAGAACTAATTCATTTGTTTTATTTCTCGTGCTAAAAAAGTTTCACACCAAACAATGTAAGTGTCGTTGCGTTGAAAGTTAGGATAATTTCTCTCTATTATAGAATCCCCTCGTTCCACAAATGTACGCCAGAGCAATGTTTGGTAACAAGTGACGATACTGCATATATGAAGATTTTATACCATCTTCTTTCAGCTGAGGATTTCTACATCCTATGGAGTTCGAGCTGGAGAATCCTTAAATTTGAGGATCCGATCCGATGGCTCAATTCATCTTAATTTGCAATTTTCAAACATAGGTTTTTCACTACTTTGTGAAAAGTGAAAATATTCTCCCTAGAAATTTGGTCTGAAAAAATGTGACATAAGAATTAAGAAAGTCTTGCTATTTACTAGCAGATTAGTTGCACATATTTAAAAACAAAAGGGACAATGACATGGTGACATAGTGGCCTGTTATTTAAAATCTCTACAATTCTACAGGGGCAGAATGACTTGACCTAAAGTTTTAATGTGTGGCAGACCAACAGGAGAGCACAGCCTTCTAAGTCGTGTACAAAGGAAAGTGACTTCCTAACAAATGGGTATTGGTTTTTCCAGTTATATATTGGGAAACAAATGAGGGCGTTTGGGTACACAAAACTCATGGAAATAGCAACTTTCATATATTTAATTTAAAGGTGTTGATTGATTGGCCCATCTTTTTCCACATTTCTTCTCAAAAGGCTGTTGTCGGTGACATTTGATATTCCCATCTTCTGAAATTCAACTGTACAAGTAGAGAAATACATTTCCCCATATTGATGAAGTAGAGAGACACAATTCCTGAACTTTTACTAGAAATCACTATTTTTATTTTCAACTATTTCCTTCAAATGTCATAGAATTCTACCCAACAAAGAAAATGTCATATATAGAATTCTCATCCTCTCTGGCAATCTCTCTTACCGTGTAGGCCTAGAAAACGTGTCGAGTCCACATCAGTAGTACGGTGGAGCCCACTGCTCGGATTGATCTAAGATTCAGGATGATCCCATTTCATGATTGGTAGATGTTTTTTTTAGTACCAAAACTTAATAAAATCATCCACATTTTCAATGAGCAAAAAGTTTCCCTAGGATCATTTGACAATCATGATGGGCAAACAACGGCTCTTGCCCCCTTGTAGTAAGAGATGTTTGTTATTACCTGACTGTCTGAGATTCGAATTTAACTACTCACTTTTTTTTATTAGAGTTCTTTTTCGTCTACTCCCCTCACCAGAGGGCTAGGGTTAGGGCCTGCGATTTCAAAACGGAAAATAAAAATGGGCTAGGTGATTTCAAATGTGGAGACCACCTCAAGACTTAAAAATAAAAGAATATAGCTTTTTTTTTTTTTTTTTCTATCCCCATAAAAAGGACTTCTAAAGGGGAGAATATATATGATCTTTTAAATGGTGAATTGATTACTACAATACAATTAGAAACATCTATCTAAAAGTGGAATGGGTCAAGTTGGGTTGGTTTCTTGATGGGCAGGTTTAGTTGTCACATGGACTAATGCGAACATGAGGAGGGAGTTGGTGGAGTGGTATATAAGGCGTGTATTTGCTCTGCACATCTTGTATTTTAAATTGCTCCAAATTTACTCTATATGTATTTGTGTGGGTATAGCGGACGTCACCCGATTGGATTAATCCTTTTAAGTCAAAGACGTAGGTGATACCCACCTTTTAAAAAGAACAAATAAAAATCTAATTTCAAGTCAATTGAAAGCCAGATTGGCAGGGTTAACATGGAATAAGGCTGGTCATGACATGTTTAGGTTAGGCACCAGTTACAATAGGCTGCTAATTACGTACGCACCTGAATATTTCTCCAATTACAAATAAAGAAACCTACTTTTGAACTTTTACAATAAGCACTTGCTCTTCTCCCGAGTCTTGATCAAACACCTTAACAGGTAGAAAAGGTCGTCTTCGACCAGTTTAAATCAAATGCAAGTGTTAATAACTTAATATGATAGACCATTCAAATTGAGTCAATTTAGACGAGGTTAACACCGCGGAATTAATCTAAAACAAGTCTAAATCAACTTAAGAGTAGTATTTGTGTTTTCACAACAATATATGTTGGATTCTATAAACAAACACGTCTTTGGCCATGAACACTTGTGATTGATGGGGATTGTCACACACAGGAATTGGTTACTTGTAAAAAAGAAAAAAACAGAAAAGAAAGTTTTACTTGTAATTATAAAGACACATAGGTTGCACCAAAAATTTCCATTTTTAGTTGCATTGCAAACAACAGGTCGAGTTGATCGAAAGAATCTATGGGTTAGATTCTTGATGTCTAGGGCTACTTGAGGGCTTCATTGATATGGATTAGTGGTTTGCCAAATATCACCCAAATCCGAACATTTTGACCTTGATCTTTAATTATGGAGTCTCTAAGTTTTTCCGGTTTTAAAAATTTATTTTACTGTGAATTAATTCTAACAAATGATTATGATTAAATGGATTTGTAAGCCTTAATATTGTGATATATTGAGTTTTGTTAGCTCAGTTTCACTTTTTTCAAACCTGAATTATGGCATGGGCCAAACAATATGTATTAGGGTGGGTGTAAGATGGGGTTGTAAATGGGCCAGTTCTGGTCTGGGTCCACTACCAGAACCGGAACCATTAAGAAGAAGGTGGAACTGGATTTGGATCCGGACCAGAAACCGTTTCGGAACCAGAACCGGAACCAAAACGATATACAGGACGGGTCTAGATCCGGGTCTGAATCTAAGTAAAGAATAACATTAAAAAAAATATAGTTTTTAGGAGATGGGATCTCATACAAAAGAAATTGAGATGGGCTTGGACAAACTCGGGCTGAGACCCACTTAGCCCACGAACAGCTCCAAGAGCACACTGATGTCCCTCGGAACAGGGTACTACTGCGACAGATTATCCAATGTACAAAGTTGATCATGTTCATCAATGTGGTTCTAAACAATGCATTGGATTTCAATTGGGCTTGGCCCAGGTTTTCTGGAGCTTGATTATGATAACCACCCAATTCGAATGGTTCAGCAGACAGAAAGGACCCTGAATGGGTTAGGCTAGGCCTGGGTTCCCGGCCCTAAGTATATATTCAACACCTGATGCCGACCCATTACTCTACCAGGCCTCAAAAAGAACGAAGACCGTAGGAAAATGGGCTGACAGCGCCGGCCCAGACTCAAGGCAATGGTTAAAACTTAAAGACCAAGTGCAGCCCAAACCATGTTGGGGCCTGGTTTAAAAAGAGCTGGTGCAGCCCATAAGCAGCCCTACTGCACAGTGATGGTGAATGCATCCAATTGGGTCAGGGCTGATAAAGATTAACCCATATTTCTTCTAAGATATAGATATTTGAAAAAAAATAATTTGGGCAATATCTTATTAAAGTATTTGCTAATAGGCCCTAAACCGGGCAGAAAACTATTGATTGCTATATACAAGAAATTTCTATATAAATGTATTGTTTTTGGGTTAATGATATAATGTTATGGACATCAGTTGGGTACATGGTATTTGGTTATGAACTTGATTGGGCTCAGACCTGGACACCAATCTGGTCCAAATAAAAGGTCCATACTAGGATTTTTGGGTCGACTAAATCATGACTTAGAAATTGGATGTTAATTAACATCCCTAACCGTTAATTATTGGTTAGACTTTATTTTGAACAGTCCAGATAGGTCGCTGAAGTGGGTCACACGAGAAGGGTTGGTCTACAATTTGGACAGTCTACTTGGGTACACAAACTGGGCTACAATTTGGGCAGTCTACTTGTCTACACAAAGTGGGCCCAGTAGAGGGGTTGGACAACAGTTACAATCCTACTCATTGGGCTTGATTATATTCCTCCTAATTAAGTCAGACGTCTTTTGTTGGACGGTTGAGCTTATTTGGTCAGCTTACTGTTATTTTAGTTTGGCCATACCCGCGGGTTCTCTGATTCTACTAAGGGTGTAAATAGGTCCCCGATTCGCAGACCATCCGGAGGTTCTGACTCGTTAAAAATAGGTTTTGGGTCCTTATTTAGGCCCCGCTAAGTAAATGAGTCCGGGTCCAGGTACCTTTTTTAGACTCGTGACCAAAATGGGTCCGGTCCCAGTTCCACCTTGGTTTGGACCCGGGACCTAATACATTATCTCAATTTTTAAGAATTTCTCCTTAAAATTAGGTTTTCTCTCATATCATTCTCCACCTATAGTCGGACCTGGACCCAAACCCGCCTCATAAATGGTTTTGGTTCTAGGTCTGGTTCCACCTTCTCCTTAATGGGTCCAGGTCTGGGGGTCTGGAGCCGACCCATTTTCATCTCTAGATTTCACAAATCAAAAGAAATTTTGTGATGCTCTTTGGAGGGATCAATTGGTCAAAAACCTGAACTAGTCAAAACAAATATTGCCTCTCGTGTCATCACTTGCCAAATTTTACTTGAATAGGACTTAGGCTCGCTGCTAGATTAATTACATATAAAATTTATGGAAAAAACAAATTTTTACATGTGAATAATTTGTTGTGTAACATCCTATTGAAGTGAAATTTGGTGCGGCTGAAGCAACATTCATGAGTACTACAATCATGTGAGAAGAGAAGAACCTAATACAAGAGTTGGTTGGAGGTTATGTGAAGCCCCTACTCTTTTTTGGAGATTTATACATAGGAATGAAGGGGCCCAGATCAGATCAAATGGATAGTTTCCTAATGTGGGTGTTCTCGTTTTGACCGTTAAATCCAAATTGGAACTTCAAGATTCAAGTAGTTCAAACTTTAAAACTCCTATGAAAGAAAGCTCTTTGGAAATAGAAAGTGTTAGAGAAGGAACTGGAAACTGAATCCATCTGCTATTTCTATTTCAGATTCAATGAGAATCTTTGAAAAGAAAACCATAATGAGTTTGGGAATAGAAAGTTCTCATTTTGACCGTTAATTCCCCAACGAAACTTCAAGATTCAAGTTGTTTAAACTTGAAACTCCCATGCAAGAAAGCTCTAACTAATCTGCAGGAATTGTTAGAGAAGGAAAACGAAACTGAGTCCATCTGCTATTTCTGTTTCAACTTCAATGAATTTGGAAATAGAAAGTTCTCTAACAAACTATCTGATCACTTTCACTATGATAAATATAATCCCATCTCATTTTCTCCATTCATCAACACTTCTCCAACGTCCCATTCAATTCTTTGAGATTTCCACATTCTGTCCTGATTTTTCAGTTCTTCTAATTCCTTCTTCTCTTTTTTTCCCCTGCTTTTCTTCTTGTTTCAATTCCTGCAACTCCTTTTGTTTTCTTTCATTCTTGTTCTTCTTCTTCTTCACGTGGACTGCACCAGTTTCAATTCAATGGAGCGTGTTATTTTTTATGACTTTCTTGGCACCAAAGTCAGTGAAAGAGAGATGCAAGGTAAAAGAGCTTCAAGCGCTCCATCCTTGTACTTTACAATCATTCGACGCCCAATTCGGCAAGCGCAACGCCAAGAGATAGATTTTTTCAAGCTGCAGAATGAGAATGACTGCCCACAATTGGAGGATGAGCATCCCCCACCACCACCGGTGTGGCACATAGTCAAGACTCTGACGACGAGCGACATCGGCCATCTCTGCAGGTTGCTGTTGAATCAAGATCACATTGCCACTCTTCATTTTCACTGGAACCCAGTTGAGGTGCAAAATATTTCCAAGGGAGAGAAAGTTCAGGTCTTGATCAAAGATGCAGACACTGGATTCTCTGGGCACAGGGTAGTAATCTGTCGTTGCCCGTCAAACGGGATGTATGTGATGCAATCAGGCTGGCGCCCAGAATTTGTGGTAAGGAGGGGATTGAAGGCAGGCGATGAAATTGGATTATCATGGAATTCAGAGGAGTCCTGCTTCTTGTTTTCAGTTTTAAGGCGCGCTTAACAATGAGCACACTTCTGTCCATATGAAATTTTGCTTATTTCTTTTGTTCTTACATTGTCTAGTTTTTAGTCCAAGAGAGTCTTGGTTGTAGTTTGATTACTTGGGGTTGTGAGCAGATTTATGTCTAACTGTAAAAAGGTTCATTGGTGTCTTCATTCATGTTAAGTCTTGAAGTTATGCACCATTGGTGTCAATTAATTTGTGTCTTGTTATCAATCAGTCACTCCACTCTTTTGTAGTTTTTCGGTTTTTTTGTAATGAAGAGAAATACATGTTACCGAGAATGCTTTTTATATTTCTTTTGCAAGAACAATATTTACAGCATTTTAAACCTTTTTGTGCCCTGTTTGGATACTTGAACTGGGTTCCCTTGAAATCAGGTTGCCTGCAACTCTTGGTAATGGCAGAGAATAAAACAACCGTGACTAATAATGGGGAACTCAAGTTTTAGCCAGGAAAATACATCAACTGTCCATTTACCCATAAACCAAATTACCTGCATTGGGTTTCCAAGAAAACCCAAATGGGCCCTGGATTTACCATGTGGGACTTATTGACTAGTGTGATCCAGACACTCTGATATGATCAGATTTCTCTCATAGCTTATGCAGATCATGTCTAAAAGGGATCTAGATTAGGAGTCTAGTCTATTAAATATTTTCATCTTCTAGGTTGGATGCAGGTTGTTGCATTGTTATTTTCTTTAAGTACTCCTTTGGATCCTCCTGATTTCAGTGCAGGCAACTTGGTAATACTTGAAAGAATTCAGTAGGAACTACTTAGTTACAGTCCCAGCTTGTGGTTCAGATCCAAGCATTCTTTTGCTTGCTGTTGCATTGTTTTCTTTTGATGGCCATTAATGATCATAAAAGTTCACTCTAGAGAATTAACATCTTTACATTTGATCAAAAGAAATTATTAAAAGAGAGAAAAGGAAAATATAGATCTCATCGTCTTGAATTGGCTTGCTGAACATCAAGAGAAAATAGAGGATCCCATCATGTAGTTTCATCTCTGAGACCCTTCAAGTATATAAAGAAAAACCAAGAACACCAGAGAAATTGGCTGTAGCTTCTACGTTAGACTACTTTTAGCACCCAGGATATTGTATTTTATCTACTTTCATCCTTTTAATCTTTTGCTATCATTCATTTTTATATACTATGATCTTCCTCTGATTTTCTATTTTAGATGTGATACATTGCCTCGATCTGATTAGGCATTCGAGTGCACTAAAAAGTTAAAATTTAGAAACTGAGTAGATTAGAGGCAATTGTTAGATAGCTACATTTGATGAAAAAATGTTGAGAATGTTTTTTGAAATGGTTTGGGCTTCTTTTTTGAAAAAAAAAATACGTTGTAAACTTAATTATTGTTAAAAAAATTTGAAAAAAAAGACTTACTAGAGAGGTCCTATTTGATAGAAGACAAGAAAACTTATTAACTTTCTTGAAGATCAAAACTGACCAAAACCAGTACAAATCCATAAAAACTGGTGGGTTGGATGCACCATTATCTTCAAAGTTTTGTTCCAACTATGTTGGTGTTGGGTGGCATTGATCATTAGTTATTTCAAGATATTTTTAAAATATTTTATGC
Source organism: Camphora micrantha (assembly GCA_003546025.1). Lineage (NCBI taxonomy): Eukaryota > Viridiplantae > Streptophyta > Magnoliopsida > Laurales > Lauraceae > Camphora > Camphora micrantha. The sequence goes on along the minus strand of QPKB01000006.1, from coordinate 26,214,311 downwards.
TTTTATGACATGGTTGGGCAGCGTTAAGCCGGATAGTTGAACAAGATTGGACTAAACCAACTGTCCCAGTTTATTTGGAGAAACTCATCTAATAGTTGCTTCATTCTACCAGGTCATGTTCCTCGTCCAAGTTTCAGAAGATAAGAGAGTTAGAATGTTTTCAAAAATAGGGTCCTCAACACTAGATATGCCTACATGATTTATGAAAATGGAACTAATATTGAAAATAATTCTCTCAATAATTGGAGATCTTTGTGGAGAATTCCTGCTTCTCAAAGGATTCTGCTATTTGCTTGGAAATGTCATAGAACTTAGAAGAGCTATTTTGATATTAAACTTCTAAAATCAAATTTGCATCAATTTAGTGCTCTATGCCCCATTTGTGGGTTGAGGAGGAGAGGTGGAGCATGCTTGAAAGAGCAGTCTGGTTTGGTTTAAATTTCACTAAAGGAACCACACCCGTTGAGGCTGTCGGTGTGTTCGAAACCTCCAACCGGCTTTTGTCTAAAAATCTCAAATCCCTTTTTATTCGGTACTTTCCAGGGTTGTAAGTAAAAAACTCCATTGCTGTTTAGCTCTCTCCCTCTCTTCTTCGCTGTTCGAACCAGCCAACCAGGTATACCCAAATGTACAACCCCCTTGGAAATCACCTTTCTCTGGGTAATGCATACCATCAATGAGGTAAATGCATACCATCAATGAGGTAAAGGCAAATATAGAAAATATGAGGAATGGTGATGTCACATTAAGGCAGACATGGAAAAGATACTTACAGGAAGGTAGGTGGTGTAAAGATGGTAAAGGAAACCACCTTACATAAGAAATTTGTTGATGAGAGACCTTGGTCAGACCTTCCGGTAGAGATTGTAATGTTAATTGCAACAAGTCTCACTTATGCTCGTATGTGGTCCGTTTTTAAGAATTGGCGGTCCATTGTTCCCCTGCGTGGTTGCCTCTAACACCATGTCTCAAAGATCAACATCTCTTGCTATGAAAGTCGATAAAGAAGCAATGGCTGCAATTAGAGACATGAATAAAATAGTTCTAGACTTTACCAATACTCCAATGATGCTTCGGTCTACTCTATGAAATCGAAGTCACACCAACTATACTTCTACAGGTCTAAGGAATTCCTCAAGTGATCTTGGATTGAATCCACTGGATTTGAATTTGGATTGGACTCTCAAGGTAATCTGTTGAGATTAGTAAGTAGACTCAGGTGAATAAGAGAAAAAAGAACCTGAATTATAAGCAGTTGCAACTTAGTCATTTATAGCTATATTTGCTTTCTTTCAGTTGTCCAAGTTAGCCTTTGCTATTTATGTGAGATTGAGTTTCTTCTTAGGAAATGATTACATGTTGTTGTCTGTCCTTGCATGATTAAGCAGCTATATGCCCAAATTTCCTCCACATGAAGTTTTATATACTGTTGGACCCAATTGTGTATGAAGACAATACTTAACAATTATGGAATACTCATTTTATACATTGAAAAATCTCAAGGAATTACATTGCTTTGAATGGAGTGAAACCCGGCCAATGCAACTTCAGCAGTGGTCATGTGATATGAACACGTTCAATCCATCAAAAGTGGGCTTTGTACTGGTGGAAAAAGATTGCATAGTCATCATCATAATAATTACTTTTTAATGTCCTTTATTATCATTATTATAACCTAGGGGAAAGTGGCCTGTGCCCCTGGGCTGTAACTACAAAGGATGAAGAGTAGTGATTATACACCATGTATGAATATTATAACCTATATTTCATCAGAAAATATATCATATTTAACATTATATTAATTTTATGGTCACGACATATAAATTCTATATATTATAGAAACTGTTCTGATTCTTTCTATATATCGCAAATTTGCACAAGAAACTCAGCTACAATTATATAAATGAAGCTGCTCCAATAAAAAACCATAACATATACAACCAAAGCTTGCCATAATTGAAATAACATAGTTTGTGTTCTCTTAGTACCACAACTTACAAAAGAACATCCTAATTGCATATGTGTTCTCTTAGTACCAATCATAGATCTCAATTGCAAACTAATTGTGATGAGAACTGTGCTCCTCTAATTTACTTTTTGTAGAATTACCGAAGACAGTGAATTTAGTGAAGCTCGATTTAGTTATCTTGAGCTTGAGGATGACAGTTTTTATCAGGTCATCAGTTATGAAGGCAAAATATATTTTCTAACATATCATATTAGGTTTGGTGTTATCGATTTCGATATCAATGATCATCGCCCTACACTGACAACTCTAGATGTATTGAATCACTATAGCCATTCATGGTACACCACAACAGAATAACTTGTTAAGTCTTGTGGAGAGAGATTAATTATACGCCTTGTTTTTCATTGGCAGAAACATATGGCCTCCGATATGTCTTAGTTTGCAAGATGGATTTCTCTCAGATGTTGTGGGTGAAAGTTGAAAGCATTGATGATTGCTTGTTCTTCTTGAGCGAGAGTGGTTCACTGTCATGCTCTGCCAGTTCGAGTATCAGCCATATTTCAAAATAAAAAACAGCAGCAACTTTAGATCCTAAATAACATCCCAATGGCAATCAACTACCACATCCCCAAATTAGGAAAAAGTATACATATTAGGGAAGGAAATGCACGTTCTGTCCTTCCTGAGATCGCAGATGCTGATTGAGGAGACCTTTGAGCATCTCTATGCTATGACTGTTAGAGCTCCTCATGATATGTGCATGAGTATTCACAATATCAGAGAACAGAGACTTGTTTATCTAACTACATTGGAGATTAAAGAATGAGGTTTTAAGAGATTAATGAACAAGGTTGGAACACTCGGCAAGTTGACTCTTGACTCTGCCGAGTCACCTTGTATTGACAAAAGACAAAATCAAATATAAGGTAAACTCAGCCGAGTCAAATGTAAGTAATTCATGCTCGAGGTTTTGAGCTAGCAATTTTAAAATGATTCATGGAAATGTAATAAATTTACTATCTTGAATTTATTATTATTATTATCAACTTGAATTCATTTTTGGGTTTTCCTGAGGTGCGCTCACCAGAGCACATTACTATGTGCTTGATGGTGTATTGAGCACACAGTAAGGGGAGCCCCTTCATTTTTAGTATATAAATGATAGATGGAGTAACTGGTAATTTCAAATGCTTGTATTTGATTAAGCTTCATGTTAATGGCATGTTGATGTGTAATCAACTGGTGGAACTGAAAAAAGAAATAGTTCATCCTAAACAAAACTTTGGACTTTCAAGTTTTGAATGATAAACAACTTATTTCGTGTAGTCATAATCTATTATTTTGGAGTGGAGATTGTTATAAGGGGATGTGGACATAATAAAGTGTTTTACGGACCTGGTGCCCATGTTGGTAATATTGAACTGTTTCTATGAGAATAATAAGCCATGTAGGTTTCAACTGCTGCTAAAATCAGTTCTTCTCATTAGCAATAAGAGAATGGAATGGAATGAATTTACATTAGTGCATGCATTTCTCAACACAAAAGAGCAAGAGAACATCAGCCTTCTTCCATGGAGGTGGCAGTATGGCCCATCAGGTAGGCTTTTGTTCCATTCAGGTTGCAGAAAAGCTATGGCTGGTACTTGTTTCAATGGTATCATTTGGAATGAACCATGGTATCCAGAATTCCTGATCAAGAAAAAGTCGTCTCTAACATTTACGTCAATTTTTTTTTACATAGAATTGAATTCTTGGAAAATCTGAGAAAAGCTTCCATCAGCAGTTCAACTAATAACCCACCATCAAAAGGACCATACCAACAGCCAACACCCATTATCAAACTGACATTCAACTGTACTTACTATTTATCAAAAATGGATTCATGGGTTTGCTTTGATGCAAAATAAGTTGTTTAATCTAGCATCCTTTTGATCCAACATCCTAATAAGTACTGATGGCTGAGACTTTTGGTGTGCCCGATCGGTTCTGTCCACGTTTAGTCACTCTTAACCACCTGTATGTGGATTGCATTCAACATAATAACCTGCACTAGTGTTACATTCGACACAACAATAAAACTGTCAAGATATCCAGAATATGTTTATTGACCTGACCATGAAAATAATTGACATTCAACGGAACACATCAAGTAAGACAATGCGCATGAATTAACCTATGAACATAAGAACAAACACAACTCGTGAACACAATCACATCTGATTGCTTACAACATCCATGTAAATCAGCTAAAAAAAATTCCCTCCCAATAGGCACGCTCATGTAAGTCGGTTACAACAATTCCAACTCTCAAATGGGCACATTCATGTAGGTCAGTAACAACATCCCCAACCCATGTAAACTATACAACATCCCAAATTCATTCAGTTACAACATCCCTATTGACTAAACAATTGCATAATCAGACCATTGAGTCCACACGGGCAACAAGAAAGTCTTGTGTATACATCTATAAGTCCCAAACCATTGAGTCCACATTCCTTCAGTAATTTTGTCATCAGCATCATCATCACATGAGCTGCAGCAGGAAAAAAAAACGCATCTCGAAGTGAAGAGAAAACATCAATACAGGTTGTATCAATGGCATATGTTGTAAAACCATGAATAAAGTTTTTTTTTTTTTTTTTATTGAATGCTTCTTCAGATCATTGTAAAACCACCAGTTACAACACCCAAATCCAACAAACCAAGTTTAGCATGGCCAACTGGTTGGACAAACCAGAGGTGAGGTGTAAATGACAGAACCTCCATGACAATAGCTTTGTTGTTGACAGAAGTCAGGCTCTCCAACAGACATATACCATTTGAGATTTGGAAAATTCAGTACCCTATCAAACAAGATAGATATAAAGGTGATTCTATATGCACCCTCCCTTTATGCTGAGCACACCCGCCTCCCCTTATGAACAATGATTGAAATCACTGTTCATAAGGGGAGGCGGGTGTGCTCAGCACATTATTAGGGTGCATATAGAATTTCCCTAGATATAATCGTATAAAGAGGATACAGATATAAGCCCAGTTCCCTGTTTATAGATGGAAGATTTGAACCTGCAATACTATAGATGGGACCAGAGAACATGTTTACATATGAAAGATTTGAACTTATATACAGTAGTATAAGATGTTTTAAGCATCAATCAATTAAAATGCAAGTAATTAGATTCTTTAGGGATTAGGGTAGAACCAAATAGGCTTAGTGTTTGGGCTCAAGGGATTAGGGAGTTTAGGAATTTGAGATTAGGGTTCATGAATTAGTGACCTGGGATTGTGACTTAGGTTTAGGTTGAGAGAAAGAGAGGGTTTCAACCAGAGATAGAAATTGAGAGAGCTATGAGAAAAACAGAGCTATGAGAAAAACACAACTAGGATGCAAGGTTGGAAAACTCGGGACTTGTACTCAACTCATCCAATGTAAAACATGGACTCGGATACAACCAATGCAGTGACTCGAAAGAGTCTTGTCTTTTTTCAAATAGTTTTAAAATAATTTTAAAAATGGATTAAATGCTTATAAAATCTAAATATACATTTATTTACATACATTTATGAAAAAAATTCAAATTAATAAATTAATATATACAAGGAAAATATTATATTAATAAAATAAAATAAAATATTGTATATTACATAATTTATTAGTCCAAACATTGAATATAAAATATAAAATATAAGTTTCAAATTTGATTCCAATCATCATTTTTAAATTGTTGACCCGTGCATGCCTGCATAAAAAATAAATAATAACAGTTTAAAACTAGATCTAACTATCAAACGGGTCAAATGTAAATGACTTGCTAAATTGAGGTGACTCGGTGGAGTCTACCTTGTATTTTACTCGGTTTTTAGGGAAAAGATTTTCGGTTTCCCTAAAGTTGTAGTAAATCCATAGTTGACAATTGTAAATTCCTCATGATTTGGAAGAATATAAATATTCATTTGATAGAATTTTCAAGTCCAACCACTTCTTAAAAGATTTGAAAATCCTCACTTAAGTGGATTTACACACCGAACCCTGTTTTTTTCAGCTATATTCATCAATACACACCAATATCAATGTGAAATCCACAACTATACAAATCCCCAGCGATGAATCCTTAAAAGAATTATAAGATCTTTGGATTTCCCACCTGTTACCAAACATGCCCTTTGTCAAAATGAGATAACTCGAGAGAGTCAAACTCAAGAGACAACTTGGGGAGTAGTCCAGCCATGATAGAATTTTGCTTGAAAGATAGAGACGATCATGGAAGAAGAGAGAGAGAGAGAGAGAGAGAGAGAGAGAGAGTTTTACTCTTTTAAAGACCTTTTAGGCAGTTGGATGTTCGCACGAGGCCAACTCTACATAGGAAAATACCGTATCTATTCCTCACCATATTATCACGAGGCCAACATAGTGCGGGCCGATTTAATGATCCATCCAAACCATCCATGTACATAGGACCTCTTGAATTACAATGGATCCATCGAGTTCTTACTAAATTGAATGGATTGGGTCGTTGGTATCGAGGTCAATTTTTTTTAATATAAAGTTGTTAAATTTGCAGGCCATCAATGAATGAATGGGGTTAGAGGTAAAAGATTGACCCCAAACTCGATGGCAACCTGCAATGGGACCCACATGGTGGGGGGCCAAGGGCACATTCTCTGTTTTCCTTTCGCTTCTCCCGCCAAACGTAACAGCGAGCCAAAACCAAAAAACCTCGTCCTTCCAAAACCAAAATCGAAATCGAAAAGAAGAGGCAAGAAGGGAAGGGCAAAATGCGCAGAAGGCTCCGTCTTCCCAGTTCTTCCGACGAAGACGACGATCACCAAACCCTCCAAACCCTAATCTCCCGAAACCCTCCAAACCCTAACCCTAGCTCTGCAAATCCCAATCCCCTTCTCGAGATCTCCGACGACGATTTTATCGACGCCTCCGATGTCATCTCTCCTCCCTCTTCCTCCCCTCCGGCAGCTCGAAACTCCTCCGACCCAGTCCGTCCAGTCGACGACTTCCTCCGGAATCTCGGTCTCCGGCTCCACCGAGAGTGGCTGGACTCCTGCACCTCCGGCCTGTCGACCTCCCACCCCGGGTTCGCCGGCCTGGATGTTGCAGGGAAGGCGAAGCTCTGCTTCTCCCAGTTTCTCTTTTCAGACATGAACTTCTCCGGCTCCGGCGTCCTTCCAGCGGACGTGCACGCCATGCACGGCGTCGAGCTCGCCGGGCCTTTCGTCTTGCAGGTGCGCTGGTCTTCTTTTTTTAGGGTTTTGAAGATAGTTTCTGGGGCTATTGTGTAATGTGTTGGCTCTAGTCTACCGTACATGTGGGTGTGTGGTTAGTTGATCATGACCGTCCATTTGGTGAAGTCCAAAATCAGGACTTTCCCAGTAGATGATCCTAGTTTTACTATTCATGGGGTTTTTCCAGATTCGAATTGGGCGGCCGGCATTTTTCGGTTTTAGCATTTAACTGTAGGTGAACATTTTGTTTAACTGCATTTGAGAACGCTCGGATCTATCCTTACTGTTGGGTTGATCATGTATAGAAAGTATAGATATATCCATGCTTGTGGCCAGGATATGGACAGTCCTGATTCACAAATGGCATTGGCTGTCAATTGTCATTGGTAGATTCTGATTGCCAGTGGGATTTCTCTTCAGAAAATATAAAATGCTAGATATTACTAAATGACACTTCACAAACTCAACATTGCCCATTTTCATGCCTCCAATCAGATGATGTGTAGATTTTGATGTATGATGGTCTGCATGAGGAAGAGGTGGGACCTGACTGTATAGTGCCGAGTGTGGTAAAAGAATGCTGGTTTATTTATTTATTTATTTATTTATTTTTTTTATTTTTTTGCTTGAGTTTTTTTGTTAGCCTCTGTTTGGATCCTTGAAACTTGGTTGCCCTGCACATCATCTACCTGTAAATATTTACTTTTAACTCTATTTTCATGCACTTAACTACTTATTACAAAGAAACTCAGTTATCCAGACAAGTATGTACTTATTGCCAAATCATGTTTTTGGAATTTTTAATAGAAACTAGTGGTAGGGGGTTCTTTAAGATTTATTGCCAGAAAGGGAGGTTTCTCCATAAGTAACTTTCTTTTGTTGGGTTCCTGCAAATAGCAAAATACAAAATCTAAATAAGATCATCTTCAAAGCATTGGATTTTTAAGATTTTATTCATTTGCCAACAGTACCTTTGTTTGAGCTACTGAGAAGTTTTTCTTGGTTGATGTGTTCCAAGTTCTAACTCCACTAAGTCAGTGGTTTTACTGAACGTCTGAGCAACATTTCCTTCAGGTTGATGAAATAGTTAATATCAGTGTACCTCTCCGGGAGAGGTATCATGACGCGTCTGCTGGGTTAAAGAGGTGCCTCAAATTGTCAATGACTGATGGTGCTCAACGTGTAGTTGGCATGGAATACAGGCCTGTTAGATGTCTTGAAGCTCTTTCTCCAGCTGGTTTAAAGGTAAGGTTCGGACTTGATTTTCATTGTGTTATGGATCAGAATATGAATCAATTATTGGTTTTGTGCTACAAGCCTACATCTAACTGAAGCTGATTGAATCTTAACAAAACTATGAACAAAGCCCAGTGAATCATACAATTTACAGCTAATGATTTCCTGGTTTCTAACTGGGCTACTCCCCTCTATGGATGGCCCTGCCTGTAACTTTGACTTTTGAACAGGAAGGAACTATTTCCTAGTTGGTCCGATGTTGGAAATGTTACTTTGTATGAGAACATTTGATAATACTTGCTGTCTGCTGATGGACTTTTTTTCTGCAATGTACTTTATTTTTGCACGAAATCATGTATAAAATAAAGGTAAATGCCTTAAAAATTAACTCTGAAAGAGAGACCCTTATGGATCTTGAATATCGCCTCCTTCCCATCAAACATTTGGAAAAATGTTTCTGTGATCCATGCTTTTATCCTTTGATCTATGAGTGTGAGGCTGAATAAAAAATGACGGCTAATACTAGGAAGAAATGGAAGAAAAAAATAGTCGCAAACCATTTCATTAACATAACCAGAATGGGAAGACACTATAATTAACTTAAGATGGGTATCCAATAATAGAGTTGAAATATCTAAATGCTTATAGTTACAACCATGCGGTTGTGGGTTCGAGTCATGTTACCTATAAGAAAAAAAAATCTAAATGCTCTTATAAGGAGGGTTACAAATGATCATTACGTACATTCTTTTCCACATAATCCACAGTATAGTTTCTAACTTTTATCCTTTAATGTTTAGTGAAATTCTTAAAATTTGACTTTACTTGTTTCTTGGCGCTGGAATTTGATTGAAATGGGGGCAAAGAGACGTTTCACTCCTATGTTGTGCTTTCTCCTTGTCTCAAATGAATTGTCCTCGTGTTTTTTTCACTCATCGAGTACTGTTTGTCATAAGAAGACTGTCCAAAATGTTACCAGTTTTGATTGAAATGACCATTGATTCAGCCAAAACATGCAAATGACAATATATCTTTATCTCAGACCAGTATTTTGACATATTCTCCATTACCACTACTACATCTGATTTGGAACCTTTCAGCTATTTGAGATTTTAAATGAGTCCAGGAACTGTTACTTTCCTTTATCTTTGTAAGAAGATTTATTTATTGCCTTCTTCCCTCAAATTTTCAGACAAAGTCATTCAAATTGGAATAAATCAAAATCTAGAGAACCAACTATAACAATGTTGATGACGAGTTGATGCTATCACCATCACCATCACTATCATTATGATATCTGAGTATATATATTTTTTGGTAGAAGTCATTAATGTGAATATTGAAGTTAGTTTTCCACGTAGAAAAACATGAGCGGGTTGGTTTTCATGTTGTTCAGTTTCATGCATTCCAGATGTAGTAGTAGATTGGTTGTGAGATGTCATAGGGTGTGGCTGATAGCTTTGAATCCTAGACATTGGTATGTTTTACAAAAATAATTTTCTTTCAGATATGAGATATTTTTTTATTCATTTTCATTGTTTTAGGTTTTTTCAGATCTTCTACTTATTCATGGAGAAAAATATTTGATATGTGAAATTGTAAAGTTTCATATTCATCAGATTTCAAGCATTCTTGGTCTCATCTAGTTGGTGGGAGTGCGGGACTTCCATCCTTATCATTGTGTTTAACATGGAAAGTTCCTCCTTTTAGCCTTAAATTATATAAAGTGTGACTTTAGAGCTAGCCTCTTGCTACTATGTAGGTTTGTATTCGTAATGTGCACATACGGCGTGGCCTTTTAATGCTTGTACCTGAAGTTTTGGAGGTTCTAGGAGGATTGGTTGAAGAGTTGGATGCAGCACGGCAGAGGCTTGTCCAAGAAGTGAATAAGCCACCAAGGGGTAAAAGGTATGTGTAAAGACTTGTTAAGTCTATTGTAGCAGTTTTAGAATAATCAGCTTATTGTGTCCCATCTGTTAATGTGGTATGATATCTGCGATTTTATCTTTTGCATTTCGGGGTCGTTTGGTAAACGTCTTCACCGCATATTTCTGTCAGTTTTCCGCAATCCTGTGAAAAACCCACGTTTGGATCCGCGTGGAAAAGCCCTTGGAGGATGCAAGGAATCTCCGTTTGCAAATATTCTGGATGTCAGACCCCCTCCCATCGGATCAGCTGAATCCACGCGTGCGCGGAATTGCAGAGCTACAGTGTTCCGGACGTTAATATAGGGGAGACCGGTTTTTGCATTTTTTTGGTTTCTATGGGCCCCACAATCAAGATCTGAACCGGTAATAGTGTTAACAAGGTCCAAAACGACTACCATACCAAAAATCAGCCTTTGATTCCATCTATAACTTGAGATATTTGCAAAACCATTCTGATCGTTGATATGCCCCACAGTAAAAAAAAAAGGGGATTGTTCTGCAGTATGTTTTTTTCATTTTTTCTGATTTTTGTGGGCCTTGAAATCATCATCTGAACCGCGAATAATTTAGAGGAGACCAAATACAACTGGGGGCCCAACTTTCAACTGTAGATCTATCATCTATTTGGAGATATTTGCAAAAATGTCCATACTCTAAAATATTAATTTTTTAATTTATGTGGCCCCCTTTGCACGATCTGAACCGTTCAGAATATTTGAAGAGCCAAAACTGGTTATGGGGTGAAAGATCAGCCCTTGATATTTCATGGATTATGAGAAATTGATTAAAAACTTATGATTGTTGGATCACACAATGCATAGACTCCATGATTCCTCTCGTCTGCCAAACTTGGAACTATTTTTGGGAAATTCTCCTTGAGGATGGCTTGATTCCAACAGATCAAAGAAAACCTCTAACTAGGGGATTCCTGTCAATTTGCCAAACGTGCCCTTCATGTTGGATTTTCGAGTTCATATTTCAAAATGAAAATAATAGTGGAATCTTCAATATCTAACTGCAGGCTTTTCTTAAACATTTTGAAGAGAAATAAAATATTTAGTCTTAGCATTTTTAATCACTAATAAAAATTTATGATTCTGGCAGATTTTGTGATCTCTGATAAAAACTGCATTGTCCATACAATTTTTTTTTCTTTCCTTTTTCTGAATGTTGGTTTGTAGATAATTGAGAAATAATACAACTGCAGCAAGATTCTCAATCCACAGATCTTTCCAATAGGGCTAAACAAACAAAATCATAGCATTCTTTTTTTGTTTTTCATCATCATCATCGTCATCAAAACGAGCTACATGAATTTAGTTCCCTCATTCTAGTCTATCCTGGCCAAATTCTTGGATGAGTTGGCTTTCTTGAGATCTATCCTTTCTACTACCATCAATGTCCTCTTCGGCCTACCCCTTTTCTTTGACGGGCCGTCAAACTCGATAGAAAAGATTTTCTTCATTGAAGCTGTTGTTGGTGTGCGTTGGACATCCCAACCATCTCAAACGAGTCTCTCTTAAATTATCAACTATTGATGCTGCCCCTAGATATTCCCAAATGCCCTCATTTCTGATTCAACCTTTCCTAGTTTTACCACTTATGCTAGACTAATCTTCTCCTGATTGCCGACAATCTGCTTTTATAAAAAATTTTACAAGATAGGGACTGACCAGCTATTAAAAAAAGGGAAGAGGGAGGGGGGCGGGGTGAGGGTGTTGCATCTACTCCATTTTTTCCCCTTTATTTATTATTTTTAACAAAAAGATAAAAATTTATTGTTTGTGATACAATTTCAGATACAAACTGGTTCAATCCCTTCATGATTTGCCATATGGCTTTGAATTTTATGACAATGGCGAGTGGCTTGGCTACTTGTGTTTATTGTTGTTTTGCATGTATGATGCACTTGGCCATCTACTGCATGGTGAGGTCATGTTCCACTTGAAAAAAGTCATGGCTCATGAGTAAGGAAGGAGTAGACCTTCTTATTTTTGGACCAGATTTGGTACAAAGTCAATGATGACAATGGTAGAATAAGGGTCTGATGATGGCGGGGCTGTGATGATGATGATGGCAATGGTGCATAAATCTTTTTACTGCAAGTGGAAATGCAAAAGTGGGTCTTTGATTCCTCCACAATGTTATCATTCAAAGCATACTCTCAACCAAATTCAGACATTATTATTGGTTATATACCATAGTAATTGTTGGTGCATGATAATGAAAAGCTCAATTCGAATGTGTTTCGGTTCCGGGCAAAGTTCAGCTGTTTCTACTTTTTGGTCTTTTCAGTTGATTGATTTATGAACTAATTTTTAAACAATAGAATCCTTACTGATTTAAAAAGAAAAAATCATTCAGATTAGAAAAATCTCATGCTTTTTTCCTTCTTTGTTATACATACATTTCACTCTGTTTGGTCCTTTCCTGACCAGAAGAAGAAATGGCGAGGTTCCTTCTTTGGTCACTAGAGCTCGACATGCTGCTTGGCCAACTAATATTGCTAATGATGCTCAAGCCAATACTTCAATGTCAAGCGGTGCCAATTTGTCTCATCATTTGGGCCAAGGTATATTGTCCATTTTCTTGTATATTTAACTTATTCCTAATAGCATGCTGATATCTGCGGCGATGGATTGCTTTCTGAGGAGACCATACAATGCAAGCTTGAAGAGAGTTGATAGTTTGTCTGGGGAAAGTTATCTGTACAAGTGTGGCATTTATTTATCCAGATTGTGCATCTGATGGGACCCACCATGTATGGGTGAAATCATAATGTTTGACCTCTTACCACAGTAACTTATGAGCCAGATAATTTACTACGTCGGAGTAAACTTTTCAAATAATGATCATGATATTACATATCGAAATATGAATAGCACATTATACGGTACCCCTTGTTTCCTAGAACTCAAGAAATTTAGCATTATGTATGCTTCCCATATATTTATCCAGGCTTTAGTGCTTCTTGTGCTTCTTGTCTTAATTTATTTTTCAGTATGTATTGTTCATTTCCCCTGTTTTACAGTTGCTTCTTCGACCACACCTGTCACCAATGTCATTGGAAGAACTAGAGAAGGGTCGTCCACTTCCAGTAGTGGGTTGGATGCTGAAGCTAACATGACATCCTCAAATGCTGTCTTGGATGCTGTCACTTTGTCTGCATCTCCTGCTGATGCTGGTGAAATAAACATTGGCAGTTTTGCTGCTCCCAGCAATGCTCCAGTTGCTCACCTATTATCCTCAAATACGATGTTGAGTGTCGCTACTATGGCCTTTCCATGTGATGATGCGGGAGGAAAAATCACGGAAGTATGTGCTCCTACCCGCCAAAGACCAAATGCTGAAGATAACTGTGCATCGAGTACTGCCTCCAATGTTGAATATTTGGCTACATCTGGTCATGGTGCTGCAGATAGAGCTAGAGAAGGGTTTCCTTCTCCCGTTACTGGACTACGTTCTTATAATATCCCTCTATTAGATACTGCTTTGGATGTGGGTACATTGGATACACCTAGCAGTGATACTAGAGGAGCACGTGGAAAAGGGGTTCCTGCATCCAGTAATAGACTTGATGTTGAAGCTAATCCATCAGCTTCTGACTTGGATGCGAATGAAATCCACAAGGTTGAAGAAGTGGAACACCCACTCATTCTAAGTGGAGACAAAGAGATCCCTTTTACCTATTTGGCTTGTTTGTTGGCAAAATGGACTGCAAGTAAGGACCCAGTACCAGTTGTTCATGGAAAAATAAAGGTATTCTGTTGATATTTTTATGTTGTATGGTTGCGTGGTCTAGGACTTGGTTATATGGTCCTAAAGTAGAGGGCGATTTTAGTAGTCCAAAATTCCCTGATTCTGCTTTCTAGTTGTTTGAATGAAAAACAAACAAACAAAGTTTGCTGTCATAAGCCTTATTTTACTATGATCCTGGCACTGCCGATAATTTTATCTTTATTGAGCTAACTGACATCATTAGTCATGTTAAAAAATAACCAGTTCAAGCCAAGGAAGTTCATATAATTACTTAAATCTTGATTTTTTTTTTTTTTTTTTTTTTTTTCAGTGTTTTTTGACTGGGGTTAAGCAATTCCAATTCAAGCAACGAAGTACGTATAATCTCCACGTTTATGTTGATGATGGAAGTCTCATTTCCGAGGTCCTTATTGGGCACAAAGTGAGTTTACATACAGAATTGTGGATTTGTCTGAGCTTTCTGTGACCAAATCAAGTTGGTTTTAGTAATTTAGTCACATTATGAGTACAACAATTTTCAGGTTGTGCAGAATGGAATAGGGCATTCTCCTGAGGATGTTACTGCTGCTCTTTCTTCATCAGACAAGAAAATTGTGACCAACATGAAGGAGATCATGAAGCGATATCAGCTGTTTTTGGCAAATTTTGAGGTAGTCTTCCTCTCCCATTTGAAAGAATGGTTCTCTGTGATTTCATAGTTTCTGCAGAATTCATTTCCGGCTGTATAGCCTTAATATGTACATTCTTGGAATTTAAATGCCTTTATTTTCTAAAGTATGAAAGGGCAAAATTCATGTTAACTGAAAACCATTAGTTCTGATCAACTCATGACACCAATGGTCTGCAATGAGTAAAATTGCGATATTCTTGAATATATGAATCTTGAACATACGAACATTTTCATGAACATAGACTTTAAATCACGAGTTGTTACACAATGGACTTCTTAATATGAAATGGTGTCATACAGTTCATTGGGTGTAAAAAAATAAAAAAAAAGCAAAAAAAGAAATTATCCTTGCGATTACAAATTGACAGCCTAACACTCTACTGTTCTGGAGATCTTGGCATTTTTTCTGGAGAAGGTTGATCTTGACACAAAACATGTCAGTTTTGGGCTTTTGAGTTTCATCCACACAGCCAAAACTTCACTAGTTATTTGATAAAATAAATGATAATGATAAAGATGATGACGGCGACAGCGACAATTATAGTTTTCTGACCTGGTGGGTTGACTAGGAACCCTTGACTCGGCCGAGTCAACCCTCTGCTTACACTAAAGTATCCTCAATATCTAAAATTTATATATCCAAATCTACTCCATACTTTGGCAATATATTTGCCTCCCTTTAGACATGGGCAAACTGAAAAGATGATTATTATTGATAATCATGTCCTCTCTCGCTTAAAAAATAAATCAAGCCTCCATTGACACTTTCTTATTTTACCGATTTGAAGTTGTTCTTTGAATCTCCTTTAATAATGACCTTATAGCCCGGAAAACATATTTGTTACAATCACTGATGCTTAAATAATAGCTAAAACTGGTGCCTTGTTCAATTTTTCACTGCCCACCAAGCAGGAAAGATACTAGAGTCTCTTCTTTGCATTCTTGTACCACCTTGCCCATCCATGCAGTCTAAGTTTCCCTTGAGCCACTCTGGGCACCTTAAATTTCACCAATCCCTCCTCTGGAGGAGTCCACTTTGATTTATTTTTTTTCCTTCTTGAACCACTCATTCCCCAATATCACAATTGATCTGTTGCTCTAACCATTGAGTGCGAACTGTGTCCATTTTTGTTGTTTGATTTTTCATTTGTAGGCTGCTTATGGAAAAGTTGGGGCAATTAGCTTAATTCTGTCCACGGCCTAGTCTGCAACACACATGAATGAAAAGGATTGCACCTTACAATAAGTGGGACACTCAATATGTAAGAAAAAGGTCTTCTTTACTTTTTGATGATCATTTGCTTCTTGGGCCTTTATTCCCAATCTAGGAATGATGATTTCAATCCCTTAAAGCATGCAATTGCTACCCTATTGCATATCAATAATATACAATCTTAATGCTCATTTGGTGCTTCTAAGGACTATTCTGAAGGATAGTCTTGAAGGAACTTGTAGTCTAGTACAGCGATCTTTTAGTAGCTCCTAAACTGTTAGTTCCCTTTTTATAGTAGCATCATATGCACGGCCTCTAAATTTTAGAATTTTTGGAAATTTTAAGCTTATGTTTGATATGATCATTGCATTGTATTAACTGATGCCAGAACTCATCATCTTGGATCTATTCTTCGGTTGCTAGTGTAATTGTTCTGTATTCTACCATTTTGCATTCATGGTTCGCTTTCTTCCAGGGTACAATGCTTGTGGAGATAAGTAAACGGTCCCCTCTTCCTGTTGCTCTTGAGATGAGCCAAGGCTGTCCACCATCTGATGCATGGATGCTCCTCCGAAGACTGAGAGTCCTCACTGCTCCTCAAACCCCAAAGCGCATCCATTCTTCTCCCATCAACATATCCCCTTGATTTGAAGGATTGATTGCGTTCCCTATCTGGATAGCTGAGAAAATGAAGAGCAAAATCTAAATGGATTACAACATCATCATCTTTCCCTTGTCCCATTTATCACAAAGGCTCACATATTTGAGTTAAGTCTGTTGATATATTAGTTTGCATCCATTGAAAAGGAAATTTCATTGTCAACAATGAATCCAAGAGTTGCAAATATCAAAATTTTTATTTTCTTGAAGTTGCAGCTGTTTCAGTTCCTAAGGTGCGGGTTTGATTCATCATGCAAGGTAGCAGTGCACTCTTAGTGTCTGGAGGGAGCAACACCAAAAAAATGTTCTATCCCATAGTGACACTGGCGTTTTTCTGTTAGTATTATTGCAAAATATTTTTGAGGATTTGCCGAAGAATATGGTTAAGCTGAAGGCAAAAAACCAGATACTTGGAATAGAAGGAAGTTGCAATCTGAAAATGTTATCTAAATTTATACAATGAACCGATGGTGTCTGGGATGAATCTTCTATGGAGTGTAAACTGCATCAGATCTTTTCTCTTGGTATCTGTGGTTGAACTGTTGGCTGCCAGGCTTACTTCCAGGAGGTGCTTGTCTTGCCCATTTGGTGAGTGCTTCCTTGGTTTATTTTTGGTCCTGAGTTTCAGGAAAATATTTAGATCATTTTTTAGTGTTTCTTCAAGAATAGTTCAGAGTGGTGACATCCAGATGATTGCCATTTGGATCATTTGTCTGGTTGAAAGCACTGTGAAGTATGAACTGCCAAGATCTATATCTAATTCCTTCTTTTTTTATTCTATGTTTTTCCTTTTAAGGTGGGACATTCGGAGAGAGAGAGAGGGCACATCAAATGAAAGCCATTTGGACCATTGGAGACAGCAATACCAAAGAAAAGCTGTTTGGACTATTTGGACCACTGTGAGATGCCTGGACCATCTCTCCTATTGTTCTTTTAATATGGAACATTCAGAAAGGGCAGCACCAAATGAATGCCATGTGTATCATTTGAGATGCCAGGATGCTCCCTCGGATTCTTCATTGGGAGCCACTTTGAGATGCCAGGATCCGCTCTTCTTTGGTACCCACTGTGAGATGCCAGGATCCTCTCATGGTTCTTTTTCTGTTTAGGTTCTTCCTCTAAATAAGATGAACCATTCAGAGAGGTCCAAACTATTTGAATAATCTTGTCCATGCTACACTTGGGATCTTGATGACAATTCTTTGCTTTGGTTTTTACAGGTTATAGCCAAGCTCTGAAGTATAATTGAGTGCGATGAATGGTCCTCATCTCTTTCGATGTGGTTCAGATGAGCATACTCAGGTTAGTAGCTATTTGTCTCGATCTGAGAGGCAGATGGTTTGGGGTGCCAACTTCAAAAGACACCCATCGGAGGTGGATGGTCAGTTTTTGGGGTTGCTGTCTCTTGGATAGTGTTTTCATTCTGGAGAAGAGGTTTGACAGAAGGGTCTGGATGGGGACGACTGATGGCAGCTTGTCAATGGCTTTGATCTTTTCAGCTATGGTGGGCATTCTGTCTGAATCGTCTTCCGTTGCTGGAATTTGGAATTCTACAGCTCCCCCGACGGTGATGGCTTTTGGCTGGTTGCCGCTGGTTGACAATGGATAACCTCCCTAAAGGTAGACTGATTATTGTGAATGGGTGTCCTTCGTGTCTCAAGGAAGCAGAATCAGTGGGTCATCTCTTGGCGCAAGCCCGTGGGTACGTGTTTTGGGTTGGTTTGAATGCAGTCAGGTTATGCTGGTCACTCTTCGTCAATTGTTTGAAGCATGATGAATGGGGGTGGGGTTGGTCAGGGGTAGAATTATGTGGCATGTGTCCCTTCCTAGCTGTCATTTTGGTTATTTGGATGGAGAGGAATAAGTGGTGTTGTGAAGGCACCCAACAAAGGGAAGAAGCTCTGATTTACCATGTGAAACTTTTGGCAGCCTCTTGGGTCTGTATTTATCCTGCTTTCCGAGGTAAATGGAATCTATGTTGAGGAGTTGGCTTGTGCTATTAAGTAGTTAGTTTGTTGCACCTTTAATGCTTAGACATTTTGGATGTATTGGTTAGCAACTTGAGAGCCATTACATCATAGCTAAAAGTGAGTCTAATCATGCTATTCATTGGGCTTTCAGCTCTTCTAAAGTGCCTTGCTGACGTCATGGACTTGGTTGAGTTGGCTAGAAAGCCGGAGGCCTCCTTGAAGTGCTAATACTGAGGAGGGTGTTCGTTTTGGTTGACCTTGCTCTGGTTCTCTTTCCTTTTGCTTTGTAGCTTGTCGGCAATCAGTATGTCTCGTACTCCCTAGTTTTTTAATACAAAATTTAGAACTTTAGTTACCATTATAATAATAAAAAAAAAAAGATGGTGGATTATCTATGGAAAGCTCAATACTGGCAACAACTTGTAAATATCATTGATAAAAGATGCAGCTGCCATATCCATAATTCTAAGTTGGAAATTTCTATTTAAGTTTTGATTATTCTTTAAAAAAAAAGTAAAAAAAAAAAAAAAGAGAGAGAGGGAAGAGTGGAGTTGTTTGAGTAGCCGGAACAGACATGCAAGAACAGAAGACACATGGAAAAGGGAGCTTGTACACATGGTAAATGTGGCATATCTAGGGTTTGAACTTTGGACAGCTGGGTGAGAATTGTTCCTTATCACCTGACAGTGAATTAAATCTCACATCTTTGTGCAGTACTCATAATTGTTTGATTACTGAGTTTCGTCTGACACTTAAGATGATTTGGGGAACACTGGGTTTGTGTTCATTTATTGGGTTTGGTTCATTAGTATGATTACCCATGTGAAATTTTGCAAATGAAATTGACTCTTGATTGTAGTTTTTATGGTCTTACATTTGTCTGAAGTTTTAGTTTCTTATTATTTTCATTATTTTTTATTTTTTAATGGGGAGTTCTAGAGTTGAACTCTTTTATAGCTGAAACCAAACTAGAACTTTGTGACAAAAAGGTCGATATCATAAGATTTCATGAATTATTATTAAATATACATTCTAATACAATCTGTAGAATTTCTGAAATCCGGGCCTGTTTGTTTGCACTTGAGTGAAGCAAAAGGAGAGTGGAAGTCCCTTAACATTAGGAAATTCTACTACTTTCATGTGTTTGGATGGCACTAAAAGTGGGTAAGATGAAAAAACATGTCTGATTATGTGGATTCCTCCTTTACTCCTTTTCACTCTCTTCAGAGTTTACTCTCACGGTATGTAATAAAGGACCTTTTACTCTTTCCTCTTCATATAAAATATTTTATTATTTTTACTTTACACAAACCATTCAAACACAGGGAAAATAACCCAAGTCTTACTTTAACCATGCGCCCAGCTCTTGCCTCTTGGTCTGTGACTTCAAAACCTACAGTCTTGTCCATGATGTATGTCTTATCAATTATTACAACATCCATTTCATATTGTTCTTGATCAATGTAGATACCGATGGTTAAGATTGTTCATTTTGAAGAATACTCTTGCGGCAAGAGAGGTCTCTATCTACTCTAGTTTTTAAATTGAGTAATCCTAGCAAAAATGTAGGCTAGAACTTGCAACGTTCTCGTTTGACTTGTATAATTTTTACAGACTGCTTCACATATTTTATTGGGGAGTTTGGCCGAAGGTCCCTCGAGATTGGTTTTTATTACAAACGGACCATGATTTATTTTCGTAGAGCCAAAGGTCCCTTTTACTTTTATATACTTGAAAAGTCAATAATGCCCTCTCAATCTCTTAGTGCGTTATTAAAAAATGCTAAGCCTAAAATCGCGGAAACTTGCCAATGAAGGACTGAAGCGAGAAATTAAGGATTTTGAAGAGTGAGGGCAAGAAGAAGGGGAAAAGTGAATCAGGAAAGGAGATTAACCTTTGAGAGTCGTAAGCATTCGTATCATCTTCGAAGAAATAGTTTCGTCGTCGATTTAATTGTTGCGGAAGTGATTCGTTAGATTTCGAACCCTACAAAATACATAATCTAAAGCAGTCGAGGCATCTCCTCATACAAACTGTCAACATTCGCTCACTCTAAGACAAGTAAATTGAGATTCTATCACAAACTCAGATAAATTATTCAGAATTCAGATAAATTTGTTTCAGAATTCAGATAAATTTTTCAGAACTCAGATAAAATTTTCAAAATCCAGATAAATTTGTTCATAATTTAGATAAATTTGTGCAAAGATGTGGTCCTCGTTAACCTCCCCATTTGCAATGATGGGATTGCTCTCATTGTCATTGAATTCATCTGTGGGTCTTATGCTTATTGCCAGAGCCTTTGATTGATTGATGCAACTTGAATGTGGCATCACAAAAAGTCAAACAAAAGTTGTAGAGAATGGTAAAGCATGCAAACCATTATCAGTAGATTAGTTTATATAAACAATCCACAATCACAACAATAGAATGTACTAATTGCAAACTCAAGGTTTATCTCTCTCGAATACTGTATAAAACCTGTCATATATAGAATCAAATTCCTTCTCATTTTAAGAGAACAGGGAACCTCAAGATAACACCTTTCTTCCCATGTTTAACATGGTTGATTCCGAATTGGTTGATCCTGATTGTACTTCAGATGATTATCTGTTCAGACGAATGCTGAATTTTCCAACTTGGCCATGGTAAATTGGTTCGGCTTCTTTTCAGGTGATTGGATTGAGGCTGGGTAGAACATACCAGCCCCAAACATATCCAAGATTTTCTTGCTTAGAGCATTTCCTTGAGGATTGCCTGCTTCCGTCATGTAAAATGTGCGCGAATACCAGTCCAGCACCTCAGGGGCAAGAAACGTTACCAAATGCAAAGCCCTGTACCATGATGGCCATGTAACATATCTCTCTCCCTTGCAAGCGCTATCCACAATTGCCTTTGCACACTTCTCTGTATTCCCTATTGGCAATGGACCAACAACGACCTGCTCATGGACGTTGACAACGAAAATCACCCAACTGTAAGTAGTATCTATATATATAAATTGAACATGGTTGATAAATTCTGTTGATGAAAAACTGATAAAACCATTTTGTTATTACTCCTTACATCTCTGGCTTCTTTATCTACTTTGATTTGACCTTCCTTGAGCATGAGTTTGCCTTTGGTCAGCTCTGATTCTACATACCCAGGGGTTGCTATGGTTACTTTGATATCTGGACTAAGTTCAGTTCTCAGAGTCTCAAAGAACCTTATCACTGCTGCCTTACTAGCCTGCAATCATCACAGAGAATTAGAATCTGAGAAAAGAGAGTAGAATCAAATAAGGTGCTGCTTTGGCAAGTCTTTCTTTTTGTGTCTATTTGACTTGAAATTGACTGAAATAGCTATTTGAGTTCTTTAGACTGTTTGACAAAGTTTATTTGGATGTCTGCAACCGGCTTTAAGACCTATTACCTCCTTTTGAATTGAAAGCAAACTTTTTAAAATGAGCTTGAATGTCGAAATCAATCAGACACTTCACAAATTTTTTATTTTTTATTTTTTTGACAAGTTGAATTTTATAACTTTTATAATATGAGAAGTTTGTCTATGACCAATTGACTTTTACTATATTTTTGCCCATTTAACTTTGATCTTTTTTCTAATTAAATCAGATATACCAAATAATCTATTTGTGAACAGGTCTAAATGAAATATATCTTTTGAATCCGCTCTATTTCAAGGGGGAAGACTTGCCAAACTGGCTTTCTGATAAAATAAAAAAAAAAAAACACTGCTGATGTTGTGTCTTGGAAATCTCTCACATTGTAAAAGCTCAGTCTAGAGATGGGAAACCGTCCAGCTATTGATGCAGTTACTACAATGTTGCCCCTGCTCTTTCGGAGGTGAGGGATTGCATAGTAAGTTGGATATACGCCACCCCAGAAATTCACATCCTGCCATGGGGATTCAAAGATCATACCTTGCATATTCAAGTATAGATTCAGGGAGGAGAAAAGTAAAAGAACTAAAAAAATAAAGTCACCCCACCATCACTTGCTTGAAACTGGTAATGTCAGTTACTTCTTCAAACAAACAGGATGATAAGATTCCAGCATTAGCTACCACATGATTCACTGCAATAGAACAATCACCAGTTAAAAACCTTGGGGGAGTTGGAGCTTGATTCATCCAAAGTTGCTACCCCTTACATTGTCCAAAGTGGCTAACCGCTTTATCAACCGCCTTTTTACAGTCTTCTGGCTTTGTTACATCGGCCGGTGCTACAATGACATCAGGGGACCCCAGGCGTAGAGAATTCTCAGCAACTCGCCGCAGTTCATGTTCTCTCCTCGCGACAAGGACTAGAGAGGCTCCTCGCTTAGCATACTGATAAGCCATTTGCTAAGAATTACGACAATAGTGGCATTAGATGATTAATAGGGAAGTTTATTAGAGAATGATCGACAAGGAAACAATAATCATCATCAATTGTTCCAACTATGTTCTGCTGTTCTAGACAATCCCGGGTCAAATCTTCAGATAGTAACGTCCTAGCATGATCACGGAATAGTTTTTTAGAATTCATGATTTAGATATGACAAAAGTTTTATGCTGCTGTCAATCTCATAGGATCCTCATCTTTTTATCTGGTGATTGGCACTGAAGTGACAAAGTTTTAAGAGCGAGGAAACAGTTTAGCTATGAGTATCTTGTGCTCATGTGAGATTTACACTAACCTCTCCAATGCCGGATGAAGCGCCTGTGACGAGAGCGACTTTGCCTGTCATCTTTTCTCCGAAGAAGATAAGGAGAATGGTGCGGAAGAGTCTGTAGATAAGTAATGGTGGCAAGGAAAGGAGTAGTAGTAGGATGACTAGAGGAGGAAAGAAAAGGGTGAAGACTATGTGACAAAGGTTCACAAATTCCATGCCTGCTGCTGTGTATCAACATTTTGGACACTTGAGAGGGTGCTTTATATGAGCGTCTGGCACCATGCTCAATTTACCACATGGTGGTCTTACCCGTCCATGTGGTGTGGTTCGGACTGTGGTTAGCCGACCAGCATTTATTGCTCAGTCCTTCATTACCGATTTCTTCGTGTCTGTGGTTGGCAGCAGCAACTAAATGGGACTGGGAGTGATTTCTTTACTAGATGACGCCCTGGCACTTAGAACTCCTGTTCATGATACACATCAATTCTGGACTGTTGATTGGTGATTGATGGGGCCCATTTTTTGAGGTTCTAATCTTCGCCGTTAAATAGGTTGTTGGGCTTGTCTGATACATATAGGGATGTAAATGGATATCTGATTCTCTAATTATTCGAAAATTTTGACCCGTTAAAAATCAAGTCTAGGTTCTTATATAAGCTCTGATAAGTAAATGGGTTCGGGTTCGATTATACCTTGGTTTGGACCCGTGGACCCGAGACCCGATATATTACCTTAATTTTAGAAAATCTCTCCTAAAAATCATATTTTTTTAATATCATTCTCTACTTAAGCCGGGACCCGGATTCAGACTCGTCCCATATATGGTTCTGGTTCCGGAGCCAAGAAACCGGTTTTGAAATGGTTTCGGGTCCGGTTTCGGGTCCACCATGGATCTAGACCGGAACCGACCCGTTTACAACCCTAAATACACAATGATAGTGGGCAGTGCTGTGTATAGGAGATTTTACCAATGATCATCACGAGAAATATGTAAGAGATAAACTTGACACAAGGAGGAGTGCTACAAAATATCATTAGTCTGACATTTCTGATTTTTTTTTTCCCTCTGGGACGTGGACTTATGTGGGATCAAAAGTGTATATGTAGGGTCCACCTTTCAATATGGAAGTTGTGGCTCATCCTAATAAGTTATAGTAGGGTTGAGCTCACCTCTAAATAAAGAGATATCAACTGTTGGATTGAAGTAAAAGTTGATTCTTCAGTTCAATTGGAGGTGTATTTGCAGTGAGATTGGACATACGTCCAGTGATTGCCATTGAAGTACGTGGATGATAAGGATCTCTTCCCTTCATTCGTGGGGCACATGGTGCTTGCATGACAACACACAACACATACTTGCATTCGAGTGGATACAGAACACTTTTAGGGTGTGTTTGGATGTGTGGTGAAGTGAGGTGGGGTGAGGTAAAGCCTCCATTATCTAGACAAGAAAAGACAATGGATCATATCAAAAGTATATAATTTCAAAATTTCCTCCA
The DNA here is from genome assembly GCA_003546025.1 of Camphora micrantha. Classification (NCBI taxonomy): domain Eukaryota; kingdom Viridiplantae; phylum Streptophyta; class Magnoliopsida; order Laurales; family Lauraceae; genus Camphora; species Camphora micrantha. Next base: position 26,189,511 of record QPKB01000006.1, on the reverse strand, counting down.
TCTTTAAAAAAATAAAAATAAAAATAAAAAAAAACATCTTTTCTCTACTAAAAGACCGAAAAAGCTCCAATTTTCTATACAAAAAGTCAAAAAGATTACATACCAAACAACTAAAAACAAAAAACCATCATATTTTATTCTCTCTTAAGTTGATGCTTCACCTCACTATATTTTAATTCACCATATATCCAAACAGGCCCTTAAAATTTGGTTAGCTGAACTTGAGGGGCACCGATCAGTCACTGACCATTTCTCCTCCTGCAGCTTATATCTACTTGATTGTCAAAAGCATATATATATATATATATATATATATATAATTCTTCATGACCATGCCCAATCCATTTAATTGGGCGCATGGCTTACTTATCCTAAACTGTTCAATACATGGCCCCTAACTATGCATGAACAATGATCTACATCTAACATTTTAATTGGGTCAACGGTGACAATTTGCTGGGTCGAGTCAAACTCGAACCTAACCAGTAGTACTCGGGTTTAAACTGTCACCTCAATCTCATGTGGGGTTGGGGGCTGAGTACAAAAAGAGAAGCTGAGGATGTGTCTTGTGAAGCGTGAATAGATGGATTTTTTGTTTTGTGGTAAGTTGACAAGAGCCTGCCGTACAGTTCTGGGTTGCGGAATTGTGTCAATCACAAGGTTCAAAGTTTCAAAAGATAAAAAGAAAGAAGGGTCTCTTATGCAAGTGGTAAGAGGTGTCCTTTCCTTTCTTATATGGGGCCGTACGTTATCTGAATCTGAGCAGCACCTTCCCTTGCCAGAGAGCATCCCACTTCATCCGAGGCCTGCTACCCTCATTAAGGACTAGGGACTTTAAAAAGAGCAAGCTAAATTACTTTTAAAAGAGGCCTATCAGAATTTTAAAACTTTCGGACATAATAGAATTTATGAATAATTTCTTATATATGAGCATCCAAAAACCCCACTAAAAAGTAAAGTGGGTGAACTTCTCGAAATTTATAAGGTCATTTAAGACCTTTTAAGTGGACCTTACGAGGGTATCCCACTGTAGCCGAGGTCTACTGCCCTCATTAGAGGGCCAGGGACTTTGAAAAGAAAAGGCTAAATTACATTAAAAAAAGGCCTATCAAAATTTTGAAGTTCTCTGTAATGGTGGAATTTCTAAATGATTTCTTATGCCTGAGCATCCAAAAACCCAACTAAAATGCAAAGTGGTTGAAATTTATGAAATTACCAAATTTATTAGAGACATTTTAAGTGGCTGGAATTTAGAAATATTTGGAAGAAATATGAGATTTATAAATATAAGGGGACAAGATGTAGCATTATGTCCAAATAACCTCAATATGGTAAACTTTTGTTAGAAATTCTATGAAAGAAACGGGCCCTAAGAGCATATTTGCATAACCACTTTCCACGGTAAAGTTTTCCCTTTTATTGGTGCATCCGTTTTGTAGGGACTGCGCAATTTTTTATAATGATGTAGAAAATTGTTTCCAATGGAGATGGGGCTTTCACTTTTTTGCGCAAGCTACACAAATATGCCCTTAAGTTCTTTCTTGGCTTATTGCAATTGGTTCTGCAGTTGACACCCATGCAAAAGACTAACTAACCACAGATTTACATACACATTAGAAGTGTGGGGTGGTTTGTATAAATGCTAGGGGATATGACAAAAATTACTTCTTTGTATTTATTTTAATTACAATATTTATCTATTGTTGTTTGAGACAAGAAAATAATATTTAATAGTGATAACCATCAGGTGCAAAAAAAAAAAATTCATTTTCAAAGCTATTTTTAGTTTACAACAAACTTTGTGGTTTACAAAGATCTTGTTGGAAAGAAAATCTTTTTAAGATGTGTAACTGTTGATCAAGCAATGGTTATAAATATATTGGAGAGTGTTAATGCCTCTATCAAGGAAGGTAGCCAAGGATAACACATGCTGATAATAAAGCTTGTGTTGTTGTCAAGGACAATGTCTTAATTTTGTAATGCTGGTTTTAGAGCAACCGATATATGGGAGAACTTCTCATGGCCTTTTGATGACTCTAATGGGGTCTAATATCTGTGTAGGTGCTTCCAAAGGTTCAAAGGTCACTGAAGCAAGACCAATCCTCTATGCAATGTTGAAAGCTAGGAATAATTAATGGCTTAACTAGAGTTTGTTTTTTGTCAGATTTCAAGGAGGTGGTTGATGCTTTGAAGGGTTGTGTTTATTGTGATATGAACCCAATTGTTTTGGATATTAAGGTTTAGTGACGTAGTTGTCAATTCCATTTCGGTCAATATTTCCATCTAGCATCCAAGATGAAATATTTTGATATTTCGAAAATTTGGCAAAAAACTTTGGAGTAACTTTTCAAAATAATAAGAAATTAAAAAAATATATGTAAATATATAAAAAAATAGAAAAATAAAAATAAAATAAAAATTATGTCTGTTTCTTGATATAAATATTGAGGAAAAAACAAGAAGATTGTGAAAATTGTGCTATAACCGAAATGGACCGGAATAGATCGAAATGGACAACTAAAATAGATTGAAATGACTAGAATGGACTAGAACTCAAATTGATTTTTTCTTGCCCCATTCTATTTCGGCCGGAAAATCGGAACTAGAAATTCCAGCCATATGGAGTGGACAACTATGCCCGGTGCTCTTCTTTTATGTCTATTTGTTTTACTTATATACCTAGATATTCAAATGAGGAAGCTCACCTTCTAGCTTGAGTTACCTGTTGAATCAGGACATTTATTGGGAAATGATGGTTTTATTTGAGGGGTTGGGGGTTTATGTTTTGGATTCTCTGTTAATTTATTTCCACTCATGGTGCTCTTCTTTCTTAATCTAATGAAATTCTCTTTACCAATAGAAAAGGATAATGGTTATAAATAAGCACGATCTCAAGGATCAATCCCTCTATAGCATGGAGATGCTCTTTCCATGTGTGCATGCTTCTTTTCTATTGGGGATAATTAGGGCAAATATGCGCACTATCAATTACAACCAATCAATTAGAAGCAATCATACGACACACGTATTTATATAGTTCGGCAAACTCGCTTATATCCTTTGGGCCTTGAGTATCTCACTATGATAGAATTGGGCAACTCGTGTCCAGGATTTCAAACCCTTTAACACATAGCCTATTCACTTCCCATAGATTTCAATCATGCTCTCACAACCTCTCCCTATAAAAAATTTAAAAAAAAATTATAAATCTTTTTAAGAGTATGTTGTAACTGTACTTATTTATTATTTTTTCATTTAAACTTAACTTGTATTTGTGGTTTTTTCTCAATTATTTGTTGAGAAAAGAAACCCAAAATTTGATTACATCTTCACACTTATTAAGTAGACATGAAGACATTTGTGATAATGGTTGTGGCAGCTGCACCTGCAGCTGCAGCTGCACCCCTTTGAATCTGTTTATTAAGAAGACATGAAGACATTTGTGATGCTGCACCTGCACCTGCACCTGCACCTGCACCCCTTTGAATCTGTTTATTGAGAAGACATTTGTGATAATGGTTATGGCAGCTGCACCTGCACCCCTTTGAATCTGTTTATTGAGAGAGAGAGAGAGAGAGAGAGAGAGAGAGAGAGAGATGGACATGGATGGGAAGGCTGGCAAAGACCTTTCTCAAATCCTTAAATTGCGTGTGTAAAAAGACCTTCCTGATCATAACTTCATGGCCTTTCTCAAATCCTTACTTCACCTAATTAATGCCCATAAACTCTGCAATGAATGTGGCTGAATATTGTACCAGTCGACTAAGATATTGTCATGGAATAAGCATCCGGCTATGATGATGGAGTGATAGTGCAGGATGGATATGGATATGAACTATGGACCATGGAGCATGGCCTCCAATGAAAGGCCATGCGATCCTGCCCGCTGGAATCACAAAAAATATCTTGTGCAGGAATGTCCACATGGTGACCGTTTGATCTCACAGTCAAAGCGGTGCGCGTTGTGTACCACACAACAAAGAGGACTGAACATTTTTAACTATATATTCAATTTTATGGTAGCTAGGACAACTGCCGTTGAAGTAAAATCAGGTGAAGTTAAAGCCCACTTTGAGGATGGATGGGGCATAAATTTGAGCAGTTTCATTTACAATAAGTGAGTCGTGAGACTCACCATTCAGTTTAACATCCTTCATGGGAAGTGTGAGTGAGACATTTGAGAGAAATGGGGGCACTCTGCAGTCACTTGCAGAAGTTATCTTTTCATTATTTACATGAGTCGATTTAAATGGTGTCCTCTCAATCATCCATGCCTACCACATGCACGTAGCCCATCATATCTAACTGATCAACAATCTTCATTTAATAGTTATGGATGAATTGGTTTCCATGTGATTAATTTGGCATGGGTCTTCTACTTCAGCTAGGGTGAGATGCAACTCTTTTTTCTTAGTGCTAAATCAAAGAGAAAACAACTATTTTGGGTGATCGAAATTCATTATAGCGAGTTCTATCATTTTCGTATTTTAACTATATCTGTAAGGCTTTGAGAAATTATGTGTTTAAAAATATAGGGGTATTTTGAAACTTAGTATTTTTCTTTACATAGTACTAGAAAAATCCACAAAAATGAATTTACTTTTCAATGATTAAAAATAAATCAATAAATGTGAAATATCAATGGCCGACTATAGATTGCCCTTACAACATAATCTTGGCTACATACACCCCATTAACCTCTAATGTGACTTTTAAGTTTATTACTCAGATTAATGTTTGTTAAATGCATCACTTTCTTTGAATTTTATTCTAACAAGATTAGTGTCAAATCTGGGCTCATAACAATTAATATATGGATAAGTGTCAAATCTGGGCTCACGACAACTCACGAATTAGTTTTTGTGAGAGTGTCAAGGGTGTGAGTCTAGTAACTCATGAATAAAGTTATTAGATTGCAAGGATCTCATGTGTGGTCGATTTTTTATTGAATATTTATGCTTAAAAGTCAAGATTTGAAATTAATATGGATCGGGTGTTGATAGGGATAGCAACGGGCTGGGTTTGGGGATTACTCATTCAAACCCAATCTGCCCTGTTTGAGCAGGGGTCAAGTCAAATTTGAAGTTTAGAAAATTTAAAATATATAAATGCATGAAAAATAGCGTGGTGGAATTCAAATACACAATCTTATCTTCAAGAATGCTTTAAGTTATTGCCCCAACACCACTTGCACCATATAAATTTTGTTTATACTTTTATTAATAAATATATATATAATTTGTGAAAATATTCATGTGCATCTTTCCCTCGCTATATTGTGATGAAGGACAACATAGTGGGGCTGACTTTATGATCTATCCAAACCATCCACACATGGGACCCACTGAATTATACTAAATCCATTAAGTTTTAATATATATACAAGGTGGGGTAGTTTACACCAACAAAATCCAAAACCGCCCCATTTCAAAAAAACCAATACCAAACCTGCCTCTAATAGTAGTGGGACGGAGTGGGTCCTCATTTAAATCCGACCCATTACCATCCCTAGGTGTGGGTCAAGACAGGGATTATTCTATCCACCACTCTTAATTGGCAGGTGTAAGGTTAGTTTTTTATTTTTTTCCTTTTTCTTAAAGTTAAGATTTTGTATTAAAAAGGTTAGCTCAAGGTAAATGATTCGCAAGTTTGAAAATTTTCAACTTCATTCTTCTCCTCACTTAATGCAGGGCCCTGTATTGGCAGGTTGGTAGGTGTCTTACTTACACCTTTAATACCCCTGAATTCCTAGCAATTAATTGTAAAATTAGATGCAGCAAAGGATTGTAAAAAATCTGGTTTACTAGGGTCATGATTACGTTATTAATTCATTTTCATCAAAGTAGTTCGTATTTGATGATTGTTAATGGATCTTCACTTTCCTCCTTTTATTCTTCATTATTTTTTTTTTTTTGTAAAAAAAAAAAAAAAAAACATTGGGAACTCTAACTCATGCACTCTCACTTGCATTATCTTCCTTACCAGCTAAGCGACTAAGTGCGGACTTATCATGAATCTTCACCTTTATGTCTTTAGTTTTATCCAATTTTATAAGGAATACATTTCTTGTAATTCTTGGACTACCGGTTTGCTTGAAGAAATTTCTGTCAAAACTTTTACGCGTTGGGGGATCCCTGAGAGAAATATTTGTTGCTGCATTTGAAATTCTTTGATAAATTAATAAAAATTTCAAAATATAGCCTTCTTAAATGACATTTTAGCCTTTGAAAAATCAGCAAATTCTAGCTTCATAAATGCTGGGAGATAGCACTGGCAGAATTTCTAATTCTCTCCCCTAAGCTGACAATTCTTGCAAATAAACAAGCGGAAACCTCAAATGCTCCACTACAAGAACTGAACTTTGTTGTTGAAAAACCTCAACCACATGAAATTCTTGTGAGAAGTTTTTTCAAACAAATTCCCTCTTAAAACTCATAGAAATTCAATTTGATGCAAGCAAACAAAGCAGCAGGTAATTAGTGGAACCGATGAATCTCAAAGGATGATTTAGTGGACCCGATTGTCCAACCGCGTCTTATGGGTGTTTGAAATTGTGGGAACTTTTCTCTTGTATACCTTTTAAATGGCAGGTAATGTATATGTGTTTGGTGGGTGAAGTTACAATACTTTTGTACATTTTCTTCTCTTATTGTAATCTCATTGTTTAATGAATGAATGTTTTTGTTACCGATAAAAAAAAAATAAAAAAATAGCGAGACCTTTTGAAGCAAGTCACGGTCTAGCTCTGGGTTGGGCTGTGGTTGACCCAAATCACGACCTGATTAGTGTTTTGTATACTGTGTACCTATGGTATATATACTAGGATCTAAACCTGAACAGGGTAACATATATAGTCTGGTCATGTATTGGACCCAAGCTGGACCTGATTCAGCTGTATGCAGACACAGTCAGAAGTGGGCCCAACTCTAAGCCCAAGTACATTACTGAATATCCCAAACTTTTTATTTTTATATTTATAATAATTTAATCTAATAGGTGACTGATACCTTTATGTAATTTCACAGATAATATACACCATGCTATATTTTATAAGTAGGTTGTTAAACACATAGGTCACTTCTTTATTTATTTATTTCTTGGATCTGGTCCTTTTGTTATCCAGGCTGTCAAAGATTTAGCTGGAAGAAGTGGGTGCAAAAGATTGGACCATTTAATAATTTTAATCTACTATTTAAGGGTTTCAAAGCTTAACGAAGTAGATAAAATCTTTTAAAAAAGTTGTGAAGTTTTGGAACGGTATTAAAAAAAGTTCAACGAATCAATTATATTAAAAAGGATTCACAATTTTATAAAAAGGACTCTCAGTTTTATAAGCCACTTTTAATTATGCCCTTGCCATTAAATTACAAACAAATGCTATTAATATCTTCAACTCTTGCCCAACGACACCCATCTTCCCTAATTAAGCCATCTGCACTGTACCATCCATAAAAAAAGAAAGAAGCTAAGAAACAAAGGATTAGGGAATGAGTAAGACCAATTTTAATTTGAGTAAAGCCAATTCTAGTCGTAGATGATAAAGAAGACAAGGCAGATGCAATGGGGCTCATTTATTGTGAAATGGTAGGAAGATGTGAAGTGTAGCATTAAATTTGTGAAAGCAAAAAAATCTTATGTCGAATGGGTTTTATCAACTTGTCATAAGTAGTGGTGAATTTGGTAAATCCAAATTCGATGTATTTGCGTACATCTTGTTTTGTGCGCTCTTGTAGTATTTACTCTTTACCATACTGTCGGTTGATGGTCCTGCCTGGGTGTTGGTACATTAGCTTAGGACATGGATAGGGTTGTAAGTACGTCGGTTTTGATTCGGGTCCATAGTGGATCCGGAACTATTAAGGAAAAGGTGAAATCGGAACGATTTCGGAACTGGTTTTTTGACTTCGGAATCGAAACAAAATCCATATATGGGACGGGTCTGAATCCGGGTCCGTTCTTGATAGAGAATGATATTAAAAAAACATGATTTTTAGGAGATATTTTTGAAAATCAAGGTAATATGTCAGGTCTTGAGTACACGGGTCCGAACCAAGGTGGAAACAGACCCGAACTTATTTACTTATCAGGTACGGACCCAGATGCGGTTTTTAACAGGTCGGAACCTCCGGGTAATCAGAGAATCGGGAATCCATTTACATCCCTAGATATGGATAACCCCCAGATTTACTTTGGGGGGTGGGATTAGTCCTATCGGATAAAATAAGGGTTTGCAATATTGAGTATGTTTATAGAGTTTGAGAAGAAAAATGAAGGGTTGTAAAAGTTTTACTCCTACCTATTATGTATAATTTGATTTTTTTTTCTTTGCAAATTATAATCCGTTAAGAATTATGTTGATAGCCTGTCACAAGGTGAATTTAGTATTTCAAATATAATTCCATCATGGGTAGGGTAATGGACAGAGTAGATGTTAGTTGGGGCTGATGTGGGTTTGCCCCAACTCATACCAAACCTAGTACGCAGGGGTGGATCCAGAAAATTATCCTTGAGGTGCTCTATTCTAAAAAAATTATGTGGAAATGGGCAAATGTTAATATATATATATATATATATATATATTAATTTTCAGAATTCTAGGGGGCTTATAAGTATTTTAGTGGAGGCTTCAGGCCCATATCTTTATACTTGGCCCCCCCTGCTAGTACGACGCCATCCTCAGTTGATTGTCAAAATTGAATGAAAGAACATTATGCTTCAATATATAATTATTATAGGGAGACCTAGGAACATTCGCAGGAGGAAGTCATTTTGTATCTTTAGCTACATTAATACGCACCTCCAAAAGTAGGTCCACAGGCTTCTTTGGCAACTCTACTATTTAGTGTCAAGTAAGGTAAAGTCCTATTTCTAAAAAAAAAAAAGTCTCCCATAAAAAACAGTTTAATTCAAATTTCTCACAATATTTTTCAAAATAAAATAAAAAAGTAACATCATTTCTCCACTAAAAGACAAAGAAAAACTCCAAAATCAATACAAAGAGTCCAAAAGATTTCATAATAAACAACTAAAAATGAAATTACATCATAACCCACTTATATTTTACTCTTTTTTCAAAATAATCTCTACTCCACTCAACTCCATTAATAAAGACTCCAAACAAGGGCAAGGAGACTTCAGGCCTAGACCCTTGTACTTCCCTCCTCCGTGCCCCCACCCCCCCAAAAAAAAAAAAAAAAAAAAAATAAAAAAAAATAATATAATCCACTTATATTTTATTTTTTCTTCAAAATAATCCCTGCTCTACTCACCTCCGTTAATAAAGGCCCCAAACAAGGGTCAACGAGGCTTCAGGCCAGACCCTTATACCCCCGTACGTCTCCATCCCCAGTAGATGGTCAAAATTGAATGAAAGGACATAATGCTTAAATATATAATTATTATAGGGAGACCAAGGAACATTGCAAGGAGGAAGTCATTTTGAATCTTCAGCTACATCAATATGCACCAAAAAAAGTAGGTGGCAGAAAGACCTATGAATTGCCCTTGTCTCCTTCCTCTCAAATCTAAATGATAGTCGATCTATGAATTGTCCTTCTTTCCTTCCTCTCAATGATCGTCATGTTCTTAGAAAATGCCTGCATACACTAACACATGGGATTACTCTGCATTATTCACACCTAATTTAGGGGTGAATCTACACCATGTCTAACCGGATTATATGGGAATCATGGGGTTGGGAAATGGCGCCAATCTCATAGGAAAGTGACCATCAAATAAGCTCTCCTTCTACTAAAATTAAATATAAGGAAAGACCAGAAATGAATACCTCCAAATACGAAGCCAATCAGAGGACGGACTCAATAACAACATGACCTGACTGGGCGGCATATCCCATCTGCTACAAAAACTGCTGGGCAAGGTGTTGGAAAACTAACAGCTAGCCCATTGGACTCGGCCACCCCGAAACTCCTTCGAGCTAATTTTGATGGTTCCTACCAATATTAAAGAGGCATAGGTTTTTAATTAAGTTTTTAGTGATCTAGTCCCATTAATGTATAAATTGAGATGATTTTCAATGATGGCAGCCACAGGCCCGCATGCAGTGATTTTATCTCAGGCTCTCTTGGCTTCTCATGCATGTAAAGGAGAGTTTGGGTTATCCTAGTCCCAAGCTAGCCTAATCTATCAGCTGAGGTGCTCCAGTCGTTATCTATGCAAGCCTGTGTGACTTCTATCATAATGCTCCACTTGAGTTGAATCCTCCGCCACACATTCCAGGGGGTCTATCCCTGCACCTAAGGTGAGCTGGACTGCCCTTCACCACTTGGGCTCTCCTGCGCTTGTCGGATATTAATAATGTACTTGTAGTAGCTGGTCTGCTGGTCTGCTGGTCAAGTTCGTTTTGTTTTGTTATTTTATTATTAGAGTCCGGATCCTCTGGGGCCTTATCCATGGTGTGATCTTGAGTGGATCTATCATGATCTGCCAACGTCGCCATGGATAACCTGCACATGTCCAAGGCAGGGGCTACCCACACTGACGTAGCGGGCCGCGATTGGTCCACCCACAATCACCATAGGTAAAACCCCTCAGAGGATCCGGGTTCTTATTACCAACCAAGAGAGAAGAAAGAAAAAATCTTTATACCTGAGGCTAATAGGGAAGCCCGGAGGCATCGACATAGCTTTTATTTTTTTAAAATTGCTTCTCCAAGGTTACAATCTACACTACACTTGCTCTCTAGATTTATTGGACCTCCATGTAGGGGTGTTTATAGGCCAGGATAGCCCAAGCCCGCTTTAGGCCGGGCTTGGATATGTAATTAGGACTCGTTTAATAATTGGGCTGGACTTGGATTAAATAAAATAAGACGCAAAGCCCAGTCCAACCCGTATAAAGAGTGCATCTAATTTAATTTAATTTAATTTAGCCAAAAATTTGCTAGAAATCCCACGAAATTGATCAAAATTAGCCCAGTTGACTAAATGGGCGGGCACTTTTATGCCCCATTCCGGGCTTAGGTTGGGCCAGGTCCTTGTTTCTAAAGCCGGGCCTGGGTATGCCTCAGCCCTGCCAGGCCCGGCCCGCGAACAGCCCTACCTCCATTATGCAAATTCGCAACCAAGGGATAGGGACTGAAAACTCTTATCCATCTTCGGAAACAGTCATAGGATTCTTAACCAAAACAAATTTCTTTAAAAATGAGATTTGCCACTCTTTAAAAGCTTGTGTTCAATGGAAAATTTTCTTAGTATACTGAAAATCACATGCGCATGGTCACGGAGTCCGAAGCACCTATTGCATTTGTTATCCCTTTACCGTGCATGGACCAATAACATTCCGCCACGACATCCAAAAACTTAGGTGATTCTCTTTCATCTGATTTAAACTTTTTAAACTTCAAAATCACCTAAATTTTTGGATGACGTGGTGGATTGTTATTGGCCCACTCACAATAAAGATATAACAATTGCGATAGGTGATCCGGACTCATGGTCACGAGGACTCCTTAAGAATATTGTGAAAAAAATGATGGATATGTATAAAGATGAGTGCTGCTTAGAGATTAGATTTAGTTTAGATTTATATTAGAAATAGTTGATCATAATCTTGAATTATTAGAAAGTTTCCTCTTCCATTGTAGGTGGGCCACAATACATGATTTTGAGTTTCAACTTTCATATTTCCTACTTACTCTCCCTCTTTAGGGCCCAGCGACAAATACACGTTTATATTTGACTATGATTAAATTATATTAAGCTAGCTAGTGCTATTATTTAGTAAGGTTTACTATGTACTATATGCTTATGTTTTCTATTATATTAAATTTCCTAGTTTGGGTCAGTATGTTTGAATATTCTATTCTTATTGATACGACCCTCTAACTATTGTTACTTGTTAGTATCATTATCACACAGGCTTTGAGAAGACATGGTCCATAATTTTGTATACTAGTAGTATAAGAACCCACATCAAACATTAAATTTGTCCAAAGCCACATACAATACGCAGTTTCTTTTCTTATGTTCTTTTTATTCTAGCCTCATGACTCTTAAATCTACATACCAAACTCTTAAGAAGGTCTACACAATCTTCTTCTTATTTGGAAATAGCTAGCACTCTACATGAACCCAAAAAAAAAAAAAAAAAAACCACACACACACAGACGAGTACACATCCTCCTCAATCTCTCTTAACTTCTGGTGATTGAATTGTATCTGGGTAGAGGTACTTCTTGGCATCCAAGATCGTCTTGGTGGTCGCATCCCTCTGAGAAGTTCCGGGCTGTGTCACTAACATAATTTGGTAGAACCATTCCAGCAACTCAGGTGCAAACACCTTGTACAGGAACAGCCACCCGAACCATGAAGAGGCACGGTCACATACCTATCCCCCCTACATGCGCTGTTCACGATCGCCTATGCGCACTCCTCGGCGTTTGTGACCGGACATACTCCAATCTGAACCTGTTCCAATCAACAATTCCATTTTACTTCATTGGCCAAAGCAGCAAGACACTTGAAGGGTCACTGAGCCCAAAACTAAGGCTAGTTTGGTCAAGTACTCGGTTACACTAGGCTAGACTCATTGCATTTGAGAACTAGATGACCTACTAAATTGAGTGATTTGGGTGAGTCAAATGAGTTTTGAAACTATGGTTGATATGAGGTATGAAATGATAGTGATGATACACTCATTAGCAAAAATACCCAGAGAGATGCACTACAAATGTTGATATGGTCCTTCACAAGATTCTACTGGGCCAACATTAGTTGCTAAAATATTGTGGAACGTATTTCATCAAATAACCAAAAGATACAATTCCAAGAATTGTTAAGCCACGAGTCTAACATTGATGTATTTTTTATGCATGTGGTCCATGCATATGTGCTAAATTAGCAGGCGTCATGATTTTGGGTTTAGTATAATATAATCACTTAACTGCTAAAACATAGAATAGATTAATCAAAGAAAGGGAAATATTAGATTCAGATACGTACTTACATCTCTAATTTCCTGATCTACCAGCATCTCGCCTTCTTTGGACAGAAATTTCCCTTTGGACATCCACGATTCAGTCCAACCACGCCAGGAGTCGCAATCGTTCTTTCGACATCAGAGCCGAATTCAATTCTCAATGTCTCATAGAAACTTATGAGAGCAGCTTTACTTGCCTGGTGAAAATAATCCAAAGAATAAAATGCCATGAGAAAAATAGCTAGAACAGTAGGAAGAGATTGAATAAAATGTTTGATTACATTGTAAAAGCTCATTTGCGGCACAGGGAGCCATCCAGCTGCCGAAGCATTCACCACAATGAGTTTTGAAACTATGGTTGATATGAGGTATGAAATGATAGTGATGATACACTCATTAGCAAAAATACCCAAAGAGATGCACTACAAATGTTGATATGGTCCTTCACAAGATTCTACTGGGCCAACATTAGTTGCTAAAATATTGTGGAACGTATTTCATCAAATAACCAAAAGATACAATTCCAAGAATTGTTAAGCCACGAATGTGAGGCCCCACCTCTTGTGGATCCTCACTTTTGAATTTGAATACTATTTTATAGCCTAAGATACTTATCTATATAATTAATAGGCGTTAGTAAGGGTAGATATGTATTTTCCTATGTTATAGACCCTTTGTGTAATTTATAGAGCTTTTAGAGTGCATATTATAAGTTTTGAGTTGGTTAGAGGCCCTAACTAGTTATTAGTACTTACTATAGGGGGGTTTCCACTTGAAAAGCTTCTAGAATCTCACCTAAAGACCAAACTACCTATGACTCTAACCCTAATCCCATGTTAACAAAAGGGTATTCTTGTACCTAGCCACCCAATATAACCTATTTATACTACACCCTCCCATACTATACGATAGCTACTATTCCTCTCTCTCTCTCTCTCTCTCTCTCTCATTTCCCTCTTCTTCCCTTATTTACCTCCAACACTCTCCCAAATTCCCTTAAATTCTGTCATCTCCCTCTCGTTCTCCTTACAGAACCCTAAGAAGAAGAAGACGATCTCAGCTGCAACCTATACTACTTGGGTTTCTCTCTGTCTCTATCTCGGTCATCTATTTCCCTAACCAAATCAGGTGAGTACCCTCCTCTAGTTCAGTTCCTATGGAATTTCCTCTTTCTCCCTCTAGATCTCGTTTCTTATAGCATTCTCTGGTGGAAACGGGTATAGGAGTAGAGATCTCTTCTAGATCTGAGTTTTGGGGCTGATCGTGAGTCTGAGAAGACCATAGAGCTGTGATTTCCCCTTTCTTTTACTGGATTGGATCTCTGTTTTCTTTCTTTTCCTTCTACAATTGGTCAAGGCAAGTGTAATATGCTTACTTAACATAGAATGGATGTTTATTGTCTTTGATTCTGAGATTTTCTATTCAATTGATGTTAAAATTGTTAGATCTACCTTTGAGCATGTTTTCATGGATGTTTGGCCATTGATGGATGGGTTGATCACATTTCAATGGCCCATGGATTGGATGGTTGAATGTTTATTGGAATGTTTTTCATGATTCTAGATATGTATGTGGTGATTGGGCGAGATGGGTTGAGTTCTGGATTGGATAAAAATGAAACCAGAACTCCGGAGTTGCAGAGCGTCTCTGTGTCTTATTGGTCGAGATCAAGTATTGGCTGAGATCAGATGATCGAACTCAGTGTCCTACCAAGCACAATGCTCAAGCCGAGATCAGTGTCCTGGCCGAGCCCAGTGTCATGGCCGAGCTCAGTGATATGTCCGAGCTCAGTGCTTGACCGAGCTCTGCGCTTGACCGACCTCAGTGTCTGACCAAGCTCAACGCTTCGCCGAACTGAGCTGGGTGACCGAGCTAAGTATTTTACCGAGCTCCGTGCTTAGCCGAACTCCAAGCTTGATTCCTAGAAGGCAGGATTCCTAACAAGGGAAACTAGGACCTGGGACATTCCCTTTAACCAGGACTTTCAGTGGGCACGGCCAACTACCTAGGCCAGGGGGTTCGCCGAGCTCGCAGGAAATTCTGAACAACCTGGCATTGCCTGCAGGAAGAATACTTCCCTGATCCCAGTGTGCCGAGTTGATTACCCAGGCCAGAAAGTCAGCTGAGCACACTGTGTACAGCGACACCTCCCAGATTCTAATTTTTATTGTTGTGGTCATGTGTGGGGCCCATTGACCATCCAAATAGACTTCCATTACTGTGCCCAGCCCGAGTCAATGGTGTGGCTCGACCTTGGCTCGTGGGGTCTAGTAATTAGGGTCTAGGTTATGGAATCTAAGATAATTCGACCTTTATGTGTTACTAATGATGCTCGTAATTTCTGGAGCACCAAACACAGTATTTATTAGCATCTGAGGTATCATTTAAGGATCAAATTACCTGAGGTAGACATGAACCATATAATGGGCCAATTACTTAGGTTGGACTGTTGATATTTTCCATTGAATCTTGTATTGGGAGATTTATCTCTCTCATCATATAACTGTCACTCTATTGTCCTTATTATTGTTTATACCTATTAATGAATTGGAAAAATGGAAGACCTGAACGTAGGACTACTTAGAGGTGACCCGATGATGTAAATGGGTGAACATTGACCCGTGTCTGTGGCTAGGCGGGCCCTTTTAAGGCCTATGTATGGTTGTATAATACCCTAGATTGGAGAGACTGATTATATTGGACTGTTTTACATTGAAAATAGACTTGTTACCTCGTTTGAACTGTCTTAGACTAGGCAATGCACTTGATGGGCCTGGGTATGGATCCAATGAGAGTAGGCTTGGACCTGGATTGTGATCCATGGTAATAAATTGATACTTGGACCTCTTAGGGAATTTGTTAGGACCTTGTTCACGCAAGGTAAAGCCTAGACAGACACAGACCTTCATTGTTTCCTTTAGTCGGCATAGACATTCACTCAGTTGTTTTAAACTCAGCCTTTGGACTGATCATCACTGGTATGAGCTATTTATGAGTGTTGAGTGAACTATCATGATGATCTATGTTTTAGACGGACGGTGTGATACTGGGTCCAGTCTCCCTGAGTGATGAGTGTGATTTGCGGGGCTCGTCATTCCCCAGCACTGGTGAGATTCCCCGCAGCGACTGTGTTCAATATGGGAGGGCCGCGGCATAATATCCCGCGGTATCCAACTCGTGTGAATGTGCCATATTGTTTTAGATTAGATATTATGTTTATTTTGATTCTAAATGCTTATCCTGTTCAATTGCCTAGATTCTGTATCTTGATATTTCTTTTTAACCATATGCTTGTCTTTACTCTTTTGATACATTTATCCTATGTTACTTGTATACTGTGACTTGCCAGATCTTTAGATTTGACCCATTCTTGGTGCTTAGGTTTCGACTCTGATTACGAGGACGGCGCGTATGCGCTACCTGAGGTATCTGTAGCAGGAGACTACGGATGGGGACCAGCCGACCAAGAGGTCGAGCTGGAAGTTGGAGAGCCGACACCTGGGGTGTGAGAGTTCTTATGTTATTTTGGGATTTTGAGTGATTCTTGTAGTGAGCATAGCAACTATCATAATCTGTAATAAACCTTTGATCTTTACAACTTTAATACTTTTGGTTGGATTTTAGCCCTGCTATATTTGACTTAGATATATGATACCCTATCATTGCTTCCGCTATATTACATGCTTCCGCATTATTAACCATTGATCTTATATCGTTTAAAAAGTTTTAAATTGGACCTCACTGCGGGCTTATGATCTTGGAAGTTCTCGGATTTTTCGAGAAGTAGCGCGCCAACTTCGGGTATCTTGACGGTCTTCTCGGTATCCGAAATTGGAGCGTTACAATTTATGGTATCAGAGTCGGAAAATCTCTAGGAAATAAAACACACTAGAAACTTTAGGACGTAGTGAGGATCAGCGTTGGGATATATGCGAGGACGATGGAATGGGTAGAATCGATTTAGTCCTAAGTGTTGGACTTCAACTGATATAATTCCCTTCTCTTGGCAGATGTCGGGAGGTGAGGTACCACCAGCAGTCAGCGAACAACCCGACTATGAGCGCCGATTCCAGCAGTTTCTTCAGGCTTTCCTGGTCTCACAGGAGGCTTAGGCTTCAGCTCACCAACAGCAAGCGGAGGATTTTGCGTAATTTCAATTGCAGGTCCTAGATGTCATTGAGCGAGTGGCTCAGCCAGCTCCAGTGGAGACACCTATCCGGGAGGCAGACTCGAACATTATCTTTGAGAGGTTCCTCAAGAGGGGACCACTGGAGTTTTCTGGCATGGAAGACCCGTTAGTGGCTGACGATTGGATAGTGCGGATGGAGAAGATTTTTCGAGTCTTCGAGTGCACTGGTCAGCAGAGAGTCCAGTTGGCGGCCTATATGTTCAGGGGTGTGGCAGAGGACTGGTGGAGGACCGTCCAGCGCCCTTATAAGGGGATTGGAAATGAGGTCGCCTGGATAGCTTTCAGGACAGACTTTCTTCGGAAGTTCATTCCGGCGCACATCAGAGATCAGAAGCTTAGGGAGTTCCAGACGCTCGTCCAGGGGGATATGACCGTATACCAGTATGAGCTTCGCTTTACCCAGCTTTCTCGTTTTGCAGAGGCTTTGATTACTCCAGAGTCTGAGAGGATCCGACGTTTCATCGATGGGTTGAGAGACGACATCCAGTTACACATGGCGTGCATTGACTATCCTACCTATGAAGAGGCTGTGAGGAAGGCTTACTATCCTACCTATGAAGAGGCTGTGAGGAAGGCTTATTGGGCCGAGGAGCGTCTCCAGCGAGTAGAGGTCATGCACCAACAGAAATTGATTCGATCCGTTCCGGTCAGACAGCAGCCCGTGATTCGACTACTATAGCAGTTCCAAAGACAGAGGCCGGCAGGCCATATGAGGCAGTTTCATCATCAACGGCAGCAGTACCGTCAGCCTGGCATATGTTTTGACTGTGGAGAGCCAGGGCACCTTTCTAGAGCATGTCCATACCGAGGAGGACAACCGCCTATGCTTCAGCTTCCGTCACCTCCCAGAGCTCCAGTTTCTCAGCCAGTCCGTCAGATCGCACCAGCACCCCAGCCACCACAGCAGCAGCCGTATCGTGCCCCACAGCAGGGGCACGCGCCCCAACAATCCAGAGGTCAGCACTACCAGTGGGGACGACACCAGAGACCCCATGGACAGCAGCGTCAGCCGCAGAGACCCCAGGCTGCAGGGCAGGCATTTGCACTTACACATGAGGAAGCTGAGGCTGCAGGCAACGTAGTCTTCGGTTGCTAGTGTAATTGTTCTGTATTCTACCATTTTGCGTTCATGGTTCGCTTTCTTCCAGGGTACAATGCTTGTGGAGATAAGTAAACGGTCCCCTCTTCCTGTTGCTCTTGAGATGAGCCAAGGCTGTCCACCATCTGATGCATGGATGCTCCTCCGAAGACTGAGAGTCCTCACTGCTCCTCAAACCCCAAAGCGCATCCATTCTTCTCCCATCAACATATCCCCTTGATTTGAAGGATTGATTGCGTTCCCTATCTGGATAGCTGAGAAAATGAAGAGCAAAATCTAAATGGATTACAGCATCATCATCTTTGCCTTGTCCCATCTATCACAAAGGCTCACATATTTGAGTCAAGTCTGTTGATATATTAGTTTGCATCCATTGAAAAGGAAATTTCATTGTCAACAATGAATCCAAGAGTCGCAACTATCAAAATTTTTCTTTTCTTGAAGTTGCAGCTGTTTCAGTTCCTAAGGTGCGGGTTTGATTCATCATGCAAGGTAACAGTGCACTCTTAGTGTCTGGAGGGAGCAACACCAAAAAAATGTTCTATCCCATAGTGACACTGGCGTTTTTCTGTTAGCATTATTGCAAAATATTTTTGAGGATTTGCAGAAGAATATGGTTAAGCTGAAGGCAAAAGACCAGATACTTGGAATAGAAGGAAGTTGGAACCTGAAAATGTTATCTAAATTTATACAATGAACCGATGGTGTCTGGGATGAATCTTCTATGGAGTGTAAACTGCATCAGATCTTTTCTCTTGGTATCTGTGATTGAACTGTTGGCTGCCAGGCTTACTTCCAGGAGGTGCTTGTCTTGCCCATTTGGTGAGTGCTTCCTTGGTTTATTTTTGGTCCTGAGTTTCAGGAAAATATTTAGATCATTTTTTAGTGTTTCTTCAAGAATAGTTCAGAGTGGTAACATCCAGATGATTGCCATTTGGATCATTTGTTTGGTTCAAAGCAGTGTGAAGTATGAACTGCCAAGATCTATATCTAATTCCTTCTTTTTTTCTTCTATGTTTTTCCTTTTAAGGTGGGACATTCAGAGAGAGAGAGAGGGCACATCAAATGAAAGCCATTTGGACCATTGGAGACAGCAATAACAAAAAAAAGCCGTTTGGACTATTTGGACCACTGTGAGATGCCTGGACCATCTCTCCTATTGTTCTTTTAATATGGAACATTCAGAAAGGGCAGCACCAAATGAATGCCATGTGAATCATTTGAGATGCCAGGATGCTCCCTCGGATTCTTCATTGGGAGCCACTTTGAGATGCCAGGATCCGCTCCTTTGGTACCCACTGTGAGATGCCAGGATCCTCTCATGGTTCTTTTTCTGTTTAGGTTCTTCCTCTAAATAAGATGAACCATTCAGAGAGGTCCAAACTATTTGAATAATCTCGTCCATGCTACACTTGGGATCTTGATGACAATTCTTTGCTTTGGTTTTTGCAGGTTATAGCCAAGTTCTGAAGTATAATTGAGTGCGATGGATGGTCCTCATCTCTTTCGATGTGCTTCAGGTGAGCATACTCAGGTTAGTAGCTATTTGTCTAGATCTGAGAGGCAGATGGTTTGGGGTGCCAACTTCAAAAGACACCCATCGAAGGTGGATGGTCAGTTTTTGGGGTTGCTGTCTCTTGGATAGTGTTTTCATTCTGGAGAAGAGGTTTGACAGAAGGGTCTGGATGGGGATGACTGATGGCAGCTTGTCAATGGCTTTGATCTTTTCAGCTATGGTGGGCATTCTGTCTGAATCGTCTTCCGTTGCTGGAATTTGGAATTCTACAGCTCCCCCGACGGTGATGGCTTTTGGCTGGTTTCCTCTGGTTGACAATGGATAAACTCCCTAAAGGTAGAATGATTATTGTGAATGGGTGTCCTTCGTGTCTCAAGGAAGCAGAATCAGTGGGCATCTCTTGGCGCAAGCCTGTGGGTACGTGTTTTGGGTTGGTTTGAATCCAGTCAGGTTATGCTGGTCACTCTTCGTCAATTGTTTGAAGCATGAAGAATGGGGGTGGGGTTGGTCAGGGGTAGAATTATGTGACGTGTCCTTCCTAGCTGTCATTTTGGTTATTTGGATGGACAGGAATAAGTGGTGTTGTGAAGGCACCCAACAAAGGGAAGAAGCTCTGATTAACAATGTGAAACTTTTGGCAGCCTCTTGGGTCTATATTTATCCTGCTTTCCGAGGTAAATGGAATCTATGTTGAGGAGTTGGCTTGTGCTAGTTAGTTTGTCGCACCTTTAATGCTTAGAAATTTTGAATGTATTGATTAGCAATTTGAGAGCAATTACATCATAGCTAAAAGTGAGTCTAATCATGCTATTCATTGGGCTTTCAGCTCTTCTAAAGTGCCTTGCTGACGTCATGGACTTGGTTGAGTTGGCTAGAAAGCCGGAGGCCTCCTTGAAGTGCCAATACTGAGGAGGGTGTTCGTTTTGGTTGACCTTGCTCTGGTTCTCTCTCCTTTTGCTTTGTAGCTTGTCGGCAATCAGTATGTCTCGTACTCCCTAGTTTTTTAATACAAAATTTAGAACTTTAGTTACCATTATAATAAAAAAAAACAAGATGGTGGATTATCTATGGAAAGCTCAATACTGGCAACAACTTGTAAATATCATTGATAAAAGATGCAGCTGCCATATCCATAATTCTAAGTTGGAAATTACTATTTAAGTTTTGATTATTCTTTAAAAAATAAGTAAAAAAAAAAATAAACAGAGTTGAAAAAGTGGAGTTGTTTGAGTAGCCGGAACAGACATGCAAGAACATAAGACACATGGAAAAGGAAGCTTGCACATATGGAAAATGTGGCATATCTAGGGTTTGAACTTTGGACAGTTGGGTGAGAATTGTTCCTTATCACTTGACAGTGAATTAAATCTCACATCTTTGTGCAGTACTCATAATTGTTTGATTACTGAGTTTCGTCTGACACTTAAGATGATTTGGGGAACACTGGGTTTGAGTTCATTTATTGGGTTTGGTTCATTAGTATGATTACCCATGTGAAATTTTGCAAATGAAATTGACTCTTGATTGTAGTTTTTATGGTCTTACATTTGTCTGAAGTTTTAGTTTCTTATCATTATCATTATTTTTTATTTTTTAATGGGGAGTTCTAGAGTTTAACTCTTTTATAGCTGAAACCAAACTAGAACTATGTGACAAAAAGGTCGATATCATAAGATTTCATGAATTATTATTAAATATACATTCTAATACAAACTGTAGAATTTCTGAAAACCGGGCCTGTTTGTTTGCACTTGAGTGAAGCAAAAGGAGAGTGGAAGTGCCTTAACATTAGGAAAATCTACTACTTTCATGTGTTTGGATGGCACTAAAAGGGGGTAAGATGAAAAAACATGTCTGATTATGTGGATTCCTCCTCTACTCCTTTTCACTCTCTTCAGAGTTTACTCTCACGGTATGTAATAAAGTACCTTTTACTCTTTCCTCTTCATATAAATTTTTTTTTTATTTTTACATTACACAAACCATTCAAACACAGGGAAAATAACCCAAGTCTTACTTTAACCATGCGCCCAGCTCTTGCCTCTTGGTCTGTGACTTCAAAACCTACAGTCTAGTCCATAATGTATGTCTTATCAATTATTACAAGATCCATTTCATATTGTTCTGGATCAATGTAGATACCGATGGTTAAGATTGTTCATTTTGAAGAATACTCTTGCGGCAAGAGAGGTCTCTATCTAATCTAGTTTTTAAATTGAGTAATCCTAGCAAAAATGTAGGCTAGAACTTGCAACGTTCTCATTTGACTTGTATAATTTTTACAGACTGCTTCACATATTTTATTGGGGAGTTTGGCCGGAGGTCCCTAAAGATTGGTTTTTATTACAAACGGACCATAATTTATTTTCGTAGAGCCAAAGGTCCCGTTTACTTTTATATACTTGAAAAGTCAATAATGCCCTCTTAATCTCTTAGTGCGTTATTAAAAAAATGCTAAGCCTAAAATCGCGGAAACTTGCCAATGAAGGACTGAAGCGAGAAATTAAGGATTTTGAAAAGCGAGGGCAAGAAGAAGGGGAAAAGTGAATCAGGAAAGGAGATTAACCTTTGAGAGCAGCAAGCATTCATATCATCTTCGAAGAAACAGTTTCGTCGTCGATTTAATGGTTGCGGAAGTGATTCGTTAGATTTCGAACCCTACAAAATACATAATCTAAAGCAGTCGAGGCATCTCCTCATACAAATTGTCAACATTCGCTCACTCCAAGACAAGTAAATTGAGATTCTATCACAAACTCAGATAAATTATCTAGAATTCAGATAAATTTGTTTCAGAATTCAGATAAATTTTTCAGAACTCAGATAAATTTTTTAGAATTCTGATAAATTTGTTCATAACTTAGATAAATTTGTGCAAAGATGTGGTCCTCGTTGACCTCCCCATATGCAATGATGGGATTGCTCTCATTGTCATTGAATTCATCTGTGGGTATTATGCTTATTGCCAGAGCCTTTGATTGATTGATGCAACTTGAATGCGGCATCACAAGATGTCAAACAAAACTTGTAGAGAATGGTAAAGCATGCAAACCAATATCATTAGATTAGTTTATATAAACAATCCACAATCACAACTATAGAATGTACTAATTGCAAACTCAAGGTTTATCTCTCTCGAATACTGTATAAAACCTGTCATATATAGAATCAAATTCCTTCCCATGTTTAAAATGGTTGATTCCGAATTGGTTGATCCTGATTGTTCTGCAGATGATTATCTGTTCAGACGAATGCTGACTTTTCCAACTTGGCCATGGTAAATTGGTTCGGCTTCTTTTCAGGTGATTCGATTGAGGCTGGGTAGAACAAACTAGCCCCAAACATATCCAAGATTTTCTTGCTTAGAGCATTTCCTTGAGGATTGCCTGCTTCCGTCATGTAAAATGTGCGCGAATACCAGTCCAGCACCTCAGGGGCAAGAAACGTTACCAAATGCAAAGCCCTGTACCATGATGGCCATGTAACATATCTCTCTCCCTTGCAAGCGCTATCCACAATTGCCTTTGCACACTTCTCTGTATTCCCTATTGGCAATGGACCAACAACGACCTGCTCATGGACATTGACAACGAAAATCACCCAACTGTAAGTAGCATCTATATATATAAATTGAACAAGGTTGATAAATTCTGTTGATGAAAAACTGATAAAACCATTTTGTTATTACTCCTTACATCTCTGGCTTCTTTATCTACTTTGATTTGACCTTCCTTGAGCATGAGTTTGCCTTTGGTCAGCTCTGATTCTACATACCCAGGGGTTGCTATGGTTACTTTGATATCTGGACTAAGTTCAGTTCTCAGAGTCTCAAAGAACCTGATCACTGCTGCCTTACTAGCCTGCAATCATCACCGAGAATTGGAATCTGATAAAAGAGAGTAGAATCAAATAAGGTGCTGCTTTGGCAGGTCTTTCTTTTTGTGTCTATTTGACTTGCAATTGACTGAAATAGCTATTTGAGTTCTTTAGACCGTTTGACAAAGTTTATTTAGATGTCTGCAATCGGCTTTAAGACCCATTGCCTTCTTTTCAGATGAAAGCAAACTTTTTTAAAATGAGCTTGAATGTCGAAATCAATCAGACACTTCACAAATTTTTTTTTTTTTTTTGACAAGTTTAACTTTATTACTTTTATAATACGAGAAGTTTGTCTCTGTCCAATTTACTTTTACTATATTTTTGCCCATTTAACTTTGGTCTTTTTTCTAATTGAATCAGATATACCAAATAATCAATTTGTGAACAGGTCTAAATGAAATATATCTTTTGAATCAGCTCTTTTTCAAGGGGGAAGACTTGCCAAACTGGCTTTCTGATAAAATAAAATAAACACTGCTGATTTTGTGTCTTGGAAATCTCTCACATTGTAAAAGCTCAGTCTAGAGATGGGAAACCGTCCAGCTATTGATGCAGTTACTACAATGTTTCCCCTGCTCTTTTGGAGGTGAGGGATTGCATAGTAAGTTGGATATACGCCACCCCAGAAATTCACATCCTGCCATGGGGATTCAAAGATCATACCTTGCATATTCAAGTATTGATTCAGGGAGGAGAAAAGTTAAAGAACTAAAAAACTAAAGTCACCCCACCATCACTTGCTTGAAACTGGTAATGTCAGTTACTTCTTCAAACAAACAGGATGATAAGATTCCAGCATTAGCTACCACATGATTCACTGCAATAGAACAATCACCAGTTAAAAACCTTGGGAGAGTTGGGGCTTGATTCATCCAAAGTTGCTACCCCTTACATTGTCCAAAGTGGCTAACCGCTTTATCAACCGCCTTTTTACAGTCTTCTGGCTTTGTTACATCGGCCGGTGCTACAATGACATCAGGGGACCCCAGGCGTAGAGAATTCTCAGCAACTCGCCGCAGTTCACGTTCTCTCCTCGCGACAAGGACTAGAGAGGCTCCTCGCTTAGCATACTGATAAGCCATTTGCTGAGAATTACGGCAATAGTGGCATTAGATGATTAATAGGGAAGTTTATTAGAGAATGATCGACAAGGAAACGATAATCATCATCAATTGTTCCAACTATGTTCTGCTGTTCTAGACAATCCCCGGTCAAGTCTTCAGATAGGTTAACGTCCTAGCATGATCACGGAATAGTTTTTTAGAATTCATGACTTAGATATGACAAAAGTTTTATGCTGGCTGTCAATTCCTTATCTTTTTATCTGGTGCTTGGCACTTAAGTGACAAAGTTTTAAGAGCAAGGAAACAGTTTAGCTATGAGTATCTTTTGCTCATGTGAGATTTACACTAACCTCTCCAATGCCGGATGAAGCGCCGGTAATGAGAGCGACTTTGCCTGTCATCTTTTCTCTGAAGAAGATAAGGAGAAGGGTGTGGAAGAGCCTGTAGATAAGTAATGGTGGCAAGGAAAGGAGTAGTAGTAGGATGACTAGAGGAGGAAAGAAAAGGGTGAAGACTATGTGACAAAGGTTCACAAATTCCATGCCTGCTGCTGTGTATCAACATTTTGGACACTTAAGAGGGTGCTTTATATGAGCGTCTGGCACCATGCTCAATTTACCACATGGTGGTCTTACCCGTCCATGTGGTGTGGTTCGTACTGTGGTTAGCCGAACAGCCTTTATTGCTCAGTCCTTCATTACCGATTTCTTCATGTCTGTGGTTGGTAGCAGCAACTAAATGGGACTGGGAGTGATTTCTTACTAGATGACGCCCTGGCACTTAAAACTCGTCTTCATGATACACATCAATTCTGGACTGTTGATTGGTGATTGATGGGGCCCATTTTTTGAGGTTCTAATCTTCGCCGTTAAATAAGTTGTTGGGCTTGTCTAATACATATAGGGATGTAAATGGGTACCCGATCCTCCGATTATCCAAAGGTTCCGACCCGTTGAAAACCAAGTTTAGATCCTTATTTAGACCCCGATGAGTAAATGGGTTCGGATCCGGTTCTACCTTCGGTTCGGACCCGTGGACTCGAGATCCGATATATTACCTTAATTTTAGAAAATCTCTTCTAAAAATCATATTTTTTTTAATATCATTCTCTACCTAAGCCCGGACCCAGATCCAGATCCGTCCCATATATGGTTCTAGTTCCGGAGCCAAGAAACCGGTTCTGAAATGGTTCCGGATCGGTTCTGGGTCCACCATGGATCCGGACTGGAACCGACCCATTTACAATCCTACATACAGAATGATAGTGGGCAGTGTTGTGTATAGGAGATTTTACCAATGATCATCACGAGAAATATGTAAAAGAGACAAACTTGACACAAGGAGGAGTGCTACAAAATATCATTAGTCTGACATTTCTGATTTTTTTTTCCCTTTGGGACGTGGACTTAAGTGGGATCAAAAGTGTATATGTAGGGTCCACCTTTCAATGTGGAAGTTGTGGCTCATCCTAATAAGTTATAGTAGGTTTGAGCTCACCTCTAAATAAAGAGATATCAACTGTTGGATTGAAGTAAAACTTTATTCTTCAGTTCAATTGGAGGTGTATTTGCTGTGTGATTGGACATACGTCCAGTGATTGCCATTGAAGTACGTGGATGATAAGGATCTCTTCCCTTCATTCGTGGGGCACATGATGCTTGCATGACAACACACGACACATTCTTGCATTAAGTCGATACAGAACTCTTTTAGGGCGTGTTTGGATGTGTGGTGAGGTGAGGTAAAGCCTCTATTATCCAGACAAGAAAAGACAATGGGTCATATCAAAAGTATATAATTTCAAAATTTCCTCCATCTTTTTTTAAAAAAAAGTAAAAAAAGCAACCTCTTTTCTCTATTAAAAGACAAAAAAAGCTTCAATTTTCTATACAAAAAGTCAAAAAGATTTCATACCAAACAACTAAAAATAAAACACCATCATATTTTATTCTTTCTTGAATTGATACTTCACCTCACCATACTTCAATTCATCATACATCCAAGCAGGCTCATAGGATTTGATCAACTGAACTTGGGGGCACCGATCAGTCACTGACCATTTCTCCTCCTGCGGGCTTATATCTACTTGATTGTCAAAAGCCTATATATATATATATATATATATAAAATTCTTCATGACCATGCCCAATCCATTTAATTGGGCGCATGGCTTACTTATCCTAAACTGTTCAATACATTGCCCCTAACTATGCATGAACAATGATCTACGTCTAACATTTTAATTGGGTCAACGGTGACAATTTGCTGGGTCGAGTCAAACTCGAACCTAACCAGTAGTACTCGGGTTTAAAGTGTCACCTCAATTCTCATGTGGGGTTGGGGGCTGAGTACAAAAAGAGAAGCTGAGGATGTGTCTTGTGAAGCGTGAATAGATGGATTGATTGTTTTGTGGTAAGTTGACAAGAGTGGGTTGCTGGATTGTTTCAATCGCAAGGTTCAAAGTTTCAAAAGATAAAAAAAAAAAAAAAAAAAGTCTACGGAGCCCGGAATTGGTTCTGCAGTTGACACCAATGCCGAGACTAACCAACCACAGATGAAAAATGCTACATGGACCGAACATTTGGGACCGGTTTGTGGACCGATCCCAATGTTCAAATGCAAATATTGCATCTGAATATTGGGATCGGTCTACAGACCGGTCCCAATGTTCAGGCCATTTAGACTTTTTCACCACAGATTACATACATATTAGAAGTGTGAGGTGGTTTGTATAAATGCTAGGGGCCATGACAAAAATTACTTCTTTGTATTTATTTTAATTACAATATTTATCTATTGTTGTTTGAGACAAGAAAATAATATTTAATAGTGATAACCATTAGGTGCAAAATAAAATTCATTTTCAAAGCGGTATTTATTTTACAACAAACTTTGTGGTTTACAAAGATCTTGTTGGAAAGAAAACCATTTTAAGATGTGTAACTGTTGATCAAGTAATGGTTATAAATATATTGGAGAGTGTTAATGCCTCTATCAAGGAAGGTAGCCAAGGATAACACATGCTGATAATAAAGCTTGTGTTGTTGTCAAGGACAATGTCTTAATTTTGTAATGCTGGTTTTAGAGCAACCGATATATGGGAGAACTTCTCATGGCCTTTTGATGACTCTAATGGGGTCTATTATTTGTGTAGGTGCTTCCAAAGGTTCAAAGGTCACTGAAGCAAGACGAATCCTCTATGCAATGTTGAAAGCTAGGGATAATGGCTTAACTAGAGTTTGTATTTTGTCAGATTTCAAGGAGGTGGTTGATGCCTTGAAGGGTAGTGTTGATTGTGCTATGAACCCAATTGTTTTGGATATTAAGGCTCAGTGACGTTGTTGTCAATTTCTTTTCGGCCATTATTTTGATCTAGCATCCAAGATGAAATATTTCGATATTTCGAAAATTCGGCACAAAACTTTGGAGTAACTTTTCAGAATATTAAGAAATTAAAAAATATATATATGTAAATATATAAAAAATAGAAAAATAAAAATAAATTATAAATTATGTCAGTTTCTTGATATGAATATTGAGGAAAAAACAAGAAAATTGTGAAAATTGTGCTATAACCGAAATGGACTCGAATGTATCGAAATGGACTACTAAAATAGACTGAAATGACTAGAATGGACTAGAACTCAAACTGATTTTTTTTTGCCCCATTCTATTTTGCCCGGAAGCTCGGAACTAGAAATTCTAGCCATATGGAATGGACAACTATGCCCGGTGCTCTTCTTTTATGTCTATTTGTTTTACTTATTTACCTAGATATTCAAATGAGGAAGCTCACCTTCTATCTTGAGTTACTTGTTGAATCAAGACATTTATTGGGAAAGGATGGTTTTGTTTGAGGGGTTGGGGGTTTATGTTTTGGATTCTGTTTATGTTTTGGATTCTCTGTTAATTTACTTGCACTCAAGGTGTTCTTCTTTCTTAATCTAATGAAATTCTCTTTACCAGTAGAAAACGATAATAGTTTTAAATAAGCACCATCCCAAGGATCAATCCCACTACAGCATGGGGACGCTATTTCCATGTGTGCATGCTTCTTTTCTGTTGGGGATTATTAGGGCAAACATGGCACCATCAATTACAACCAATCGACCAGAAGCAATCATATGACACACATATTTATGTAGTTTGGCAAACTCGCCTATGTCATTAAGGCTATGAGTATCTCACTATGATAGAATTGGGCAACTCTTGTCCAGGTTTCCAAACCCTTTAACACTTTGTCTACTTTCTCCCCATAGATCTCAATCATGCTCTCACAACCTCTCCATTTAAAAAAAAAAAAAAAAACTTCTAAATTTTTTTTAAGAGTTTTAGGTTTTTTTAGTATTGGCTAAATTCATTGGTTGGACAAAACTCTGGGTCTCTTGAGTTGTAATTTTTTTTATAGAAAAAGTCTCTGAAGATAGAAGATTGGAAGGACTCAGAAAGCTGAAAAAAACATGTTGGTGCTGAATTTCCGGATCAACCAGAATGGGGTCCGCTCGAGCGATCGTCTCATTCGCTCGAGCGAAGTCAAGATAGAAAGTCCATATGCCTGACAGAAGAGAACTTGCGCTGAGACAGAACCTCATCCGCTCGAGAGGATGGTGGGTTCGCTCGAGCGAACTGGTGCGTAGATTTTGGGAAAGTTTCATAATCCTGATTTTAGTAGTGTTTCTTTTTAGACTATGTTTCCCAATTTGATTTCTACTTGTGCATTAAGTCTTAGGCACGAATTTGGGGCTATATATATGGTGTTTCTCTCAACCCTAGAGAATGACCACAGAGATCACCACTACTCTCATTAACCTGAGTCAGAAATATCTTAGAGAGAGTTTATTCTCTAGAGCTATTGAGAGACTGTTCTGAAGGGCTGCTCTAGAAGGTCATTGCTACTTTTACCTTTCTTGTAGAAGATTCATCATCTTGATTGTCAAGGTGCTAAGAGATCAAGTAAGGAGAACGGGGCACGATGGATGTTGTGTCAGTGGATTTTTTGCAAGAATAAATATAGTTTTTAGGTCGAGGTACAGACTGAGGTAAAAGAGCTTGTGAGTATATCTTGTAACTGTTCGTAAACTCTTAAATTCTAGATCGTTGTTTTTCTCCCTGGATAGGGTTCCACGTTAAATATTGTGTCTGCCTTCTTGTGGTGTATGATTGGTAGATAACTAGTTCTATATTGTTTGATTGGTTTATTTTCATTGCATTATTTGGTTAAAATAAGACTAGTAATCCATTCTATAATACCTAAAGATAATTTCAAAGAGTATATTGTAAATGTACTTATTTATTATTTTTTCATATAAACTTAACTTGTATTTGTGGTTTTTTCTCAATTATTTGTTGAGAAAAGAAACCCAAAATTTGATTACATCTTCACACTCGTTAAGAAGACATGAAGACATTTGTGATAATGGTTGTGGCACCTGCACCTGCACCCCTTTACCTTTCTCAAATCCTTAAATTGCGTGTGTAAAAAGACCTTTCTGATCATAACTTCATGGCCTTTCTCAAATCTTACTTCACCTAATTAATGCCCATAAACTCTGCAATGAATGTGATTGAATATTGTACCAGTCGACTAAAATATTGTCATGGAAAAAGCATCCGGCTATGATGATGGAGTGATAGTACAGGATGGATATGGATAAGGATATGGATATGGCCTCCAATGAAAGGCCATGCGATCCTGCCCGCTGGAATCACAAAAAGTTTCTTGTGCAGGAATGTCCACATGGTGACCATTTGATCTCACAGTCAAAGCGGTGCGTGTCGTGTACCACACAACAAAGAGAACTGAACATTGTTAACTATATATTCAATTTTATGGTAGGACGACTGCCGTTGGAGTAAAATCAGGTGAAGTTAAAGCCCACTTTGAGGATGGATGGGGCATAAATTTGAGCAGTTTCATTTACAATAAGTGAGTCGTGAGACTCACCATTCAGTTTCACATCCTTCATGGGAAGTGTCGGTGAGACATTTGAGTGAAATGGGGGCACTCTGCAGTCACTTGCAGAAGTTATCTTTTCATTATTTACATGAGTCGTTTTAAATGGTGTCCTCTCAAAATCATCCATGCCTACCACATGCACGTAGCCCATCATATCTAACTGATCAACAATCTTCATTTTTCAATTATGGATGAATTGGTTTCAATGTGATTAATTTGGCATGGGTCTTCTACTTCACCTAGGGTGAGATGCAACTCTTTTTTCTTAGTGCTAAATCATAGAGAAAACAACTATTTTGGGTGATCGAAATTCATTAGAGCGAGTTCTATCATTTTCGTATTTTAACTATATCTGTAAGACTTTGAGAAATTATGTGCTGAAAAATATAGGGGTATTTTGAAACTTAGTATTTTTCTTTACATAGTACTAGAAAAATCCACAAAACTGAATTTACTTTTCAATGATTAAAAATAAATCAATAAATGTGAAATATCAATGGCCGACTATAGATTGCCCTTACAACATAATCTTGGCTACATACACCCCATTAACCTCTAATGTGGCTTTTAAGTTTATTACTCAGATTAATGTTTATTAAATGCATCACTTTCTTTGAATTTTATTCTAACAAGATTAGTGTCAAATCTGGGCTCATAACAATTAATATATGGATAAGTGTCAAATCTGGGCTCACGACAACTCACGAATTAGTTTTCGTGAGAGTGTTAAGGGTGTGAGTCTTGTAACTCATGAATAAAGTTATTAGATTGCAAGGATCTCATGTGTGGTCGATTTTTTATTGAATATTTATGCTTAGAAGTCAAGATTTGAAATTAATATGGATCGGGTGTGGATAGGGATAGCAATGGGGTGGGTTTGGGGATTACCCAACCAAACCCGATCCGCCCCGTTTGAGCAGGGTCCAGTCAAATTTGAAGTTTAGAAAATTTAAAATATATAAATGCATAAAAAATAGTGTGGTAGAATTCAAATACACAATCTTATCTTCAAGAATGCTTTAAATTATTGCCCCAACACCACTTGCACCATATAAATTTTGTTTATACTTTTAGTAATAAATATATATATAATTTGTGAAAATATTCATGCGCATCTTTTCCTCACTATATTGTGATAAAGGACAATATAGTGGGACTGACTTTATGATCCATCCAAACCATCCAGACATGGGACCCACTGAATTATACTAGATCTATTAAGTTTTAATATATATATATATATATATATATATACAAGGCAGGGTAGTTTACACCAACAAAATCCAAAACCGCCCCATTTCAAAAAAATCAATACCAAACATGCCCCTGATAGTAGTGGGACGGGGCGGGTCCCCATTTAAATCCCACCCATTACCATCCCTAGGTGTGGGTCAAGACAGGGATTATTCTATCCACCACTCTTAATTGGCAGGTGTAAGGTTAGCTTTTTATTTTTTTCCTTTTTCTTAAAGTTAAGATTTTGTATTAAAAAGGTTAGCTCTCATGGTAATGATTCGCAAGTTTGAAAATTTCAATTCCATTCTTCTCCTCACTTAATGCAGGGCCCTGTATTGGCAGGTTGGTAGGTGTCTTACTTACACCTTTAATACCCCTGAATTCCTAGCAATTAATTGTAAACTTAGATGCAATAAAGGATTATAAAAATCTGGTTCACTAGGGTCATGATTACGTTATTAAGTCATTTTCATCAAAGTAGTTCGTATTTGATGATTGTTAATGGATCTTCACTTTCCTCCTTTTATTCTTCATTCTTCTTCTTTTTTTTTTTTGTAAAAAAAAAAAAGAAAAAAATTGGGAACTCTAACTCACGCACTCTCACTTGCATTATCTTCCTTACCAGCTAAGCGACTAATTGTGGACTTATCATGGATCTTCACCTTTATGTCTTTAGTTTAATCCAATTTTATAAGGAATACATTTCTTGTAATTCTTGGACTACCGGTTTGCTTGACGAAATTTCTGTCAAAACTTTCACGCGTTGGGGGTCCCTGAGAAAAATATTTGTTGCTGCATTTGAAATTCTTTGATAAATTAATAAAATTTTTCAAAATATAGCCTTCTTAATTGACATTTTGGCCTTTGAAAAATCAGCAAATTCTAGCTTCATAAATGTTGGGAGATAGCATTGGCAGAATTTCTAATTCTCTCCCCTAAACTGGCAATTCTTGCAAACAAACAAGCAGAAACCTCAAATGCTCCACTACGAGAACTGAAGACTGTTGTTGAAAAACCTCAACCACATGAAATTCCTGTGAGAAGTTTCTTCAAACAAATTCCCTCTTAAAATTCATAGAAATTCAATTTGATACAAGCAAACAGCGCAGCAGGTAATTTGTGGAAGTGATGAATCTCAAAGGATGATTTAGTGGACCCAATTGTCCAACCGCGTCTTATGGGTGTTTGAAATAGTGAAAACTTTTCTCTTGTATACCTTTTAAATAGCAGGTAATGTGTGTGGGTTTGGTGGGTGAAGTTACAATACTTTTGTATATTTTCTTCCCTTATTGTAATTTCATTATTTAATGAATGAATGTTTTTGTTAACGATAAAATTAAAAAAAATAGCGCGACCTTTTGAAGCAAGTCACGGTCTAGCTCTGGGTTGGGCTGTGGTTGACCCAAATCACGACCTGATTAGTGTTTTTTATACTGTGTACCTATGGTATACATACTAGGATCTAAACCTGAACAGGGTAACATATATAGTCTGGTCATGTATTGGACCCAAGTTGGACCTGATTCAGCTGTTTGCAGACACAGTCAGACGTGGGCCCAACTCTAAGCCCAAGCACATTACTGAATATCCCAAACTTTTTATTTTTATATTTATAATAATTTAATCTAATAGTTGACTGATACCTTTATGTAATCTCACAGATAATATACACCATACTATATTTTATAAGTAGGTTGTTAAACACATTGGTCACTTCTTTATTTATTTATTTATTTCTTGGATATGGTCCTTTCGTTATCCAGGCTGTCAAAGGTTTAGCTTGAAGAAGTGGGTGCAAAAGATTGGACCATGTAATAATTTTAATCTATTATTTAAGGGTTTCAAAGCTTAACGAAATAGATAAAATCTTTCAAAAAAGTTTTGAAGTTTTGGCCAGGTATTAAAAAAAGCTCAACGAATCAATTATATTAAAAAGTATTCACAATTTTAAAAAAAGGACTCTCAGTTTTATAAGCCACTTTTAATTATGCCCTTGCCATTAATTTACAGACAAATGCTATTAATATCTTCACCTCTTGCCCAACGACACCCGTCTTCCCTAATTAA
The DNA here is from genome assembly GCA_003546025.1 of Camphora micrantha. Taxonomy (NCBI): domain Eukaryota; kingdom Viridiplantae; phylum Streptophyta; class Magnoliopsida; order Laurales; family Lauraceae; genus Camphora; species Camphora micrantha. The sequence continues at coordinate 26,155,566 of QPKB01000006.1, read as the reverse complement.
GCCATCTGCACTGTACCATAAAAAAAAGAAAGAAGCAAAGAAACAAAGGATTAGGGAATGAGTAAGGCCAATTTTAATTTGAGTAAAGCCAATTCTAGTCGTAGATGATAAAGAAGACAAGGCACATGCAATGGGGCTCATTTATTGTGAAATGGTAGGAAGATGTGAAGTGTAGCATTGAATTTGTGAAAGCAAAAAAATCTTATCTCGAATGTGTTTTATCAACTTGTCATAAGAAGTAATGGTGAATTTGGTAAATCCAATTTCGATGTATTTGCGTGCATCTTGTTTTGTGCGTACTTGTAGTATTTACTCTTTACCATATTGTCGGTTGATGGTTTTGCCTGGGTGTTGGTATATTAGCTTAGGACATGGATAGGGTTGTAAATACGTCGGTTTTAATTCGGGTCCATAGTGGATCCGGAACCAAAACTGGAACCGTTAATGAAAAGGTGAAATCGGAACGGTTTCGAAACCGGTTTCTTGACTTCGGAACCGAAACAAAATTTATATATGGGACGGGTTTGGATCCGTGTCCGGGTCTAGATAGAGAATGGTATTAAAAAAACATGGTTTTTATGAGAGATTTTTGAAAATCGAGGTAATATGTCGGGTCCCGAGTCCACGGGTCCGGGTCCGAATCAAGGTGGAACCAGAACCTGGATCTATTTACTTATCAGGTAAGGACCCAGATCCGGTTTTTAACGGGTCAGAACCTCTGGGTAATCGGAGAATCGGGGACCTATTTACATCCCTAGACAAGGATAACCCCCAGATTTACTTTGGGGGGCAGGATTAGTCCTATCAGATAAACTAAGGGTTTGCAGTATTGAGTATGTTTATAGAGTTTGAGAAGAAAAATGAAGGGTTGTAAAGGTTTTACTCCTACCTATTATGTATGATTTGATTTTTTTTTTCTTTGCAAATTATAATCCGTTAAGAGTTATGTTGATAGCCTGTCACAAGGTGGATTTAGTATTTTGAATATAATTCCATCAATGGTCGGGTAATGGACAGAGCAGATGTTAGTTGGGGCAGATGTGGGTTTTGCCCCAACTCATACCAAACCTAGTATGCAGGGAGTGGGCCCAGAAAATTCTCCTTGAGGTGCTCCATTTTAAAAAAATACTAGCGAAATGGGCAAATGTTAATATATATATATATTAATTTTCAGAATTCTAGTGGGCTTATACGTATTTGAGTGGAGGCTTCAGGCCCATATCCTTATACTTCCCCCCCCGCTAGTACGATGCCATCCTCAGGTGATTGTCAAAATTGAATGAAAGAACATTATGCTTAAATATATAATTATTATAGGGAGACCAAGGAACATTCGAAGGAGGAAGTCATTTTGTATCTTTAGCTACATTAATATGCACCTCCAGAAGTAGGTCCGCTTCTTTGGCAACTCTACTATTTAGTGTCAAGTAAGGTAAAGCCCCATTTATAAAAAAAAAGTCTCCCATAAGAAACACTTTAATTTAAATTTCTCACAATATTGTTCAAAATAAAATAAAAAAAGTAACATCATTTCTCCACTAAAAGACAAAGAAAAATTCCACAATCAATACAAAGAGTCCAAAAAATTCCATAATAAACAACTAAAAATGAAATTACATCATAACCCACTTATATTTTATTCTTTTTTTAAAATAATCTCTTCTCCACTCAACTCCATTAATAAAGGCCCCAAATAAGGCCCCAAATAAGGGTCAAGGAGACTTCAGGCCTAGACCCTTGTACTTCCCTCCTCCCTGCCCTAAAAATATATATATATATATATATATATAACATAAACCTACTTATATTTTATTATTTCTTCAAAATAATCTCTACTCTACCCACCTTCCTTAATAAAGGCCCCAAACAAGAGTCAACGAGGCTTCAGGCCCAGACCCTTAGACCCCCGTACGTCTCCATCCTCAGTCGATTGTCAAAATTGAATGAAAGGTCATAATGCTTAAATATATAATTATTATAGGGAGACCAAGGAACATTGCAAGGAGGAAGTCATTTTGTATCTTCAGCTACATCAATATGCACCTAAAAAAGTAGGTGGTATAAAGACCTATGAATTGCCCTTGTCTCCTTCCTCTCAAATCTCAATGATAGTCGACCTATGAATTGTCCTTCTTTCCTTCCCCTCAATGATCGTCATGTTTTTAGAAAATGCCTGCATACACTAACACATGGGATTACTCTGCATTATTCACACCTAATTTAGAGGTGAATCTACACCATGTCTAACCGGATTATATGGGAATCATGGGGTTGGGAAATGGCGCTAATCTCATAGGAAAGTGACCATCAAATAAGCTCTCATTCTACTAAAATTAAATATAAGAAAAGACCAGAAATGAGTACCTCCAAATACGAAGCCAATCAGAGGATGGACTCAATGACAACATGACCTGACTGGGCGGCATATCCCATCTGCTACAAAAACTGCTGGGCAAGGTGTTGGAAAACTAACAGCTAGCCCATTGGACTCGGCCACCCCAAAACTCCTTCGAGCTAATTTTGATGGTTCCTACCAATATTAAAGAGGCATAGGTTTTTAATTAAGTTTTTAGTGATCTAGTCCCATTTATGAATAAATTGAGATGATTTTCAATGATGGCAGCCACAGGCCCGCATGCAGTGATTTTATCTCTGGCTCTCTTGGCTCATGCATGTATAGGAGAGTTTGGGTTATCCTAGTCCCAAACTAGCCTAATCTATCAGCTGAGGTGCTCTAGTCCTTATCCATGCAAGCCTGTTACTTCAATCATAATGCTCCACTCGAGTTGAATCCTCCGCCACACATTCCAGGGGGTCTATCCCTGCACCTAAGGTGAGCTGGACTGCCCTTCACCACTTGGGCTCCGCCGCGCTTGTCGGATATTAATGATGTACTTGTAGTAGCTGGTCTGCTCGTCAAGTTCGTTTTGTTTCGTGATTTTATTATTAGAGTCTTGATCCTCTGAGGTTTTATCCATGGTGATTTTGAGTGGACCATCATGATCCGCCAATGTCACCGTGGATAACCTGCACTTGTCCAAGGCCGGGGCTACCCACACTGACGTGCCGGACCGAGCTTGATCCACTCACAATCACCGTGGGTAAAACCTCTCAGAGGATCCGGATTCTTATTACCAACCAAGAGAGAAGAAAGAAAAAATATTTATACCTGAGGCTAATAGGGAAGCCCGGAGGCATCGACATAGCTTTTATTTTTTTAAAATTGCTTCTCCAAGGTTACAATCTACACTACACTTGCTCTCTAGATTTATTAGACCTACATGTAGGGGTGTTTATAGGCCAGGATAGCCCAAGCCCGCTTTAGGCCGGGCTTGGATATGTAATTAGGACTCGTTTAATAATTGGGCTGGACTTGGATTAAATAAAATAAGACCCAAAGCCCAGTCCAACCCGTATAAAGAGTGCATCTAATTTAATTTAATTTAGCCAAAAATTTGCTAGAAATCCCACGAAATTGATCAAAATTAGCCCAGTTGACTAAATGGGCGGGCACTTTTATGCCCCATTCCGGGCTTAGGCTGGGCCAGGTCCTTGTTTCTAAAGCTGGGCCTGGGTATGCCTCAGCCCTGCCAGGCCCGGCCCGCGAACAGCCCTACCTCCATTATGCAAATTCGCAACCAAGGGATAGGGACCGAAAACTCTTATCCATCTTCGGAAACAGTCATAGGATTCTTAACCAAAACAAATTTCTTTAAAAATGAGATTTGCCACTCTTTAAAAGCTTGTGTTCAATGGAAAATTTTCTTAGTATACTGAAAATCACATGCGCATGGTCACGGAGTCCGAAGCACCTATTGCATTTGTTATACCTTTACCGTGCGTGGAGCAATAACACTCCCCCACGACATCCAAAAACTTAGGTGATTCTCTTTCACCTGATTTAAACTTTTTAAACTTCAAAATCACCTAAAATTTTGGATGACGTGGTGGAGTGTTATTGGCTCACTCACGGTGAAGATATAACAAATGTGATAGGTGATCCGGACTCATGGTCACGAGGACTCCTTAAGAATATTGTGAAAAAAATGATGGATATGTATAAAGATGAGTGCTGCTTAGAGATTAGATTGGGTTTAGATTTATATTAGAAATAGTTGATCATAATCTTGAATTATTAGAAAGTTTCCTCTTCCATTGTAGGTGGGCCACAATACATGATTTTGAGTTTCAACTTTCATATTTCCTACTTACTCTCCCTCTTTAGGGCCCAGCGACAAATACACGTTTATATTTGACTATGATTAAATTATATTCAAATTATATTAAGCTAGCTAGTGCTATTATTTAGTAAGGTTTACTATGTACTATATGCTTATGTTTTCTATTATATTAAATTTCCTAGTTTGGGTCAGTATGTTTGAATATTCTATTCTTATTGATACGACCCTCTAACTATTGTTACTTGTTAGTATCATTATCACACAGGCTTTGAGAAGACATGGTCCATAATTTTGTATACTAGTAGTATAAGAACCCACATCAAACATTAAATTTGTCCAAAGCCTATGTTCCTTTTTTTTAGCCTCATGACTTTTAAATCTACATACCAAACGCCTGCACAATACCAAGGTCTATACAGTCTTCTTCTTATTTGGAAATAGCTAGCACTCTACATGAACCAAAAAAAAAAAAAAAAAAAACACACACACACACACAGACGACTACACATCCTCCTCAATCTCTCTTAACTTCTGGTGATTGAATTGTATCTGGGTAGAGGTACTTCTTGGCATCCAAGATCTTCTTGGTGGTCGCATCCCTCTGAGAAGTTCCGGGCTCTGTCACTAACATAATTTGGTAGAACCATTCCAGCAACTCAGGTGCAAACACCTTGTACAGGAACAGCCACCCGATTACCGAACCATGAAGAGGCACGGTCACATACCTATCCCCCCTCCATGCGCTCACGATCGCCTATGCGCACTCCTCGGCGTTTGTGACCGGACATACTCCAATCTGAACCTGTTCCAATCAACAATTCCAATTTACTTCATTAGCCAAAGCAGCAAGACACTTGAAGGGTCACTTAGGCTAGTTTGGTCAAGTACTCGGTTACACTAGGCTAGACTCATTGCATTTGAGAACTAGATGACCTACTAAATTGAGTGATTTGGGTGAGTCAAATGAGTTTTGAAACTATGGTTGATATGAGGTATGGAATGATAGTGATGATACACTCATTAGCAAAAATACCCAGAGAGATGCACTACAAATGTTGATATGGTCCTTCACAAGATTCTACTGGGCCAACATTAGTTGCTAAAATATTGTGGAACGTATTTCATCAAATAACCAAAAGATACAATTCCAAGAATTGTTAAGCCACGAGTCTAACATTGATGTATTTTTTATGCATGTGGTCCATGCATATGTGCTAAATTAGCAGGCGTCATGATTTTGGGTTTAGTATAATATAATCACTTAACTGCTAAAACACAGAATAGATTAATCAAAGAAAGGGAAATATTAGATTCAGATACTTACATCTCTAATTTCCTGATCTACCAGCATCTCGCCTTCTTTGGACAGAAATTTCCCTTTGGACATCCACGATTCAGTCCAACCACGCCAGGAGTCGCAATCGTTCTTTTGACATCAGAGCCGAATTCAATTCTCAATGTCTCATAGAAACTTATGAGAGCAGCTTTACTTGCCTGGTGAAAATGATCCAAAGAATAAAATGCCATGAGAAAAATAGCTAGAACAGTAGGAAGAGATTGAATAAAATGTTTGATTACATTGTAAAAGCTCATTCGCGGCACAGGGAGCCATCCAGCTGCCGAAGCATTCACCACAATCTTGCCGCTACTTCTTTTAATTTGAGGTGTGAGGAAGAGCAAAATGAGTAGGATAAACAGAACCCCAATAGTTCACACCCTACAACTTCCATTAAAACTCAACAGTCATGTTCTCAAGTACTTCAAAAAAAAAAAAAACAAAAAAAAAAAAAAAAAACTGTATGGTTAGTTTGAATTCATTGAAAATGATATCCAAGGCTGAAATCATCATCATCATCAAAGCCTTGTCCCTTAGTACATTGGACCATGTTCATGTTGGAGTTGCCACAACTTTTACATTGCCTGTCAACCCACTTGATGCACAACCCCCATGCCTTTATCCGGGCCCTGACAGAAACAATCCTATCTAAGGCCCAGATCTGTATCCAAATTTCTAATGAAATCCAAAAATAGATATGGTTCCTCTGATAATTCAGGAGCCCATTAACATCCTGACATAACTTGTTGCTGGATTACCATAACAGGGGTGAATTTGGTTATATCAGTGGCCTCTTCGAACATGCAAACACTTGCCATTCCTGCGTTATTCACCAGATGATTCACTGCCAAAACAATACCAGAACATCAGTCGACTATGCTAACTCTAATTATGTAGTACAATGATCAGAAATTGGTTTGCAAGTGGGCCGGGCTGGGCTGGGCAATCTATTAGTCACCTCTGGCCTCTGGACAGAGTTTTTAATGCACATATGTGGATCTAGCATTTTGTTGGTTCGAAAACCCGGAAACACAGCTGCTATGCTAAAGTCTTTTTGACTGAATCAAAGAGCCGATACTTAGGTCTAAGATTATATAAAAAATTCTAAAAAAGAAATCTTCTAGGAATTTGAGCTAGCTTTCTTTGGCAGAGTCAACCGAATCATGACTGGGTTAACCCAAGAGTGGTCAAAACAAGTCTATACTCTATACAGAACATGGTGCTTTACATTCGAGGAAAGTAAAATTTCTTCTATAGATAGTGACATTAAACAGTTCGGGTTTCACTGACTCGGACTCCAGACTAGATGAATAGAACTCGTTAAGTTCGTCTTTGTAACCGAGCAGTCATGTTTCTGCCGAGCCAGTCAACTCGACCGATGTTAACTGAACTATACTGATATATAATAGCCGTAAAAGGAATGGGATCGTTCATGTGGACCGGCCCAACCCAATCCAACCTAACAACAAACATTGGTCTCAGTTAAAACAGAGGCCTGAATATTGAGCTAAACCCATCCAACCAGTGGAGTGCAACGTAGGTGGGTCGGGTCGGGTCGGGTATCCATATATTCCTAATAGCTATGTAATATGTGATTCTTATGTTAAATAAGTTTATTATACACCTGGCAGCTAGGACCCGTACCCGAACCAATTATCAATCGGGTAATAAAAACCTGGTTTTCCGGGGTTGGGTCATATGGGTTATCGGAGGCCCATTGATATCACCATTTGAGAGAGAGCTCTTGCACCAGCCACTTAACGTTTCCCAAAGTGTTCCACTGCCTGCTCCACGAACCGCTTGCACTCGTCGGCTTTGGCAACGTCGGCCCGAATAACAACCACGTCCGGCGAGCCGAGCTCACGAGCCCTCTCCCCAACCTCTTGCAGGCTGTTCTCCCTCCTCGCAACAAGTGCTAGAAATGCACCTTTCTTTGCATATTGGTAGGCTAATTGCTACAAGAACAGATCCAAAAAAAGGATAAAAAGACATCAGTTGAATGGGGATCGGGAAAGCTCAGAGAGATTTGGAGATTAGAGCAGACCTCGCCGATGCCGGAGGAAGCGCCGGTGATGAGAACAACCTTTCCATTCATGTCCTCGATGAAGAGGGCACGAAGGAAGAAGAGGACGAGCTTGAAGCAATACAAAGAAGGTAGGCAGAGAAAGAGACTGAGAATGGTGAAGGGGGGCACTGCAATGCTCAAAAACTTATGAACTACGTCCATGGCTCTTGTTTTAGAGAGAGAGAGAGAGAGAGAGAGAGAATAGGGTGACTGATTGGTGTGTTCAAAGAAAAGAGAGAGAAAAACAATAAGAAGTTGAGTTGAGGGCAAGGACAGGAGAGGAAGATAAGGAGAGGGCGAGTTGCATGGGGAAGAGGACACGTAAAAATGCCGGATGGGTACGTGCCCTTGGATTTGGCAATGGAGGATGGTGATGTTTCTACTTCTTTCCTACTCCCAACGTGTGGCATACGTGCATGAGTCGAACTCTACCGTGCAGACAGAGGAATATCCTGAACGTTCAATTGAGACAGCTGACTGTGAGCGGTTCAATTATCGAATCTGATCTGCCACTCTAGTTATTCTGCTCTGATCTGAAAATTCCTGGAGGGTCTAAAACACAACCCTAATAGAAAGTAAACTAAATCCCAGCACAGATATGAATATGGAATTTAAAAACCTAAGTTAATCAAGCAAACAATCACTCAGATGGACACGAGATTTTTTACGTGGAAAACCCTGGGTAGGGAAAAAACCACGGGACCTAGCACCGGTCCAGAAAGATCAAGCACTATGAAATCAAAGGTTACAAGATAAACTCACTCCCCTTTACAGTTGATCACAACCTAAGGACCAAAGCGATTCTTGCCGACGAACACGCCGTTCACCTTCTCCAGCACTTCAATCTCCACGCCTTAAGCAAGACGAATTGAATGGAACATGGATTGAAAAATCTCCAGAGAACAAAGCTTCAGCACATGCCTTTGACACACAAACTCTCTGGAGGAAGATAATCTCTCTTAAGGTATTCTAGGGTTTTGATCTGAGAGAGGTGTATTTGTTTATCAAGGGTTTGAACCCTTAAATAAGCTTCTGCACTCGTATGAGGAAGTTCTGTTGTAATGGGATGGAAAGAACAGAGTTTTAGAAAGAAGGGACTACAAAATAGCTGACTCTCGCCGCTGGCCGATCGATCGGACTGCAGGTCCGATCGATCGGACTGTCAAATAACTGAGGCCTTTTCTGGGCCGATCGATCGGGCTGAAGGTCCGATCGATCGGACTGACTTTTAACTGGGAGTATTTTATGGGCGATCGATCGGACTAGGAAGGCGATCGATCGGTCTGTCTTTTTGCTGAAAACACTCTTTGTCCTGAAGCTTTGGAGTTCTTCTTCAAACCAGGATGGTCCATCTAAGAAGAATAAAATACATTTTAAAATCCCCATGTTTTGTCCACCCAATGAATTGGCCAACACTCAAAAATACTAACAATCTCCCCCTTTGGCAATTCATGGACAAAACATCTAAATACATTTGATTCTACCCAAAGACTATTCAAAACAAAAAGACCAATCTTCCATAGCTCCATCACCGATACCTGCATTACCTATCACAGACAATCTTTGACAAAAGATCATGATCATATGAAAAATTAAGCAGTCAAGTAAGATATACTAAGCAGAGATATTATATGAAAAACATTACTAATCAAAACAAAGACTAAATAAACTGTAAACAAGGATAACAGAGTTTTAGAGTAGTCTCCCCCTAAGTGTGTCTCCCCCTTTTTGTCCAGAAATTGACAAGGGAGAAACTTAAACAACCAAAACAACAGAAACAGAGAGGATTGAAATTTGGAATTTAAAGGCAATCGCTGAGGGCTACTGAGGAGGAGGGAATCGATGCAGTAGAGTGTCCAATTTGTCCTCAATCCGGTTGCTTCCCAGCTGTAGTTGTCTCATCTGATCAAAAACCTCATGAAACTGGGAGTCCATGCGGTGCTCAAGAAGCTCAATCTGAGTAGACTGATCGAAGATGCGGTTCTCTAACTCTTGCATATAGGCAGGCATAGCAGACGCATACTGGGGATCAACTGGAGCAGCCTCGTCACCCTGTTCTGGACCTTCATCACCACTGTCATCCACATGAGCAGAGGAGAGACTGACAGTGCGGTATGTAATGGGGCCTCTTCCTCGCACAATGTAGTCCTGTGGCCCCACAGCGACTCCTTTAGACAGAAGAATACGTGTGATAAGTGCGCCATATGGGAGAGAAGTAGTCGATGCACCAAGTGGGGCAGCCACCATATGCTTATAGATAGCAAGAGGGATGTCAATAGGCTGTCCAGTCCCAATCAAGTAGAGCAGATGGCCTGTTTCCATGATGATTTCAGATGTTCTTCCCTTCGGCTCAAGGTTGAAACACACAAATAGATTCAGCATACGATAAGAGGGGGTAAGATATTTCTGTTTCAGGACACCCCCTGGCCAGACACGTTTACGGCCACCGGTGATAATTGTAATCACCTCATCCCAGTCAGTGTTATCAACCGGCTCTTCCATGTCATCCGGATCAGGCTCTGGAGTGGGATAGACAGCATTGAGACTGCGATCAATGTGAATGAACTGTGCTATAAAATCCGGATCAATTTCAACGATAACCCCTCTAACAAAGGATTTGAACGAGTCTTCACCAATACCATAGATGTTGTTGTAAAACTCTTGCACCATTGACCCATATGTGGTAGGGTCAAGAACATACAAAGAAGCCCATTCTCTTTCCAACAGCCAACGACTGAAATCAATCTCAATTTTGGCTAGATGCACTGGACGTTCCACAATGACTTGTTTCTTTGAAAATACATTCAAAAATGAATTTTCCTTGAGCGTACTTTGAAATCGATCCTCATCATAGGTGGGTGCAGAGGAGGAACTACCCCGATGACATGTTTTCTTACGAGGATGAGAGACTTTTGGGGCCATTTTTTCTTTGTGACAATTTAGCAAACACCTGAGGTGCATTGTACAAAGACACATATCCAACATGCATTTTAGAAAATGAGACATCCAAAATGGAAGTACAATTTGAAGATAAGTGAGCATTTCCATAAAGACTGGAAAGTTATTGCAACAACTAAACTATTTTCAAACATCCTTAACCAACAAGACAATCTCAAATCACCCAATCTATCATCCAAAACCAAAGATAAACACATGGAATGAAATAGAAGATGAAAAAGAGAAGAGGAGGAAGAAAAGTTACCTTTGGAAGAGCAAGGAACCCTGTAGGAGAAACCCTAGAAGGAGAAGAGGAAGAACTGAGAGTTTAGGGCAGAGAAACAAGGTGAAAACAGAGAGTGAACTAAAATAAAACGGGCGCAGGGGTCTTTTAAATCGACGCTGTCCGATCGATCGGACCAGTTTGGCCGATCGATCGGACCAAGGCAAAAAAAAAAAAAATTCTAGAAAGACATACAGCAAAGGGAAGGAGGAAATGGGAAAAAAAAATTCCAATAAAATGTTCTAGGATAAACGATATGATCACACATATCAGAACCAACTCCCCCCATTTTTTTTTTTTTTTTTTTTTTTTTTTCGCTTTTGAATAAATTAGAGCGATGCTATTTCCCCTTTTTTTTTTATTTTTTTTTTTTTTTCGTAATTTGCCCCAAATAATATCCATCATTGGTGACTTTCACACTAATGAATATGGTAGCCTTCTCTAATGAAACTTTTCAATCATATAGTAGCTATCACACATACTCGTAGGTAGTCCTGACCTCCGGTTTTTTTTTTTTTTTTTTTTTTTTTTTTTTTTTTTTTTTGAGTAGGGGAGTCGAGTACTGACAATAAGCAACCAAACCATAATCACCAAAACAAAAAATATTGAAAGGGACTAAGGATATGAGCAGATACCGAGAGATTTACGGAGAGAATCAAACCGAGTTGGGTCCAAAGGTTTTGTAAGAATATCAGCGAGTTGATTTTCCGTAGGGATATGCTCTAAGGTAATGACCTTCTCTTCAACCAAATCTCTGATAAAATGATGCCTTATGTCTATGTGTTTGGTTCTAGAATGTTGGACCGGGTTTTTAGAGATGTCAATAGCACTTTTGTTATCACAATAAACAACCATTGTGGTCTGTGCAATGCCATAATCAGATAGCATTTGTTTCATCCATAACAATTGTGTGCAACAACTTCCAGCCGCAATGTATTCTGACTCAGCTGTGGATAGTGAAGTGGAGGTTTGTTTCTTGCTGTGCCACGCAACTAAATTATTTCCAATAAGAAAACAGCCACCGGAGGTGCTTTTCCGATCATCTACACAACCTGCCCAGTCAGCATCCGAGTAACCGACGACATTCATGTTGGTATCTCTTGTAAACCATATCCCAAAATCAGTGGTGCCACTCACATATTTTAGAATTCTTTTCACAGCTTGGAGATGAGATTCTTTGGGTCTTGACTGATATCTGGCACAAACACAAACACTGAAGGAGATGTCTGGTCTACTGGCAGTCAAGTATAACAAGCTTCCAATCATGCTTCGATACATTCTTTCATCAAAATCTTGCCCTGAAGAGTCTAAACTCAGCTTAACAGTGGTGCTCATGGGAGTATTGGATTGCTTGACAGAGGTCATCCCAAATTTCTTTAAAATGGTTTGAGCATATTTGGTTTGCGAAAGAAATATCCCATCCTCACATTGTTTGATTTGTAGACCTAGAAAAAAGGATAATTCTCCAACCATGCTCATCTCAAATTCTTTGGACATGGAAGAAGCAAAAGATGTAGCCAAACTCTCAGATGTGGAACCGAAAACAATGTCGTCCACATAAACTTGAGCAATGAGGATATTTTTTCTCTCTCTCTTGATAAAAAGTGTTTTATCTACGCTACCCCGGACAAACGAGTTTTCAAGCAGGAAGGTAGTCAATCTCTCATACCATGCTCGAGGAGCCTGCTTTAACCCATACAAAGCTTTGTTCAATTTGAACACATGATCAGGGCTATGAGGGTCTTGGAAACCTTGCGGTTGTTCTACATACACTTCCTCATTTAAAAATCCATTCAAGAAGGCACTCTTGACATCCATCTGATATAACTTGATTTTTAGAGAACAAGCTACAGCCAATAAAATGCGAATGGACTCAAGGCGAGCAACCGGAGCAAACGTTTCATCAAAATCTATTCCCTCCACCTGTGTATAGCCCTGGGCAACTAGTCTAGCTTTGTTTCTGACAACTTGTCCAAATTCATCAGATTTATTTTTGAAAATCCATTTTGTACCTATGACATGTGTATTTTTGGGCCTTGGAACTAGTTTCCAAACATTGTTGCGCTCAAATTGACCTAACTCCTCATGCATGGCGTTAATCCAGGAGTCGTCTACTAGAGCTTCTTTAATGTTTTTGGGTTCAAAAGAGGAAACATAACATAAAAAATTTACCTCACTTTGGACTTGCTGACGAGTTTTGATAGGAGCATTAACATCACCAATTACTTTATCGAGAGAGTGATCCCTGATTACCTGACCTTTTTGGGATCGAGGATTCACATCCTTGCTTGAAGAGGGTTGAGGAGTTGATGTACTTTGAGTAGCACCTTTCACTTTCAGTCCAGACTCGTCACATTCAGATTCTGATTCAGTGTCAGGAACTTGATCTGGTGTGATTGGATCTTTTTGTTCCGTGTGGTGCTTATCATTTTGTCCAACCTGCGGAGAAGAAGGAAGAGTTATAGGGAATTCATCTTCATCATCAGAAAAATAAGCGGGTCCAGCGTCATCAACAGTGACATTGATAGATTCCATGACTGTGGAATGTCTCAGATGAAATACCCTGTAGGCTTTGCTATTTAATGAGTACCCAAGGAAAATCGCTTCATCACTTCGGGAATCAAATTTCCCAAGATGTTCTCTATCTTTCAAGATGTAACACTTACTCCCGAAGGTTTTGAAGTATTTAACTGTAGGTTTTCGACCAGTCCATAGTTCATATGGAGTATTTTTTGTTCCAGTCCTGAGGTAGACTCGATTTATCACATAGACAGCAGTGTTAACTGCCTCTGCCCAAAACTTTTGTGGCACGTTTTTACTATGGATCATGACACGAGCCATTTCTTGTACAACCCGATTTTTCCTTTCAACTACTCCATTTTGTTGTGGAGTTTTAGGAGCAGAGAATTCATGTTTAATGCCATTTTCAGTACAAAAAGTGTTAAAGAAAGAGTTCTCAAACTCTGTGCCATGGTCGGATCTGATTCTTGCAATTCCACCAAACTGTCCGCCCTTATCTGTAATAAGTTGAAGCCATAAGCAATGAAACACATCAAAAGTTTCAGATTTATCTCTAAGAAAGCGAACCCAAGTAAATCTAGAGAAATCATCAACAGTAAGGAAGATGTACTTTTTGCCACCAATACTTTCAGATTTTGAAGGACCCATGAGATCCATATGAAGTAGCTCTAGTGGTCTCTTGGTAGTAAGCATTTCCAATTTTTTTATGTGGTGCCCTAATTTGTTTCCCAATTTGACACGGACCACACACGTGGTTATGAGGTTTTTGAAGTTTGGGAAGTCCTCGAACTAATTCTTGCTTAGAAAGTTTTTCCAAATCAGAATGGTTGATGTGACCTAGCCTTTGATGCCAAAGGTCAACAGTATTGACAGTAGCAGAATTACAGTTCAAAGAATTTTCATTGACTATCTCATTGACAACCACATAGCAATTATCGGAATTCTTTTTACCAGAGAGTACATGTTTTCCAAGACTGTCTATAATGGAGCAAGTATTTAAAGAAAAATGAACCTCATTACCAGATTCACAGAATTGACTTATACTCAGCAAGTTTGCTTTAAGTCCATCAACTAGGAAAACATTATTGATAGTGGACATACCTGGTATGTTGACAGATCCTTTACCAACAACTTTAGATTTGCTTCCATCTCCAAATTGAACATTACCACCCTCATGACTTACAAGTGATGTGAAAAGGGACCTATCCCCTGTCATATGTCTAGAGCACCCGCTGTCTAAATACCAAACATGTGAACTTTGTGCTTTAAGAGCAGTGAGAACCACATTGCAGCGAAAATCGGATTTACGTACCCAAATAAATTTTTGTTTGACCTTATTAGGGGTCAAATTGATCTTCTTTCTCTCACTTCGAAGTTTCTTTCGCAATTTATTGCAATGAGGCCTTATATGTCCAATGATTCCACAAAAGTGACAGGTGGGGACATATCGACGATAAGATTTATAATGTTTGAGATTGGAGTTCACAAGTTTAGGTTTAGAAACAGCAGGTTCTAAAGCAAAAAGTGTATTTCCCCGAACAAACTTACCTGTGTTATTGGAGGAGGATGCACCGTAGTCAAATCCAAGACCATACTTGTTGCTAGATACTATTTGTGCACCCAGTATTTCATCAAGTTTCTTTGATCCTGTATTCATCCGATGAATGTCAGCTTTGGTAGAGACCAATTCAGCAAGGGTTGTCTTGAGTTTGTCAGAAATGCTATCTTTTTCAGTTTTGCAGGAATCTAGTTCTTTCTTTAGGAGAAAAATTTCTTTGTCAGCTTGAATAGAGTGCTCCTGAAGTAAGTCACATTCATTCCCTGCAGAGATCAATTTGTCAGATAAAATGGCACGCTGTGATTCAAGTTGAGATACTTTACCTTGGGATTCATTGAGTTCAGTTTTAAGAGCAAGATTTTCTTTTTCAGCAGCTTTCCATTTTCCTTTCAGAATATCATTCAATTGTGTCATCCTCCTTGAATGTTTGAGGAGACTGTGATATGCTTCTACTAGATCCTGTTCATTATCTGACAAACAATTAAGATCATCTATAGAAACTTCATCTGATTTTTCCACACCTTCCTGCAACAAGGAATCGTTCGATCTTGCCATAAAAGCCATAAACTTTCCATGTTCAGGTGATGATGATTCAGGTTCACTTTCATTGCAATCTTGTTCTGAATCATCATCCCACGTTACATTCAACACTTTTCCTTGAGTTCTGAAAGTCCTATTTACACATTGAGAGGCATAGTGACCAAAACCTTTGCATTCAAAACAGTGAGTACTCTTGGGAGGGATTTTGGACACATTTTTCTCAGGATTTTGACCAGCATTGGATTTAAAAGAAGAAGAAGGTTTAAACTGTCCTTTTTGAGTAGTATTTTTAAAATTCTTTTTAAAATCCTTTCTATCGTTTTTCAAAAACTTTTTAAACTTTTTAACAAATAGGGCATCAAGGTCTGGGTCATCGGTCTCTTGTTCAGAGTCATTCTCATGCTCCATAAGAGATTTTAAAGCCATTCCTTTACCTTTCTTTGTTTTTCTGAGATTGGCTTCAAAGGTTTGCATGTTGCCAACTAACTGCTCAACTTTAATTGAATCCAAATCGCTGGACTCCTCAATAGCAACTACTTTAGAGTCAAATCTTTCAGGAAGAGATCTAAGAATTTTTTTAACAATTTTATGTTCAGGAATGACTTCTCCTAAATAAAAAGTAGTAGAATTCACAATAGCAGACAACTTATCATTGAAATCATTAAAAACTTCAGTTTCATCCATTTTCAGATTCTCAAACGCAGTAGTTAAATTTTGAAGTTTGGCTTGCTTAACTTTGAGAGTACCTTCATGAACAGTTTCTAAAATATCCCATGCTTCCTTAGCAGTTTTACAAATAGATATCCGACGAAATTCAGAAGGAGAAACACCATTGAAAATTGAATTTAAAGCTTTACTATTAAAATTGAAGGTTTGTTTATCCTCCTTGGTCCATTGAGGTATAGGTTTTTCAATGATTTTGTTGCCATCAGTGGTAACAGTAGGCAAGGTATAACCAAAAACAACAGAGAATTCCAGACATCCACATCTATGGATTGAAGAAAGGCAGTCATTCGAACTTTCCAATAATGATAGTTCGATCCATCCAAGAGAGGGGGTTTGGAAATTGAAGATCCATCTCTAAAATTGTCCATATCAGAAATCTGTGTAGATCTCACACAATAACTTAGTGTGAATCAGCTCTGATACCAATTGAAAATTCCTGGAGGGTCTAAAACACAACCCTAACAGAAAGTAAACTAAATCCCAGCACAGATATGAATATGGAATTTAAAAACCTAAGTTAATCAAGCAAACAATCACTCAGATGGACACGAGATTTTTTACGTGGAAAACCCTGGGTAGGGAAAAAACCACGGGACCTAGCACCGGTCCAGAAAGATCAAGCACTATGAAATCAAAGGTTACAAGATAAACTCACTCCCCTTTACAGTTGATCACAACCTAAGGACCAAAGCGATTCTTGCCGACGAACACGCCGTTCACCTTCTCCAGCACTTCAATCTCCACGCCTTAAGCAAGACGAATTGAATGGAACATGGATTGAAAAATCTCCAGAGAACAAAGCTTCAGCACATGCCTTTGACACACAAACTCTCTGGAGGAAGATAATCTCTCTTAAGGTATTCTAGGGTTTTGATCTGAGAGAGGTGTATTTGTTTATCAAGGGTTTGAACCCTTAAATAAGCTTCTGCACTCGTATGAGGAAGTTCTGTTGTAATGGGATGGAAAGAACAGATTTTTAGAAAGAATGGACTACAAAATAGCTGACTCTCGCCGCTGGCCGATCGATCGGACTGCAGGTCCGATCGATCGGACTGTCAAATAACTGAGGCCTTTTCTGGGCCGATCGATCGGGCTGAAGGTCCGATCGATCGGACTGACTTTTAACTGGGAGTATTTTATGGGCGATCGATCGGACTAGGAAGGCGATCGATCGGTCTGTCTTTTTGCTGAAAACACTCTTTGTCCTGAAGCTTTGTCCTGAAGCTTTGGAGTTCTTCTTCAAACCATCTAGAGAAGACAGCCATGTACAATGAACATGGTTAGCTCATTTAAGGCCCTTACATTAAGCATGGTATGAGAGAAGGTGCTACACTTCTAACAGGGGTTAAACGCTTTGAAATTATCATGTCATTAAGAATAATTTCTTACACAACTAACAGGGGTTAAACGCTTTGAAATTATCATGTCATTAAGACTAGTTTCTTTTGGATGCTTTATCAAACACTTCATGCTCAACTTAGAATTGTAACAAAACACTTGCCGAAAAAACAAAAAATAAAAAATAAATAAAATAAAAATAAAAAAAATCCAGCGGCATCATATGCGTAAGTATAATGCTCCAACAAAGAAAACTTGAAAACAAAATGCATACACATACATGATGATTAAATTAAAAATTGTGGAAAGGAAAAAAAAATCACCAAATATACATGCGCAAGGGGCTTGGGGAAATAGAACAACTTGAAAACAGAATACAGGCCTTGCTAGAGGTAGAGTAAATGCAAAGAGAGCGAGAAGCAGGAGAATTTACAGTGAGCCTAAGAGAGGGCGATTGATGAATGGCCGTTACATTTCCATGGACCGTTCCTTTGAAAGAGAGCCACATTTCCGTGGATGCCAAATTTAAAAATTAAAAAAAAAAGTCTAAATGGACCGAATATTGGGGACCGGTCCTTGGACCGATCCCAATGTTTGGTCCATGTAGCAGGGCTGAAAAATTAATTGCGTACTAGCATGAAGCCAAGCCCCGAGCAGTCTCATGAAACCTTAATAATATATTAAAATTAGGATTTCTTCCATTTAAATTTATTTATAACTAACTAATAAAAAACTTTCAAATCAACCAAAGGATTATGAATTAAAAAAGCCCACGCTGTGCTCGGGCCAATATAAATTAACATGTTTAGAACTTTTTGAGATTTGTTTAAATGACTAAATTCATGAAATATAGCTGTGTGGGGCATCTCGTGACACGGAGATAAGTTCTGACACGCAAATCAGGCTCGCCTTAATGTTAGCCC